>JADWQK010000006.1:1200000-1680392 GCA_017933935.1 Sesamia nonagrioides
GTATCTAACACTGATTCGACATAATATATACCTATGATATTTTGTAATTGACGTTTGTTATTTTTTGATATGTTTCAGTGCGCATATAAACTTAGTAATTCTTTTGGAAACTGTATGAACGTGTGCTTTCCAGTTGAAATCTTGATCCACAGCAGTTGTCTGACAATTATGCTGAACTGGACCTATTTGGCGCAACCGTTGGACTCACATTTGTTGATTGTCTTTTTATCTGTTTCTCTTTTTTTTGTTCTGTTTTCTTTGTTTAAAACTATTATTAGTCTACCACTACTGTCACTACATATACTGTATGTATTTATAAGGGTGTGCGCCAATAAACTTTTTTTTTTCTTTTCACAGTTACGCCTACGCCTAAAATTTTGTTTGAAATTAGGTGTAACTATGGATCACGATTGAAGTGAATTTTTTTTATGATCATTTCAATGTCGTTTTTTTTTTTTTAAATTACGTAACAAGCGTAATTCGACCTTTAAATCAATCTAAAAAAGCGTCAACAATCCAGACTGCCCTTACACCAATTTATTTAGGGTCGGCACGTGTTGCCTTTTCTTCCACACTTTTCTACCATTGTCATCTCTGTAGTCATTGCGTTTCTAGGCATACCTAATTTTTGTCACATAGTCCATACATCATTTTTTCTTTGGTCTTCCTTTACATTCACACTCCAAACTTTCCTCCTGACGTTTTCTCTCATTCCTCCGCATCACAGGCCCATACTAAGACAACCGATTTCCGCACAACCAGAAATGTTTTTTAAGGTACCTTTGTCAAGCCGTTAAAAATGTAACGTGAAAGATAGCTTGTCTTGGTATATTCTGTCGTATTTTAATATGGGTTAAAATTCGGAATTCGAATTTAAAAGTTCAAGTCAATTATTTTGTTTATGGTTCATTCACATTTTTTCAATACTTACCTGCCAGGACTTTACCTACAGTTTCAATCTGCTTCGTTTTTTCATTAATCGTAGATTTCTTTAACGGCAAATAGTTATATGTACCTACTTATTAGTATGATGGTGACGGAACTTGAAATTTGAATATACGGACAATTTAAAGTTGTTATTCAATTAATTGGCTGAACAGTTAATTTGCTGTAGGCACATTGGGCTGAAGCCAGTAATTATCATTAGCATATTTATTTTATACATTTTTGATTTGTTGGTAACTTATAAACATTTTATTGGGTTACATGACTGTATTAATAATATAAAGATCCCTTGCTGCCATCTTACAGACGTTCTCGTCTCGTCACGTACTTGCCCGCCAGGTGTGTCTAACTCCATATTTTATATTAAACTAGCTTCTAGCATACCGTGTTTGTTCTTGTGAGAAAAAATATTCTTAATTTTCATTGCTATCTTAGTTAAGCTGTGGGACTGTCTATCGGTACCTAGCTACTTAATCATTACGTAGCCCATAAGATTGATTCTTCTCAAACAAAACGCAAATTACATAAATTATGCACAATAATACCATAAGCGGGTATAAACCCAGTATTCGAAAGAATACTTCAATGTTTAACGTTGCCAATATTATAGTAGGCATCTCTAAAAACACCCTATTATTTACTGTAGTACCTATACAAACTAAAGAATTACTTCTACGTATTATTTTACTTAGTTTAGATAAAGCAAAATAATATAATAATACTAATAAACAATCTCATTGTGAGAACATCACATCGAAATCACCAGAGATTTCGAGTAATTTTCACAAAATAATGTATAAATAAGAACAAATGAAAAACTCAGCTAATAAATCTTGTGGAGTGTTGCGAGCGTTTCCTTAGGATGTCGATTTATCAACTAAGAATAGGAACAGCGAGTTAACGAGCCTTAACATACAAAAATTGAGATAAACGTCCGTACGGGGAGTTACGTCGAATTAAATCTTAATTGGAAGAAAAAGGCAACCAACGATCTTTCTCCCTGCAGAGCCATTGCATTTTGTATATCATTCTGAGATACGTATGTACGTGCAATAAAACTCATACGGTACCTTCGTGGGTTTACTGGACCACGGAGCACGTACCTTATTGTATACATTTGCACTCTAACTGTGTAACACACTTTCAATCTTGAAAGAAATTGCTAATACAATCCAAACTTAACACAAAGAAAGTATTTGATTTTGTGTATGTTAATTTGTTACGCTTTCATGCTAAAACTAATGGGTTTGAATTGAATCTGCCACATGTGTAGTCTATGGCCTTGATTACGACTTTGGATACTTTTATCTTAATATTTATATTATTACGGGATATTTTATGAATCTATATCTATACCTAATATATAAAGCTGAAGAGTTTGTTGGTTTGAAGGCGCTAATCTCAGGAACTACTGGTCCGATTTAAAAATTCTTTTTGCATTGGATAGCCCTTTAATCCAGGAAAGCTTTGGGCTACCTATATAATATCACGCTGCGAACGGAGCATTTAATAAAAAACAAATACTCTTTTGGGGTTAAAACAAAATATTCTAATAACTAATTCCATGCGAACGAAGTCGCGGGCGGCCGCTAGTATTTATATAAAATATCAAGCTTCTTTACTTTTGGATATATATCGTTGGGATCTACACTTCCGCGAACTTATTCTGCTTCATTTGGGAGAAACCGAGCGTCTAGTGGTTTTTAAGTTAGAAAATTCGTCTCTTAAACCTTGAAACTGGCGCTTTATCAACCAACTCGTCTTCAGAGCAAAACATGCATTGAAAATTTTGCGCATAATTTTAGTGGATCCTGTAAGGCTTCAGTATTAGAATTAGCATTATCAGATTACACAGCACTGTTACTGAAATGTCCAATTAGCACAGTATGTACTTTTGATCGGTGGAGTAGGAGAAAATGTGACTATAATGCCAATAACATTGATAAATTTAAAACTTATCTGCAGAGTCTGACATTTTCAGAAGTATATGAAACAAATGATCCTAACATAGCATTTAATGCTTTTTTTGACATTTTTTGTTGCTATATAGACAGTGCTTCCCGGAAACCGTAGTTTTCGTCAATATCTTCAAAAAATAAAAATGAATATCACGTGGCATTAAAAAATGTAGCATTAGGAAACGACAATTACTGTGGCATTATAGATTAAAACCTACCCAGCAGAACAAAAGGCTATTTAAAAATTACAATAAAATATTTAAAAAGATTATTAATTTAACTCAGCGAGCTCAATATATATATAAAATAAAGACACCAAAGAATAAATCTAAAACAACATGGCAAATTATAAATAATTCAAAGTTAAATATGCCAAATAATAATATAAATAAACATAGAGTTAATAATTATGAAGTTATCTCTAATCCAAAATGTATTACCAATGCATTTAATAATTATTTTATTGATAAAATCCAGCCTGTTGCTAATTCCGGAGATAGGGTCACAAAACATATTTTAAACCGGAAGAATTCTATGTTCATGGCTCCAAGTTTGCCTAACCATATCCTTAAAATAACGTTGGCTCTTAACAACACAAATAGTGTAGGTTATGATGGCATTTGCACAAAAATACTTAAAGCAGTAGCCAAGGAAATATGTTGCCCTTTAAGTTACATAATCAATTTATGTATAACTATATAAGGTGTATTTCCGGATGCCCTGAAAAAATCGGTAATAAAACCATTATTCATAAAACAAGATAGGGAGTTAATGGAATGCTACAGGCCAATTTCATTGATACCAATATTTTCAAAAATAATTGAAAACTATATTTATAAAGAGCTCTATTTATATTTAGAAGCAAATAATATTCTTTGCAACGAACAAAAAGGATTCAGAAAAAATAAGACAACTAACATAGCTATTTATGAATTTTTATATACTGTTATGACTAATATGGACAAAGCACTCCAGTGTGCGCGATATTTTGTGACATGACTCAGGCATTCGATTGTGTGCAACATAATATTTTACTAAAAAAGCTTATGGAATAAGAAGAAATGTCCTTGAGCTCTTAAAATCTTATATAAGTGTCAGAAAACAAACTACGGAAATAAGCAGAATTAATATTCATACCAAAAGAGAAGAAAACTTTATTTCAAATGAACGTAGCGTCATCTACGGAGTTCCACAAGGAAGTATACTTGGACCAGCGCTTTTTATACTTTATATTAATGACTTTCCAAAGGCAATAAAACATAATATGACATTATTCGCAGATGATAGTACGATAACGATACCGTGTAACCAAAGAAATTTTTATAAGGATGACATTAATAATACATTAAAAGAAACTATAGAATGGTTGGACAATAATAATTTAAAAATAAATTTAAATAAAACTGTGATTATGCATTTTTGCCAGCGCGCCGCGTTGACCTTTTCTAATTTTGACACAACATATAATGACAATATTATTGACACAGTTGAAACAACTAAGTTTTTAGGACTTACAATAGATCGAAGTTTAAATTGGAAGGAGCATATAGAAGTTCTAACTAAAAGGGTTAGCAGTAGTGCGTATGCCTTGTATATTTTGTCACGCACTGTTAACATAGATGCGTTACTAACTGCTTACTACGGGCTAACTGAATCCATTCTCAGATACGGTGTTATCTTTTGGGGCAACTCAACTAATAAAGAAGTTGCATTTAAAGCACAAAAGCGATGTCTCAGAGCCATGTTTAAATTAAAAACCACCGATAGTTGTAAGCCCTATTTTATTCGATATAAAATTTTGACATTGGCATCACTTTACATTCTGGAAACAGTAATGTTTGTTAGAAATAATTTCAATTTATTTTCGCGAATGGCAGATAAATTTCCAAGAAACAGGCGTGATCAAAGTCAGCTTTGTCTGCATGGGAGCAGGACAGCACTTATGCGCAGAAGTGTTTTTTGCATGGCTCCGATTATTAACAACAAATTACCCAAAAGTTGGAGGGAGCTAAATAATGTCCATTTGAAATGTCGACTAAAGTCACATTTATGTGTCAAGGCTTACTATGATATTAAAGAATTTCTGAGAGATCCATTTATATTGACATAGATTTTTGATGCATTGTTATTTTTTTTCCCTCGTGCTGCCATTTATTTATTTTTGTTTTTTCTAATTCCATTAAATTTACTTATTTTTTTTTTGACATGAAATTTATAATAAAAATCATTATTGTTTAAAATATTTGCACGCCATACTAGGTGGCAAACATGTATGATCTTATTTTTCTGTTATGTTATCCTGCATGCATTTTCTTTTATTCTTGTATGCACAGTTGCACACACATGTTTAAGCAAATAAATTTATCTTTATCTTTATCTTTAAACCACAAAAAACATTACCCCTATAAGTGTGTTATGCATTATTGTTAGCTTTCCATTTTAACTGTCCCAAGTAATCCTATTTTTTCAGACTCAGCCACAACTTGATTATGAACTAAATCTATCTACGGGTATAAAAATCATCCATCAAAATGGCTTATAAACTAATTAACTTATATTATGTTTAGGTACGAAACAGAAAAATAAGTTTATTTTTTGGAAGCATAATGCGACAAACGACGAACCACAAAGTCGTATCTAATTGGAGTTTCAAACCCGTCTTCCCACAAAGATTTCGTGTTTCGGCACGTCTTTGTTTCGAGGGAGAGTACAGAAAAGCCCCTGCTATATGTATAAGGTAACAGAGAAAAATTAAATTAGCTGAGACGAGGGCTCCGTATCAGTATGTTCACAATAGGGGAATATTCGCAATTTTTCTTTTAGTTACACATTCGTTTACTGGGGCGCAAAACTTTTCGGTTCAAATTGCCAATTTTCGTTCATGAAGGGGATCGTAATTCTGGGAATCAGATAGAATGGAAGCTAATCTTCTAATGAAAGATAAATCTTGCACTATTTACTTTCCAGGTTTGTGGGGGAAGGAAAATATTCTCTGATAAGTATTTAATTATCCAATTAGGGAAAGTGATTTCTAAAGTAGATACCTTTAAGGGTACATATGTACATGTATGATATATGTAGCTACTCGCACAAAATATAAATATGCTTTGTGTACTTCATTGTAGCTACTGTAATTATAGTACCTACATCTATTAATAAAAATAAGCAGAGAGAAAATAAAATATACTGATAATGTTAGAAAAGGGGGGAATTGTTTTTTTTTATTACAGTTTTAAAAGTGATTAAAGATGATGGTCACAACATCGAGCCTACTAAACATATGTAGGTAGGTAAACTGAGTCATATCCCCACAGCCTATGTAAAATATAGGTCAGTTTTCCAGTACTGATTTACGTCGATAAAGGCAAAGTTTCCTGTTTAATACTAAAGAGCTTTATAGCAGAAGATTATGGTTGAGTTGCTCTTCGTCCTGCCATAGTATAGGTAACTATGGCGGGATTTAATTTTAGTCTAGCATGGAAAAGGAACATCAGCGTCATACATACATAGGTACCTATGTGAATGGCCGCTGTCTGTTAAGACTGGTCGTCTCTCAACTGAGAGGGCCCATTTTGAATTCTTTCTTCATTGTATGTTTTTTTTTTATTATTCTCACAGTGTATAGAAGCAACAAGAATGGCACCCGAATTACGTAACAGACTTAATCGGAATGTGCATCATTTTGAAACAAATATCTAAATCATTGCTTCATAAGTTTGAAAAATTTGTCTACACAACACTTAAATAATGCAATGAATGTTGTTAACCTGTCAAATTGGA
Source organism: Sesamia nonagrioides (assembly GCA_017933935.1). NCBI lineage: Eukaryota > Metazoa > Arthropoda > Insecta > Lepidoptera > Noctuidae > Sesamia > Sesamia nonagrioides. Next base: position 1,206,684 of record JADWQK010000006.1, read on the forward strand.
ACTGATTCTGACCTCGCAGTAACATTTTGACTTAAAGGAGTGTCACTGGCGTTTCTTCTCCGTTATTCTCCAATAGACATCCATGTTTTGGAGTAGACAAATAGCTTTAAGCTTTAATTTATGACTGACTGCTGGAATTTAAAAGTGCCTGTAAAAGGTTTCGTCATCATCTTTTCAGCCGAAAGACGTCCACTGCTGGATATAGGCCTCCCCCAAGGAGCTCCACGACGACCGGTTCTGCACCTCCCGTATCCAGGCTGCGTCTTTCCATGCGTGGTCGCCACTAGAGAACCCGACGGCCCCATCGAGCATCGGTCATACGGGCAATGTGCCCGGCCCACTGCTACTTAAGTGTTGCAATTTTTCGGGCTAAAAGGTTAAAAAGGTGTAAAAGGTTTAATTGAAGTAAATACTGTGAGCTTAAGTTTGATTGCCAAGAAGTTTCATTGCAAGATCGGTCTTTGCCCTGACATATTACTATAAGACATTGTAGCTGAATATTGTTAGATTCTTTTTTGTGAAAGCAACTTGTTGTATGAAGTGTGTGTTTATAATATTTCAGAGAGCTCTGACATCTCGCGATGTCTTATAGAGTGAATACACTAATCTAATTAAACATTTAGATTAAATTAAGAGGTTATAATATGTACCTATAGAAACATTTTCTTATGAACATAATGTCGGTTATCATGTCTATACTACGCGTTTTTTGATGCACGGTTTACTTCTTCGTTCTCTTCAGCCTTTAGAAGTCCACTGCTGGACATAGACCAGGGTTTACCATCTATTTATTATATTATTTATGTATCCACAATAAAATACACAAAGATACGACAAAATTAAGACCTGAGTACAAAGGCGCTGCTTATTTCTTATGAAATTTCTTCCAGTAGACCTGCGAACGGAGAAGTCGAGTCGCTAGTTTACTAGATATATTTCAGAGAGGTCTGACATTTGACGAAGTCTGTTCAGTGAAAATAATAAACAACAAATTATAAAATGCAAGGACTAGCTATTATGAGCAGCTGTTCACTAAGGTTTGCAGCAGCAATATGAAGCCAAACAAACTTATTAGGTACATAGGTACTAATTGCATCCCGCGGATTTTTTATTTTATTATTTCTAATTATTATAAACTAGTGCTTCACCGCAATCCCGCCTGATGGTATGCAGTAAAGCCGAGTGAATAGTAAGAAAGAGGTCAGTTGAGCGAGGTGATGCAATGTTAAACCCAACAACACGACCAACAATGCTGCGCCAGAGAGAGAGATTGATCTAGAGACCCTCCACAACCAAATTCGAGACACAGAATTGGTGCATCACACCCGGCACACATCGCAACACAACTGCTCAGACCCGTCCTCTGTACGGCTTCACCAAACATCATGCCGGAACACGACTAATCGCTTGGAGGCAAGAGTTTGTCTGGTGGGTGGTGACTTCTGCTGGTAGCCGATGTTACGGCCTACCTCAGAGAGACTACACCGATTTTCATTCGCATAAGTTTCAATTTCTGAAAATATCGGGATAATAAGTATCTTACGTCCTAAGTATGATCGAGATCTATCAACGTGCCAACAAACAAATCTATATATCTATACTAATATATAAAGCTGAAGAGTTTGTATGTTTGTTTGAACGCGCTAATCTCAGGAACTACGGGTCCGATTTAAAAAAAAAACTGTTTTCGTCGGATAGCCCATTAATCCAGGAAGGTTTTAGGCTTTAGAACATCACGCTGCGACCAATAGGTGCGGAGCATATAAAAAAACATATCGAAACCTACGCGCGTGAAACCATGGGGCACAGCTAGTACCTACATAAAAATTCAATTTCTCTTTAGAACGTTTTAGTCGCTGCCTGCAAATTAGTCCTCTTGAAATTTCTTGTTACCCCGGCCAACCTCGTCGTATCGCATCGCCTGCCCAGACTATTAATTCGTTTTCGTTAAGAGCTCTTTCTGACTCTTTTACATTTAGCTCGGCTCCTTAAGAGTCCTACCGCTATAGCCATCCTCAATAATTGAGCTGTCAAATGCATAAATATTTTTCAAATCCAAGGTTAGTTTCAGAGATTGGGGCGTACGCACGGCTACGCCATAGAATAAAGAGAGGGAAGTACGTTATCTTCATACAAACGGACCGCGCGCGGCTTGTATGTATGCGCCATAGTATCTATGCGTCGCCGCACGCACACCTAAACACAATATTAGAGTGCCTATCAGTCTTGCCAGAAGGTTACTTTTGTAACCTTTTAGGTGATTTTTGAACTACATTGGTTACTTTTAGGTTACACTAATGAAAAGGTTACTTTTAGGTGATTTTTCGAAATTTGTAGAATTGACTCTTAATTTTTAACATAAAAGCAACGGTCGAGTCGCTGTCGCGTAGCCGTAACTGACGGTTGGTTTAATAGCCCGCTACTGTGTTTATAAGTTTCGCGATTAGTGTCACTACATAAACAATTATTTAATACACAATGGAGAGTCCAGCAGAAGATGAAAGTGGAAGTGATATGGATAGTTCGCCGAATTGAGAAAAAGATTGTGTTGTTTCGTTGGAACCTAACATTGTGGGAGCCGTAATACATAAGGAAAGTGAGAAGAAAACAGCGGAGAAGAGGAAGGAGAGAGAACATGAAAGTAGTGATGTTGATAAAGATAATGTAGTTTAATTATTAACTTTCTTTATTACTAGTCTGGAACTAATGTAACGTATTGTTTAGCTAGGCGTCGATAGCTGCGCCACAGTTTTAACCTTTGCAGCTATCTTCGTTTCTCTTTGTAAACTTGTGTCTTAAAACTTGTTCCAAATAAACGATTATTATTATTCTTTTATTCTTCTACTAGCTTTCCGCCCGCGGCTTCGCCCGCGTAGAGTTCGGTTATATCGCGCTTTTTGGGTTTCCCTCGGGAATATCAATTTTTTCCGGGATAAAAGGTAGTCTAAACCTTCCTTAAGAATCACTCTATCTATTAAAGAACACCGCGTCAAAATCCGTTGCGTAGTTTTAAAGATCTAAGCATACATACGGACATACAGCGAAAGCGACTTTGTTTTATACTATGTATTGATATGTACATATTGTTCTACATTTTTAAATATTTATATAAATGCATAAAAAAACATTAAAAATATAAAAAAATAGTAGCCCACCCGTATCGGGAACAGGGTCCAAGCTACCGGCGGTCAGGGCTCCAGAGAGAGGAACTTCCTGACGATGTGAGCCGTGTTCAGCAGTACCGCTTCCTAATTCAAGCCCTTTATCCAGCTGCCTAACGAGAGCCTCCTGAGGTGTTGGTCGAGCCAAATCAAGATACTTGATTTGTTTATCTTTCTCAGGTTTCACGAGGTTCTCATCATGTGGGATGGTTATGTCAACAATCATTGCACGCCGCTCTGATCCATCTACCAGCACTATATCAGGCTTATTGGCAACAATAGTCCTGTCAGTGATGATGGATCGATCCCAGTACAATGTGATATGGTCATTTTTGAGAACTGGGTCGGGCATATACATACCTGTAGTACGGCACCTCCGATTCCACAAGTTTGTATTTAAAAGTAAGTTGCTGGTGAATTATTATTATTATCAATTATTTTATCAACTTATAATAGGTACCTTTCAGTAAAAAAATATAAAAGGTTATTTTTTATACAAAAAGGTTACTTTTTTATATTTTAGGTCATTTCTGACATGACCCTACTGGCAACACTGGTGCCTATGACTGCGCTAGTCGCGGCTAGCACGGAACGAGGTTCGCGCGTCACGGCTTTTCGCCACATTAGCTTTTAAAAAATGATCACATAAACTGCAAAGTTGGTATGTCTATTTATGAACAAATAAAAGACTTATATTTTTCAAATTATATTTCTAAAAGTTATTTACAAGGATACGGATATATTACACATTAAAGTTTAATAACAACGCGTTTCGTAATAGTCGAAACCGAAGAAAGTAGGTATTTTTCTGTAGCTAATTTGTAATTTTGTATTAAATGTGTGATTCAATAGATGTTATGTTTGTATTATTTATATTTGTATTAATTAAAAATAAAAATAAATATGGTTCTTTATGTGTACAAAACTAAAAATAAAAATTACCAAAAAAAAACTGACTAGTATATGTAAACTAAATACTAAGCAAATAATTTAAACATAAGCTCTTAGTCTATAAATATTTGTTAGCGGTTTGGGCGACAACCGTAACCGACGAAGCGCGGACAGTCGTCAACCCTAAGACAGTAGGCAATTAAATCGCGGATTGGGTCGCAGATAACCTACTTCCCCTCTTTATTCTATGGCTACGCGTTAAAGATATACCAACCCAATATAAGTTGACTTCTGATTGTACGAAAAACCGATACGATGCGAGTTCAGCTTAAACTGGAAATGTATTGCATGATGTTTAGCTGTGTGTACAAATGAATAAACTCTTCAGTTTTATTAGATCTGTTTAGATATAGGATTAGGGCGTTCGTCAAATACCGTATTTTTTATTCCTTTACAAGACGTGCATATGGATTAAAGGAATAATGTTGAGTGCTCATAATACCATAAACTGACGTCGTAAAAGCTGACAGCTTTTCCAATGTTCCATTCATTTTCACTTTATAAACAAATACATACCTACCCTTATTAAAAAACGAAATCTAACTTATGTTCCAGGCTTAACCTTTAAGTCAGTATTTGTATATCGAACTTTATTTAGATTTATGCAAAGTTTTTAATATGAAAGTAAAACTTAGTACCGAACTAACCTGTCATTTTTATATAAAAAAACTAAAAGAAAGAAAGAAAGAAATATATTTATTCCGCACAAACAAAACGCACGTTACAATTAGATACCATCCATACTAATATTATAAATGCGAAAGTAACTCTGTCTGTCTGTCTGTCTGTCTGTCTGTTACGCTTTCCCGCTTAAACCTCTCAATCGATTTTGATGAAATTCGGCACAGACAATCTTTAGACCCTGAGAAAGAACATAGGCTACCTTTTATCCCGGAAAAATTTGATGTTCCCGAGGGAAATTTAAAAAGCGCGCTATAACCGAACTTCACGCGGGCGTAGCCGCGGGCGGAAAGCTAGTTATTAATAAAAGTACATAGAAAAAACTACATTTCTATAAAGGTTAGTCTCATAATTCAATGGCCCCGGTTCCCTTGTTCACAAACTAAATTAAATTTAAGTTCACTGCATCTTTTTCTTTCTATTCCATTAAGAAAAGGACAGAAGATAAAATGTCAGTTTAGACCTGTCAAATTAGTGCGCTCCTGACGTAAAGTGCCGTATTTATAGTCGCCATGTTTATAATCGCGTCTAAACTGTCTATGGAGTACCTATCCTAATTTGACAGAATTAAACTAAAATTTTATCTTCTATCCTTTTCTTAGTGAAATGGAAAGAAGAGGATGCACTTAACCTTTTTTTTTTTTTTTTTTTAGTGGGGAAATCCTCATGGATACCCTCCGCCGCGGGGAATAACGGAAGGTTATGTCGGACTCCTACCGACTAAAACCCCACTATCCCTTCGAGTACCATGGGACGAGGGCCCGGGATATACTACTGCATTCGCCGCACCCCCGTCTGGTATGAGCCCACCATCCCTAGCGGGCGCCATCACCAAGTGCACCCGATACTACGACCGCACAGACCACCTTTAAGACGCACATACGCATGTCCCCTCCATGAGCCTTAGCGCTCGAGCGACGTCACGGCCCCAATTTCGTCATCCGCATGGTATTTCCTATGGTGGCCGGAGATCATTAAGCGCCCCTCGACGCCCGGCTACTCTTCTGGTGCGAGTGGAGTGAGAAGCATGTTCTCTCTCCCTGGAGGATGCACTTAACCTAAAATTAGTTTAGTTTGTGAACAGAATCGGCGCCAATAGCTATTTAAGCAGTTTAAACCTGGTCTAAACAAAATCCTTGTTTTGTAATATACAATATGTAAAGAAAACCCTGTCCGATCCGTGAAGGTATTGTTAGGTATCGATAACTGATTCTACTAATGCCTACAAAGCCGGGCTAAAGATAAAAAAAAATCCCCCTAAAAAAATAAATATTATTTCGCAAAAAGAGGTAACTTAAAACATGTGCGGCATACAGGCGCGGGCGAAGAGGGGCAGGGCACGCGGCACACTGCCGCATCGCCATTCGCTCAGAATTATACCGCCTAAAATAATGTTGTCACTTTTTAAAACTTACCAAATTTTCGGGAAGTTGGAATCAATTCGTGGGGAATAAAGATTATTTCAAAATTCACTAGTATTGTTACTATGATGATTATGTAACTTTTCATATTTTATTTGGTCATGTGTTTACCTAACCTTTATTATCCTTACGGGTCGGACAGGGTTTTCTTAACACATTGTATAGTTATAGAGTTATAGGGGTATAGTATTATGATTTTTTGCGGGTTGTTTAAAAAAGAATCCAAGGCCCTGGCGCACAGGCAAGTGAAAAAACACGGGTGGGTTTTAGTCAGTAAAAGTCTGACACGCCCTTCGCTCCTCCCAGAGCGGGAGAGGTCATTTGATGATTTCCCATCCTGAAAAGGGGTATAGTTATTTCAAAGCCATATTCACAACACACTACAAATTTCTAGTACACCAACTTAAAAACAAAACACAGTCGACGGTGCTTGTCCACATTTGCGACGGGGGGCGAAAGAAGTCGGAAGACGACGTCATTGAGATCGTATCGTGCGTCGGAAGAGCCTCCTGATTTATGTGGTCCCCTAATGATCTCCTTGGCAATTGATGAGCAATTGTGCTCAAAAGAAATGGCCAGAATTGCAACGTCATCAGCAGTTGGGGAAGAAAATTGGTGTATATTATGTGAAAGATTTTGTAGTTATTGAGGCACGAAATTTTAGAGATGTTGCGAAGTAGTTTTTTTATAAACAGAGTTGAAGAGAATATTTAAGAAATATGTAAAATAAAGCTGATGGTGTCGATTCCTTGTTCAAAAACTAAATTAATTTTAAGATCAGTGCATTTTTTTATTTCTTTTTTATTATGAACAGCACCCTAATTGCGTAACACACCATTACTGGCGCCGATTCTGTTGTTCATAACCTAAACTGATTTATGAGCATCTTACTGAGTTATGTGCATCTTTTTCTTTCCATTTCGTTAAGAAAAGGATAGAAGATAACATTTAAGTTTAATCCTGTCAAATTAAAATACTCCATAGACAGTTAAGACGCGATTATAAACATGGCGAATAAAAATACGCCAGTTTACGTCAGGAGCGCACTAATTTGACAGGTCTAAACTGACATTTTATATTCTGTTCTTTTCTTAATTAAATAGAAAGAAAAGGATGCACTGAACTTAAATTTAATTTAGTTTGTGAACAACAGCATCGGGGCCAGTATCAATTATTGGAATAATTTTTAAGCCTATTACTAGTCCATTACTACTTAAGTTTAAAAAATGTGTCTTATCAACAACGTAAATAATGCAATGAATGTTGTTGAACTGTCAAAATAAAACCCATTGCTACTGATAGTGTCTTACGCAATTATCCTACAGGACAGAAGATAGAATATTATCCTCTGCATAGTCGGAGTCTTTAAATCGATGAATTCTGCTTTAAGAGATTTCTTCCCTTTTTTTGAAACAATTTTAATAAAACTGGTACCCACCAAGTAAATAAAGACGCAAATTAATTTACCGGGTACAGCCAGCAATTTAATGACAATTCCAATTAACTGAAGGCAGCCGGTTCCGATACAAAGTTCTCAATATACAGTCAAAAGTTAATACAGCCGCATCGGTTAAGTAACCGCACCGGGTATTACGGCCATAAATCACGCCCGAAGCAAATTGTTATCGAATGAGACAGCCGGCCGGCTCAGCAGTGCCCCCTCTGACAGCGCCCTATGGAAACCAAAGGTCATTTAAAAGAAGGTTTACTGAGTACAGAATCTTGTCTTTGTAGCATGGTGTCAATTGCAAAAAAGGCAAATAAGAAAACGCAGAATTGATACTGGCAGAATAGACGACATCGGCTTAGTTGTAAAAGAAAAAAAAAAATAGAAAATGCAGTATCTCTGTCTCGAAGGTTTGGCGGGAATGTCAAGATGAGTGTCACGCTCATTTTTCATTGGACTTTTAAAATTATTTATAGTGTCGTTTACTAAATAAAAACGCGTGATTTATGTAGTAAAAAGTGCATTCAGTGAATAATTCAAAAAGAACAGTGAAATATTGTAGCATAGTGGCCTCATCATGTCTTTACGCTAAACCGCTCCTCATCGTCCAAACGCGTAAAACGAAAGGAGTTAGTTTAGGTTAAGTTATGCTAGGATAAGTTAGGATAAATTAGCATAAGTTAGGATAAGTTAGGATAGATATTTAATGAAGAAAAAAAAAATACTGAAGACTTGGCTGTATGGCGTACTATGCCTTTGCCTTTTCCATTCGCCCGAACGGAAAGAAATAAACCAAAACAAAAAAAAATATCTGTCTCACGTGATCAGGTTAGGAGGCTCTAAGACAATGCAAACGGGTACTATGTCGACCGCTTCATTAGTAACCACAGAAAAATCAGAAAGTATTTATGCTTAGTTTTAGAAAGAGTTCAAAAATGTATCTATAATTATATGAAAATCCACAGGGAGACGCAAACAAAAACTGGAAAACAGACTTTTGTAGTTTTGCGTAGAAAACACCGGAAAAACAAAACTTACTGAATTTATTACGTTAATTTATATATTTTAAGTACTCTTTTCAGCAAACTTTTGTTTAAAAACATTACAGGTTACATAGTACCTGTAATGTTTTCATTGCAAAAATGTTATAATACCTATGTCCAAAAATGTCAGGTATAAAAATACGATTTGCGATGAATTCATACACGCACACAACGACCACGCGAGTGAAAACTTGTTTCACTTTAAAACAAAAAAGATTTCACTTTTTTTAGTCTGTTGCATTGTTGTTTATTGTCTGTTTGTATTGAACTCGTTTTTGTATATGTACATCCGACTGATACTAACGTATCGATAAATTGTCTATGGTCGCATATGGTCCACTAGAAATTGAATTCGTGCAACTAATATCGACGGTTTAAATTATTCTGTGTTTTTTTGAAGATTACCCTATTTCTCTTTGTCAGAAGCGACCTTCCTGCCATTTCCCTACTTGCCTTTGTCCCTTGCCGTACCAAAGTGTTTTAAATATGAACTTTAGTTCCCGATTCTATTTCTGTAATGGCGATTGGTGACTAATAAAAGTAAATAATGGCTGCTTCGAGAGCGGAATATGACAGGAGTTATTTATTGAACCAATTTAGTATTTACCGGCATTGTAGCTCGCAATATCGCAGATTTTCTCAGGACAAATTAATGTGTATGTTGCTCTGCACTGACAAGTCTGTCAAAACCACATTGATCTTTAATGTCTCCACAATAAGGCCGGTGTTGGCTTGTTGCTGTTAAGCTACAATCTGCAACTTACCGGTTATGATTAAATTGCTTTGCCATGACAATCAACTCAAGCATCATTGATTCAGCGTTTTTGTGTTTTAATGTAGTTGGACGAATCTAACAATGCACATAAATATCATTGACGCAGCCACCGCTCTTTTAGAAAACAGTGAAAAAAAGGGGAAATATAGGATTATTGAATACTTAATTTTAAAAACGTCTTGAATAACATTAAAATATATATACATAGTGGTGCTGACAATACGACAATAAATTAAACATCATGTACCTCAACACATTCTCAGTATAACCATAAAAAATCATATAAATATGTCCCTTAGTTTAGTCACAGGAAATTATTATTTTTTCCTCACATTTTCTACATTATATACATGTTGATAAGGAAGCGCTTACAGGTTAATGATCGCCGCTTCCTGCGGTACCAAACTTTAATAATGTTCTATTCCGTTTGCAATTTTGTTTGTTTGAAATTTTCATTTTTTTATTTTTGATGCTAGGATTTTTCTATGGTTTAGGATTATTCTTATGAACCAGCATTGTTCGTGTTTTCATTTGTTGTCGTATTGTCAGCACCACTCTGTATAGGTATATTATATTATAATTGATTTTTGAGCTAGGGTGAATGAACTCTGGTAAAGATGTCGCCGCTCCATTTCTTGTGTCCTTAAAACGCAAGACTCGGACACCGCTCGTATATAGGGTATTTTAAACTACGTCATGCGGCATAATATTCCATGTCTTTTTATTTTTTTTTAAATATTCAAAAGTGGTTTTTTCTTGTTTTTTTTACTATTCATTAATACTTAATAATTGGATAGATGAAGTGGGCTGTCTTTATAAGACGACTAAATTGCAGTGTATATGTTAGGATTGGCTTGTCATAAAGCGATATAATATATGCCACGATCAGTCGTCGCATAAATTTATTACTATTAATGTAACTATGAGAGATTAAAATATAAAATAAAAGATAAAAAAAGGTCATTTAAATGAGTGCGCGTACACAAACAAGGCTGAGTGGAAAAATAAACGAATCATATTAAATTTATTTGTTGTTTGGCCTCAATTGTTTGTCAAAAGCCACTGCTCTTGGCATACAATTGAGGCTTTAAGCATTTTAGAACAAAAATATTAATCTTCTTGTCCTCCAAGTTTCGTAAGTCCATATTTTATGAGCTTTTAAAGATTTGCTGAATATGAACGTGTAATGAATTCTTTAATGAATGGAATGATTGTAATTATATATTTTGAAATTCATTTTTCATTGTTTGTTGCATCGGGTGACGTCTTTACGTCGGCGCCGGCTGTCGCTGAAAACCAGCGCTGGGCTACCTATGTTTTTTGTATAGAGTCGCAGCATAATGCTGAGCGACAGCCGTTTTGCGTGGATGTGACGCATGGTTCCCTCAACTATTTCTTATTTTTAAGTTTTTGTAAACTCTTGCGTCATGTTTACTTCAAATAAACGTTTTTTCTTTCTTTTCATTCTTTCTTTCTTTCTTTCTTAATATCAAATGTCTATTTAAAAACTACTAACTGTACTGATATCTGGCAAAAAACCCACTTCTTAAGAGAGTACAAAGGGTACCTCCTTTGTATCGTCAAAGTCATATTTTTATGACAAATAATTTCCGCGACGTATCACCGTAAAAGTCACTGTATTTTTCATGATCATTTACGTTCTATGAAAATATGTCTGTATCTACCTTTAAAATATTTTCCTTAAAAGAAACGTCTTTGAATGCAGGTATTTTTATTTTATTTTATCACGAGTTTGTGGGATGTTTGTATAATACGCTGTGTTTTTTATGTTTTCCAACAGCGGGATTTCGTTTTTGTTTACTTTTAATGGTGCTTGAACTTGCCTTTCTGAGACGAAAATTGTGATGTTTGTAAGAGGAGACACATGTTTGAAGACATCGCCTTTTACCCTTTTATTCTATTATTATTACTTAATATACAGCGTAGTTTTATCTTTATACGAAACCAGAATATAGTTTGTTTAGAAGAAGCAACTAAATCGATTCTAATCATTTTTACACCGTGATATATTTTATCTCAAATACATTTAGAAATCGTTGCAGTATGGTTGGTGAGTTTTAAGCAACATAATTTTTTTTATCACTAACAGCTGAATTAATGAGTAATGTTAAAGTCCGCTGTGTGCCGCACTGCTGCAAGCGCGAGTGGGCGAGCGGTGCATTGACCATATTTTTGTTGAGACAACCAGGTAAAATAACAAGCTCATAACTTTGTGATTTTTCATGATATCCTTTTGAAATTTTGTATCTTAAGAAAAATACTGGCCACGTGTTTCGGGTTTTGCATATACCATAACTTTCTGAACCCGTCATGACTTACGGAGCCGAGACGTGGACAATAACGGTCAGACTAGTCCATAAGTTTAAAGTCACTCAGCGAGCTATGGAGCGGGCTATGTTGGCCGTCTCTCTGGAGGACCGCATCAGAAATGAGGTGATCCGACAGAGGACCAAAGTCACCGACATAGCTGAAAGGATTAGCAAGCTGAAGTGGCAATGGGCTGGTCACATATGCCGCAGGACCGACAACCGTTGGGGTAAACGAGTCCTCGAGTGGAGACCGCGTCTCGGGAAACGTAGCGTGGGACGCCCTTGGGCGAGATGGTGCGACGAGATCAAAAAGGTGGCTGGTAGTGGCTGGCGGAGAATTGCTTAGGATCGAGCTTGTTGGCGTGCCATGAAGGAGGCCTATTTCCAGCAGTGGACGAGTAGGGGCTTGTGATTTTTCACGATACCTTGGGGCAACCAAATAAGATAACAAGCTTATAACTTTGTAGTTTTTCATATATGTATATTCAGATCGATCACATAGATTCTAACCTTAAAAATACAGGTTTTTTGGCTAGCTAAATTCCACAGATGCGATGGGTATCGGTATGACTAAACGTCATAAAGAAAAAATTAATTAATTTGATGCTTTGTTTTTGACACGCGAAAAAACGTAATACCTATACGGTTTTTTTCAACCCATTTTTTCAACTAAATTTTATTTGATGCCCCAAAAAAAGCCACAAAATATTATTATTTTATCGTGTAAGTATAGAGAACATTATTTCTAAATGAATTTGGGGAAAAATATAACATGGTGTAAAAATCATTGGAATCGATTCAGTGTCTTATTCTGAACTAACTGGACTAAACTATATTCTGGTTTCGCATAAACAAAAAATAACGTTATATAAAACGTTACGCATCGTTATTAAATTATACAAGTTATTAAATTATTGTAATTAATTAATACATAAATTAGTTTTCCTAATAACTATGATGCTTGACTGACTATTCTAATGAACGTTATTATGAGTTTTGATAACAGATGAAATTGAACAGAAATAGGCTTTGCCTAAACTTGGCCACTATGACATTTTACATATATTGTTATAAATATTATTAAATTATTTGAAAAACCTATCCTTGGTTTACCCTTCAGATTTACAAAATACCAAGTTCTTTCAAACTGAAAAATTCTAATCTTAAAACAGCAATTCATTTAATGCTCGCAGGCAAAATACTCATATATCAAAATATACTAAATAATACCAACGAAAGAACAAGAACAAAAACAAAAAAGCTTAATCTCGTAGTTCAGTATCCTACATTTAATACCCCAGCCTACACACATCAAAAGTGTCTAGGGATCAAGCATTTTTATGCGGATTTCTTGAGATTGAGATGTGGCTTTGTAATAAATTTATGATTTTATAAATTTATATGGATCCTTTTTGGTGCATTTCATAATTTGAATCAGGAACTGTGAATCAAATTCGAGTAAAAGATGAAAATCAGCTGTCAATATTTTCCCTATAAAAACATACAACGCATTGAAGACATTATTAGTGCTACTGTTTCCCTACTACTGATTAAAACCAACGTTATTATGGAGCGGCGACGTCATTTAAGCAGGGAAGAAATGCTCAGAGCCGTGGGAATGATAGAAGCTGGTTCCCGGCAACGTACTGTGGCTTTAGCTCTGAATACAAGTCAGAGTGTTATCAGTCGACTTTGGACACGTTACCGAAGCACTGGTACCGTGGCTGAGCGCCATGGAGGACGGTATCGCTGCACCACACGGAGACAAGACCGATACATTCAAATCTTAACTCGAAGAGCTCCAACAATAACCGCCATGATGTTAGCCGTGAGGCTTCATCACTCTTCAGGGAACTTAATTAGCGACCAAACAGTCAGAAACCGCTTGCATGAAGTGAACCTTCATTCCCGAAGACCGCTACGGGTACCACCTATAGCAATGCACAATCGTAGGATTCGATATCAATGGGCTCTTGAACACAGAAATTGGGCAGAAGAACAATGGCGTTTCGTGTGCTTTTCTGATGAGTCTCGTTTTGGTATGAGACCGGATACAAGACGTATACGACACTGGAGAACCCCTGGACGCCAACAGCGATTAAAATCCTGCCAGGAAGTCCATCCTTATAGTGGTGGAACCATCATGGTATGGGCGGGTATTTGGATCGGCGGAAGAACTGAGTTGATTTGGATCAGAGGCAACCTCAACGCTCAAATTTATGCTGAGACGATTGTATCAGACGTCATCGTTCCTCTACAAGTGCAAATCGGTCCCTTATTTCAGTTAATGCATGATAATGCACGACCGCACACCGCAAGAGTTGTAAGACAGACTCTCGCCGCAGCTAACATCAATGTCCTGCCCTGGCCTGCTCAGTCGCCAGACTTGAACCCGATTGAGCATGCATGGGATATGCTACAGAGAAGAGCTCTGCCGAATATGGAGGGTATCCAGTCGCAAGAAGACCTTTTTTTGTTGTTGCAACGAACATGGGCGGCCATTCCACAGCGTGATTTGGATGAACTCATTTTGAGTATGCCAAACCGATGTTCTTGTGTTGTTAGTGTTCGCGGTAGAAACACGGATTATTAATTGTTTAAGTTACCCAATAAAATTTTAGAGAAAACTGTTATTTCAGTCTTTTTTTCGAACTTTTGTGTTAGTGGTTCAAATGTCAAATATCCCTTTATTAGGAAAATGGCAAATTTCTTTATTAATGCAAAGGTGACTTGGTTTATCGTTACTGTGACAAACGAAAACACTTTATTTGATGAATCCTTAAAGAAAATTTTAATTAATATCAATCAGGAGAAAAGTTATTGCAAAAATATATGTTGATCCCTAGACACTTTTGATGTGTGTATTATCATTATTATCAATTTTCCCGGTCCTAGTGAGGAAATCTCGTCTCAGTTCAGATTAAAGCAAATACAAGAAAACGGAGCAAATATTTACCTATAAAACCCTATTTTTTTACCGAGGTTTACACTAACCGGTTTGATAATGGAGTTACTTAGGATAAGGAAACAACACAAATTCAGCGCTGAAAAGAGTCTATAATTTACAGGAAAAAGGAAAGAAAAAGCGAGAATTTCTCTGTAAAGGTCAAGAAATAAGTTCAAATCTTTAACTAACCTTATTTGATGCTTAATTGAGTGTGGGCGCTATTAATTTAGCGTGGGTATATTTTTGGTCCATTTTGGCACAACAACGGCATTCCAATGTGTCGGTGGGTAATTTGCGGGGTCGTTCGGAGGTCACCGATAAATCTTCATTACGGTAGCGGATAGCAGTCATGTCCGTGCCTCGGAGAGATTCCGAGCATATCGTCAGTTGCATATTATTGATTGATGTTTTCAATCAAGTTGATTGTTAATATATAAGTTAAATTTATTGTCATCACCACTTTATACAACGTGTAACATAAAGGGTATATACATAACAAAGGCATGGCATCTTTACATGATATCAAACGATATTGGAAGGGTTTTTTAATCATATTTCTTTATGTTAGGAAGTTATGAGGAAAAACACTGCCTGTGATAGGCTACTATCATAATAGTCGCACAGAGATATTGAAGACATTTATCGGATTTTGGCAAGTAACGTGACGGATAACGAGTAGTTATTAACGTATGTAGTGTGCTGCCACGTTTGTTATGATTTGACTTTAAGAAACACACGAAACCGAAAATTTGGTACCAATTTTTTGAGTATTTTATTTTGAGTTGAAACCCTTCCGATATCGTTTGATATCATCTAAAGATGCCATGCCCTTGGTATGTATATACCCTTTTTGTTACACGTTGTATATCTGCCTGTTTTGTTAATATCTCCAATTAGTATTATAAACTTTCAATTCTCTCTAATCTAATCAAAATTGTGAATTTGAATATTATTGGTTTCCGGAGCGCATTTACACCTCAACGCACCCAGACTCGGCTTATTAGAACAATGGATCCGTCTTTGTTGTGTTAACTAACTGAATTCTATGTAATAATATAGAATTTTGTTAGTTAAGAAACTATTTTTCTAATAAGTCTAGAACGCCGAGGTGACCGCGGTCCGCATGTCGTTGACTGTGGAGTGGCCAAGCCGGCAGGCATTTTTGGAAATCGTTACGGTCGTCAGAAACCCAAAAGTCTGGCAAACAGTATTATTACGGAGTCTATTACCCAGTAACTGAATTGTGGAGGTCAGATAGGTTGTCGATTCATGTCATCATCATCATCATCAACCTTTTTTTTATTGTCCCACTGCTGGGCACAGGTCTCCTCTCACACAGAGAAGCATTGAGCGTAATCAGCACTCTTAAAGTTGGCGATTTCAGACTTTTTCCTCAAGATGTTTTCTTTCACCTTCAGTCATTGGTGTCCAAGATATACTTAGAAAGTAGGTACGTATAACTTTAGAAAAGTTACATTGGTACTTGCATGACCTGGAATAGAACCCGCGCACTCAAACTTGAGAGGCTGGTGTTTTAACCACTAGGCCACCACGACTTCATGTAAAATATTTCTATTCAGTTGTATCTGGTTAGACTGGAAACCGACCCGAATATGGTTGGAAAAATCAAGACGTTGCATCTATTTGTCATAACATCGGCTACCAGCAGAAGTTATAGTTCCTGCATGATGTCTGGTGAAGCCGTACGGAGGATGGGTCTGAGCAGTTGTGTTGCGATGTGTGCTGGGTACGATGCACCAAATGTTGTTGTGTCGGGAGTTTGGTCGTGGAGAATCTCCCGATCAATCTCCCTCTGGAGCAGCTTCGCTGGTCGTGTTATTGGATTCAAAATTGCATCACCTCGCTCAACTGCCATCATCCTTCCTGTTCACTCAGTTTTTTTGAGTGAATAGGCCCTTAATAAACTAGCGCGCTTTACCATCAACAATTGCATCACTGTTTACCATCGAGAAGGAATGCGGTCAAGCACTGTATTACAATAAAAATAACGAGAAAGATTTGAGTGAAAAAGGTGATAGCAATGTAATAGAATCCAGTTGAAAATTACTTATCTAATAGAGTTCTAGGTTTAAAGTTAGCTGCAAACACTTTAATGTTTGCCAGCGTGAAATGGAGCGTAGTTCTCAGGTGTTCAATTAAAGATACAGTTTGGAACACCACACTGCACTCACATTACAAATCACTGATCTAGCTGTAGAGGTCACAGCTGGAGCGAGGTCGGGCGCCATCAGTCGTATCGTAAGAAAACGTGAATTTTAATTAGTAGATATCGACAAGCATGCAAAGCAGGTGCTTTTTACGACTTAATTAACAAACGCGATTTCTTTATTTATTTCACGCAACGTGAATGCGTAGATTAGAAACACCTGAACAGTGATTCTTTTTCGTTCGCGATCGGCGGTTCCTTCTTTGCCCATTACAAGACCCTAATCATAAGCCCTGTTCGGTGTCTTTTGTGTAAATAAATGTAATCAATATTAAGGTGAATCCCGCATCAATTCTTTGACAGTTTATTATAACAATACGGACAGGAAATGCACTTTAATTTATAAAGGTATACATACGTACGAGAGGAGCATCCTTCTCAGTATGAGAGGAGACCTGTGCCCAGCAGTGGGACGATAAAAAGGTTGATGATGATACATACGTACATGTATACTACTAGTACGTACTACGTATACATAGTGGTGCTGACAATACGACAACAAATGAAAACACGAACAATGCCGGTTCATAAGAATAATCCTAAACCATAGAAAAAAGCCCAGCATCAAAAGTATAAAAAATAAAAATTTCAAACAAAATAAATCGCATAAAATTGCAAACGGAATATAATATCCTTTAAAAATATTGGTTCATTGACCTCCGCTCGGCGACAGCGCGATCTTGTATTGACTTGTTTTTTTCGCGCCATTATTATTAAAGTCTGTAAGCGCTTCCTTTTCAACTTGTACATCATGTAGAAAATGTGAAAAATGAAAAATAATTTCCTGTGACTAAACAAATGGACATATTCATATGATTTTTTATGGGTAGACTGAGAATGTGTTGAGGTACACGATGTTTAATATTTATTGTCGTATTGTCAGCACCACTCTGTATACGTATATGGTACTATAGGTATAGGTACCTATAGTACTAGTAATCCTCGATGGATAGCCAGAGATATATATGTATAAAGAAACGAAATATTGGCTTACCTTTAATTATTATGGTAACGAAAAACCCAGAGTCCAGACTAATATTAGTAAATATATTGAAGAATATTCCGATAGAGGGATGTGATGTGGATCAAGGACTTTGCTTTCAACCACGACAGTCTCTTTTGACTACATGTAGTCAACATTCACATTTTAATCATTCGAAATTAAAAGGTTCCTTGTTCAAATCCTACATTTTCATTTTGTTACAAGAATGCGCATTAAATGTAGTTTTACAGTATGCAAATTAAAACATAAAACAATCCACAATACCTGACCTGGATCGCCGACGTATTTTTTAATCTATGAACATAAATAAGGTAGAGTATCTGATGTTTCGTAATAAACGTCCATTTTTGATGGATTCGCTTCAGTCATGCGATCCTGGTACAGGCTCAGACATATTTCACCGTTCCTTCGTCTGTCCGTGCCAGGAATTGTGAAGAAAAAATAAAATTACAGAATAGATACTAGAAAGATGAAGAACTAAGGAATTGAACAGATTAAAATAATGAAGTGAATATCTAATTTTTTTCAAAGGAGTGACACAATTTGCGGTCTTATTGCTAAAAGCGGTTTTTTAAAGTAAAAATAACCTTTGGATAGATTTAAAGTCAATGTAATGAATATTTTATTTCCAATAGCCTACATTTAATGGTTCCAAAGAACAGCAAGCAAGCAAGACCACCGGAAGATACTTAACCATTGCTTTTTAAAAATAATTATGATTACAAATCAAGTAAAAGGACAAGGCGAGAGATTGTGGTTTAGGGTCCGGAACAACCATGTCTGTGTTGAGAATAAAAATCTGATGTATCCAAGGTACGAAAATCAAAAAAATAATTAGTCGGCCTTATAGATAATAAAAAGATTTAAGACCCGTATTTTTTATTTTGTCGAATTACCAAAAACTACTGAGATATAGCGTATTAAAGTAACGGAGTGAGGGCTAATTACGTCACGCCGTGGTATATTTTGTACCACGGCGTGACGTCATGCGACCTTTCAAATCAATATATCTTCCTAAGTATTTGAATGCAAGAAAAAATAATAAATACGTGTTCAATTTTTTTTTTTATAAATTTACCTGATGAACATTAAATTATTTTTTAGGATACAACCCCATTCTATTTGTTAAGCTATTAATTGATTTAATAAAGCTTGTTCACACAGATATGATCTGTTATTTTGCCATTAATTTCACTTCAGTCTTTGACTCGCGTATTTGTATGAGCGAGTTAACGAGAGACCAAATGTTTTATTTTTATCAAATCCGATAACGCTGGTTCGTGTGAACTTACCATGCAAATAAAAACGGACATTGAAATTAACGGTCCATTAAAATAACGGATCCGCCGTGTTAAGTTGTTATAATGGCTTTTTTTATGGAGCAATAACAAAAGAAGATTAATTCAAAAGCCTTGTAGGTTTGTGATTCTTATTCAATATGTGGGTCATCATTATCATCATCTTCTGCTCGTCCACTTCTGGACATAGGCCTCTTTCATGGCACGCCAACAAGCTCGATCCTGAGCAGTTCTCCGCCAGCCAGTACCAGACACCTTTTTGATGTTGTCGCTCTATCTCGCGGGTCATGTGTGGGTATTGTCTCATAACTAAAATTAAACTTCAAAACAGAAATACACTTTTCTTCTTTTCTTTTTTCAAATACGAAAATTTGAATAATTTTCTAAAAAAAAATTTTCAAAAAATCGCCTGACAAAAATCTAATAAAAATGACGCTCATTAAAATCAAAAGAAAAAGTTAAAAGTAGAAACTTGGACAGAATGTTTGCGATGTGTACCAAGAAATTCAAGACAGTCTAATCGTGAAGGGAACTCATTAAAAACTGTCAGTTCACTGAAGTCTCAAAGACGGTAGTCGTAGTTAAAGCTTTACAGATACACACACTTAAAATAAATTTGAATTAGAACTTATCCTAGTTTAGCGTACTGCCGTACTTGTGAAAGCGATTACATGTTACGTGGTAGTAGTAAGGTGTGAAGGCGTATACGTATTATGTGGATCGTAAGGGACTATAACTACATATATACTCCGAGACATGGTGTAGCTATACCTAATATGAGATGACGTTAGAGCATGACCACTTGACTACCATGTTAAGGGTTTTCTCGAAGAAAAAACAGTATTGGCCCAGTGGAAATGAGCGCGACTTACGATTTGTAGGTTTCGAGTAAAGTAGTATGTTTGAACCCTGAAAGACTTCTTCGAAAGATCTTTCAAAATAATAAAAATAGAAGAGTTAATTCCTCGTCGGCACGTCAACAAGGTTACATATCAAAGTACTTACTTAATCTATATTACTAATATATATAGCTGAAGAGTTTATTTGAACGCGCTAATCTCAGGAACTACGGGTCCGATTATAGAAATTATTTTTGCGTTGGATAGTCCATTAATCCAGGAAGGCTTTAGCCTATATAACATAATGATGCGACCAATAGGAGCGGAGCATAACTAACTCAACGTGAACGAAGTCGCTGGCGGCAGCTTGTACTAGATAAGTCTACTAATTTCTTGAAAATTATAGAATAACCAAGCATCGCCAAGCATTTATTGTGGTAAAGAAATCGAGGTTTACTTGGGGTATTTTCTGATAGAAGATTTCTGAAAAGATATTATCTACTGAAAAAAAGAAATAATAAATTATGTACCGCTGTTTTAATCGAAAACAGAAGTCATTGTATTCAAATTAGATTGAGAAAATTTCAAAGCTTTAAAAGTGTTAATTGCACTTTTATAACGTCAAAGATACAAATGCCACTCTCCCAAAATACCCGCCCCTCACCTGGTTTCGCTGGGAATTAGTGACAAAACAAACTCCCCAGCAGAACAGCTGTCTGTTCAATCAGAAAATATTTATACAATACTACATGGGACTGGAACCTTTGAACGGCAATGCTCTCACAACAGTAAAGGAACAAATTGTGAGGAATTCGGCATGTCCCCATGTTCAGTGGCAGTCCCATGTGTGTAATGTAGTTATTTTAGTAACAATAGTCCAAAATATTACGAAATAGTTTTTAATGCCTAATACTTACTATAGCTACCTTTGTGTTATAAATTAAAGTAACATTTTGTGTGACTGGGTTGTTTTTTAAATCGCTAACATATTTTGATACGGCTTTTAGCATAATTTCAAGAATGTATTCCGTATATCATCATTTATGTTTATTATCGTATCATTATCACCCTTTTTATCATCTCACCGCTGCGCACAGGTCTCCTTTCATACAGAGAAGGATTGAGCGTAATCACCACGCTTGCTCAATGCGGGTTGGCGGTTTCAGACTTAAAAGTCCAGGTTTCCTCAAGATGTTTTCCTTCACCTTTTAATCAGTCATTGGTGTTCAAGCTATACTTAGAAAGTTCATATAACTTAGAAAAGTTACATTGGTACTTGCCTGACCTGGAATCGAACCCGCACACTCATACTTGAGAGGCTGGTGTTTTAACCACTAAGCCACCACGACTATAATTATGTATATTAAATTTATATCATAAATACAACTCGAGGTCATTTCAAGTAATTAAAATTGTGGGAAGTAGTACCGGGCCGCTAGTAAATGATAAAGGTAAGGTTTTTCTTTACCCTGAAATAAAAATAAAGCTCGTAACGTGTGCTAGATAGTTGCTGATATTCAATTTAATGGCTCCCACATAAACTACAGTTTATTGTATGTACGTTGGCATACAAGATTTTCATTCATTATTAACTAATCCATCAATGACATAACTGATATTCGAGTGTCTGCAGGAGCCATTAGAATTACATGCATACGTCTCTGCATATGCACAATTGCACATATGTGTAGGTGTTAATAGACGGGTATTTAACCTAATTCGGGCAAGTAACGTTAATCTGTATGGTATAATCATGTACTGAGAATTTGTGTATTTGTGTTGGTAAGTAACAGTTAATTAAAGATTAAATATGGGTCTGATCCAAAGCATTTTATCAAAACCGAAATCGGAGACAGCCAGAAAATTATGTCGTTTAATAGCAGTCGGTCAACAATGATTCACTGGTCTGACCGTGCCTCGGAAAGCACGTTAACCCGTTGGTCCCGGTTGCCATACGAATATCTAATGGCAGTCGTTACGGGTTGTTGGAGCGGTCTAACTGCAATGCTCCGATATCGGGTTGTGGAGGTCAGACGGCAGTCACTTCACGGATAATATCGAAGTTTAGCCAAAATCAACAGTAAGACTGGTAAAGCGGACCCCAGACTCCGCATCCGCTTCGAGGCTTGAGGGGGGGGGGGGGGTTTGAGGCTTCGTATGCGGATGCTGGGATTAACACTGAGATGATGATGATGATCATGGTCAGCAATGATTCGACATATTAATCAATTGTTTGATACTTTTATCGAAGGTTATAACTTTAAATATGATAAGTAATTTGTATTAAAGTACAATGGGGCTGGCATATACATATTGGGAAAAACCCTTTAAAAAAATTAGATTAAAAAATGAGAGTTAATTATGAATAGACTTTGCTTTAATACAGTTTACATTCTTCTTTTTCGACTGTTTTTGTTTTATCTTGTTAGCTGATATCTTCGCCATTTCCCCGGAGACGTCTGTGGCAGCGCAGTTGTTACTTTGACTGCATGCAAAAGTATAGCATAGCGCTTACTTTGTTCATAGTTTATGTTAAGTGTAATTAAATAAGATATAGCAAAATGCCTGTAAGTTGTGTTCTTAGACAGAGTGGAGGCACTTAAGACTGTTTTTCACTTTGTCAAATGCAATTACAGTTCCTAGATATATTAATACTTAGAGCGTCTTACATTACGTTAGCTGATTTGAGGTCACTCAAGAACACATCTAGATCAGCGGTCATCTATTCTACGGCTAGCTTGCTTATTGTGTGAGTTATGTTGACAGACATGGTCCTCTGCAGAATCATCTATTTCCGCATTCTATTCCTCAGAAAGACTCCAAACATTGTTAGTTCCAATATCTCACCAAATGACTTTGAATTTATGGACTAGCCGTACCGTGATATCATAATAAGTAGGACGCACTGACAGAATTATGTTAGTACTTAGATAATTATCGAACTCGTATTGTATACAGCCACATACCATTTGCGACCATTAACAACTTTACTCAAATGTGACTTAATAACGGGATCATTTGGACTCTATACAAAACATGACGTCATATTATGCTTTCCATTATATTTGTAATCTTACCAAAATCTGTTACATTGTATCATTTGACGAGACTTACGCATTAATAAGGGTGACAACAGTTGATACAATGCGCCGGTGACGAGGCGAATTCGGGGGACGATATCACGCGATCGCTGGCGCATTTCTGTTAATAGTCCCCAATCCTTATACGAGGTCCCTAAAGCAAGAGCTAGCGGACAGGGGGACTAGTTATGATTAATGTATTTGTGATGTATTTTTATATGTCGTTTTGGAGTTTATTGATTGTGGAATGGGTTATTGAAGCGATAAATATGTTGGTGATATTGCCGTGGCAGGATATGTTACCTTTAGTGATGTTCTTTATAAAACTCAGTTGCGGGTGTTCCGAACATTGCTCGCATCTGGCATGCGTATATATGATGATATGGTTTGAAAATGGAGTGTGTAAAAATAAATAGTAGTTACATGGTGGTAATTAGTTTCTGCTTTCGCTCATGGGATCAAGGTGTGAGTTTATAGTAAATCTATATCTATACCAATATATAAAGCTGAAGAGTTTGTTTGTATGTTTGTTTGTTTGTTCGCGCTAATCTTGGAAAGTACTGGTCCGATTTGAAAAAATATTTTTGCGTTAGATAGCCCATTAATCCAGGAAGGCTTTAGGCTATATAACATCACGCTGCGACCAATAGGAGCTGAGCATAATTAATTCCACGCGAACGAGGTCGCTGGCGGCTGCTAGTACTAATATAAAGCAGAAGAGTTTGTTTGTTTGAACACGCTAATCTCAGTAACTACTGGTCCTATTTGAAAAATACTTTTTGCATTCGATAGCCCTTTAATCCAAGAAGGCTTTAGGCTATATAATATCACGCAGCGACCAATAGGAGCGGAGCATAACTAACTCCACGCGAACTAAGTCGCTGACGGCCGCTATTTTGTTATAAAAATATGAAGAGACATTTAAATGTGATTGTCCCTTGTGGTACCGGGCTTAGAATAGTACCAACCCAAATCCACCCGTGGGCAACAAGTAAGAGAATAGTAAGAGGCGACCAAGGGAACTCTCACCAGGGAAGCGGGCAGCAGCGCTTCTCCTGTGTAATATTAAATTACTGTGATACCAACCCGCCTGCCAAGCGTGGGGATTATGGGAAACCCCTCCAATGTAATGAAAGCCTTGGAGGAGGCCTTTGTCCAGCAGGGGATCTCAATAGGCTGAGAAGAAAAGAAGTAGATTATTAACAATAACCTCTCTTAGCACGCACGCGTTTATAACAATCATGCATAATATGAAGACAGTCTGGAAAATAAAGATTCGTGTAATAAACGTAGCGTGTGCGTAGTCTGCCTGAATAATTAACAGTCCCTAAGTCAGAGTCGCTACAGCCGATTTATTTGAAGACTTAATACTGCTTACTTTTTACACTGTTCCTAAGTCGTGTTACAAGGGCCATAATAAATAATTATTATCGTCTTAGAATTTTATTACTTTAGCGAGTAACATCAGATATAATATTACGCTCCATTTCTGTTATAAGTACTAGTGTGATTAATATTCCGCCGAGAAAAATAATGTCGTTCTTAATAGATTACGTAATATTAAGCTTAATGCTTCTTTATTTTTTGTTAGACCTACACCAGTTGCGTAACAATATTTATTATACTATCAGTTGGAATATTTTTGAAGAGCTAATTCATTGCTCCATATATTCAAAAAATTGTCTTCTCAGAAACGTATATCACACAATGAATGCTGTTTAACTGTCAAAATGAAAGCCATTGCTACTGAAAGTGGGTTACGTAATTACCCTACAGATTCCTAGTAACGTTGGGAAATGAATATCTTTTTCAATCTTGTGAACTATATATCGTCCTTTATTGGAACTAATTTCAGAAGATGTTTGTGTAGGGAAATTTAATAGTGCAGTTTACAGTAGGTACGAGCAATTAGATTAATTTTAAAGTAATTTATCTAAATGGAAACCTTTTAGTAATAACCAAGCTTATTTTATTTCTAATTCTTTTGCATCATTTAATTTATCTATTTATTTCATTGTCTTTAAATATTTACATAATTTTACTTATAATTATTTCTAAATTAATCCATAATCTATTCAAATACAAGGTTAAACGTTTTCTTCACAAAAGTGACTCCAGCAGTAAAAAACAAAACCAAAAAAACGCCCAATAAAAAAAAGAAAATCATTTTTATGACGTAAGTAGTTCACTTGCGCCGCGCGCCCCTCGGAGGGTCAGTGTAACAACGGGGGTCCGACGACAACCCCAAATAGAAAGGGCTCTCACAGAAAACATTGGTCCCTTTTATATGGCCATCATAGAATTCCGCTTGGATGCGTCTCAACACCATACATTGCTTCGCTTACAGCTCCACATTTTGCTTCAGTTACTTTATTTTCTCTTGTTTCTAAAATACTGCTCAGTTTGGCCATTACACGGATGAAAGATCTTATTGAAGTCGTATGAGGTTTGTTAAAACAAGATTCGTGCGTCTGTTGAGGAGTGATGATATTATTGTGTTAGTTTATTAGCCGTACTGAGATACGCTTTTGTGTGTCGCCATGTTTACGAGGAAGCGTCTTTCTAAATGTCTGAAATGGTTGCCTACAATGTGGCATTACTTATGGTTTAGTATAATAAGTAGACAACAAAACAGTTTGTTACTGGTAATATGTAGACTGTTTCAATAATGTAACAACGTTTTGGTTGGTTTTTGTCCGAAATGTTACGTTTGATAATTGTAGTATGGAGTCAAAAATTAAAAATACTTATGTCAGGATAAGACTTATTGTAAGTACAGAAGCTCAATGGGATTCGTCAATAAGGGACAATAAACATCTACAATAAAAAAATATTATTATTATTAATTTATTCGAATAACGTGTCCTCAATGATAACGTGTTCGATCATTCTTAATTTGAATTTGAGAACGGGATTTTTGGGTTGACTTTCAGCCAGCCATACTTTATTTAAACCTAACTTGAATGAATCGTAAAAGATTTATTTCACGAGTCATGATGCTGTGGACATTCAACACCATATGTCCGATATGTCAGACATCTCACATCAGCGGCGACTGTGATAATGGTCGTGTGTGAGTGACAGAATAAATGCGGTTGTTCCTTAAATACAGATTTATTATGCATAGTTTAGGCGCGACTTCTTCGCGTTGACTTCGACAAATTTTTTACCCCGTCGCTTCGCATCGCATATGCTATTACGCTATTGGTTTGCGACCTTTCTGACATTATTGGTTTTTTTTCGGCTTCTAAGAGTCCTAGTGTAATGTTAACTAGCCTATATTATCCTTGGTCAAATTAGTAAACATTTTTTTTATATCCGACTTGTGGGTCGCGCGATTAACAAGTTCAAATAAAAAACACTTAATCTTTCTTATTATTCCAATTATTATTGTATAGATATACCTACTAAAAAGGCCGATGAGTTTGTAGTAGGAATACAGAATGTATATTAAGTAGATACATAAAGGATGTATCTGACATCGACGCACAAACGAGTATCATGGATTCCAGTACATGATTCTGAACCCCCAATGGTGGAATTTTTCGTCGGCTTTTTCATGATTTAAATAAATATATATGTAGCTTTTTCAGTTTAGACCGTTCATAATTGCTATACTTTTATAACCCAATAAGATTTTAAAGTACAAATTAATTAATTCGCCAATTACACAAAAAAGCGCAAAGAAAACAAAACTCGAAAAACTATCTTATCAGCTGACTTAATAGAGTTCACATCAGGGATCAACGTCATACCTAAAAACCCGCACGGCGGCACGCTTGCAACGTTCAAGGGCCGAGCCGACACTTTTTTTGAAACACTGTTAATTCTGTAATCGTTCATTAACGACATAAATGACTATCATCATTTTATTAGTGGAATGCGGTCTAGCCTTTTCGCGAAGTTTGCGTTACGATGTCAGATACACCCTGTATGATTATGGCAAGCTTACTCTTGTTATATTAATCTTTTTGTAATTGAAACACAGTGTGATCATACTTTGCGATGTAGGTTCGCGTCGCGTATGATCTACTAAATTAAAGGGAACAGTCAGAAGTAACAAAGTCATTTTGAATGTTGAGTACAAGAGGAAATACTTTAGAACATTGTAGTATGGAAAATAATTTCGATTTTGCTTTCTTCAGATTCGTTTATCAACTTCTAATTTAAAATACTTACTCTCTTAAATTGTTAGGTACCTTTCACAGAAAATTACATATATCAGAGTATTCGAAAAACCTTGTTCTTAACAAGGTCATATAACTTTGACATCCAAGTCAAGTAAGATCAAGTTTCTGAGAGCCTGTCAACTAAACGAACTGTGAATGTAAATCAACATAAACATTGTTTTTCGCAATCATGCTACTGCAAAATTCAATTAGAAGTACTGGGTGAATTGAAAAGTTTCTTTCATAATAGTCATCCTCTAAGCAAAATTTGTTTATGTACGAAATTATTCATCCTGACAGTACAATTTCCAATGCATTTTTCTTCAGTAGCATTCTATCACGTTGGTCGTGTGTCGGGCAGTGATGTATGGAGCAGGGAGCTGGTGGTTCACGCCGCGGTCCGACTCAGTGTGGGCGACGCGGGGAGTGAGGTGCGCGGGCAGGGGAAGCGCTGACGTCACGCGCGCCTGCGCACCACGCGACTCCTTGATGCACAGAGTAGTGAACCAACACAGATGCTCCCAGAGTTGTTAAATTATTCGACGGTCGGAGAACGTGAAATATTTTATCGCACCCGCGGTTATGATTATGAACTTAAAATACAACAATACCGTAGGATATATTTTTAAATATTACTAGTTTTCCGCCCGCGGCTTCGCCCGCGTGGAGTTCGGTTATATCGCGCTTTTTAGATTTCCCTCGGGAACATCAAATTTTTCCGGGTTAAAAGGTAGCCTATTTTCTTTCTCAGGGTCTAAAGATTGTCTCTGCCAAATTTTATCAAAATCGGAATAGCGTAACAGACAGACAGACAGATAGACAGACAGACAGAGTTACTTTCGCATTTATAATATTAGTATGGATTGTGTATTTAGGAAGCGATACAGTAGAAAGTAATATCTGTTGTTCATGAAGAAAATTTTCATTCCAGGTGAATTGATTACCTACCTACCTATTGGAAAGACAAAGAATTAAATAACGTTATTTATTATTGTAATGAATTAAATAAAATTAAATATTACTTTCTTGCATTTCATCTTTCATGATTACAACTCCGTACTGAATAACAATAAAATTACATCGAATAAAATTAATATTTTGTCAACACCACCATCATTCTACCAAACTAACCTACCATTTTGCCGTACGGCAAAGGAAAATTTATCTCTACACCGTAGGTACCCTGTGTACGGCAATCCGTGTCCGCGGATCCGTGTACACAGGCGGGCGGCCAGTCGACTCGTTCGCGCGCGCTGCTACGACGCGTGCTACATGCTACGACACGTAGCACTCGCAACTACGCCGCTACGCCAAGCCGAAAATTAACTGCTAGTGATTCGTGAGGATATTGAATTAAAACGGAATTATTTAGTGCAAGCCAGTGGTGTGGTACCTCGGTTACTGAAATAGCAGTGCTGCATTATTCCGCGGTCGGCTATAAGGTGGGTGAATATTGAATAACGCGATATGAATAGGTATTGAGAGCTCGGATGCGAGTCGTTTGCTCTAGGTAATGTCAAGGACACGGATATTGATCAAGTACCAGATGCTAAGACTATTTTGTTTACTCTCAGTGTTTGTTTTATCGAAGTATTTACCATCGAATAAGTTTCTCTAACATTTGTGTCTTTCAGAATTTACTTGCCAAATAGAGTTTATTTATATCAAGTTATGTTTTAAAGAACGAAAATTGTTAGCGGCTTATACATGAAACAGTCTATGAAAAGGCCGTTAGAAGTAATACGCAACAAAGAGATGGGCTCCGGAGTGGGGTCGAGAATAATTTATAAGGATAGGTGCCACCTTGCGTTACAACATTCATGAATTAGAAATGTTGAGCCTACTTATAAAAAATGTTATAGGTTTTATTTCTTTTATAAAAAGAACTTATTGAATAGATGGAAAGTAATCTATAGGACATCAGTTCTGACCTTTATGTAATTGATTATAGAGAGTCGTTGGCCTTTGTCGGGACATAATGGGTATTAATACAGGTAATTGAACTCGCTCTTGGAAGTAATAAGATTCAATAATCGTGCGTTATATTGACGTTCTTACGTTAATAAAGGCACTGTAAAAACTTTTCAGTTTTGAAAAGTTTTTGGCGCTCCATAAGGCCGTAGATTACATCGAATAATTTAATATCGGTTTCTTTGTTACGCTTCCTTTATGTTTATTGAATTTTAGACTTTATTGGGTGACGTTGTAAATCGAATATCCCTATTGAGTTCACAAACGCACAAAGCGGGTGGAAATTGAAATAAATTAAGATACAATAAGATTCTATATCACTATCACAGACAGCCGTATCTTTCTCGTACGCATTGTTTGCTTGTCGTTGGATCTATTTATAAGTTTTGATCTATATTCGTGTGCCTGTCTAGCTTTTTCGAACTATATTAAGGTCGGTTTTCGATCTAACCGGATAAAACTGTAAATCAATATTTTTTACCGACTGACTATCGTTACTAGTTGCCGAAAATCGAGTTGAATAGTGTGAATAGAAGAGGCTTATGTCGAACAGTGGTTGATGAATCAACTATTATCTACAAGATACACTGTAATTTACAACACCTGCTACTACCTTCTTTCATGATTTACGTTTATACATCTGTTGCGTTTCATTCTCATACAATCCCCCTTTATTCATAAACGCTGCTTTTTTTTATAAATTATAAATCAGCGTTTGACCGCAATCTCGCCTGATGGTAAGCAGTGATGCAAACGTTGATGGTAAAGCGCGCTAGTTTATTAAGCCCATTCACTTAAATAAACTTAGTGAATAGGAAGGAAGACGGCATCGTTGATGGTAAAGTGCGCTGGTTTATTAAGAGCCGATTCACTCTAGCCTTGAAGACACTCAAATTATAGTGTGAGGGAAACATCGTCGCTGGCAAATTGTTCCAGTCCCTCGATGTACGCGGTATAAAAGAGGAAGCGAAACGCTTCGTCGGGATCGCAGTGGTGTCAACAACGTAAGGGTGGAAACTCGCCGTACGACGGCTCGTCCCATGATGGAACGGAGATGGGGGAATTATATCATGCAATTCCCTTGTACGCTCACCAGAATGCATCCTATAGTTAAGTTAACTAGCGATTAGCGATTCTTTAACCGTACATTTTTGACCTTTTTACGCCACTTAACTGTAATCCTTTTTTATGAATAAACACCACAGAGTTTAAGAGGTTTATTCATAAACGACGATTAAAGATAAGTGACGTGCAAACGTCTAAAATATATGTTTAAACAATCGCTAATCCCTAGTTAACTTTAAGCAGCGTTTATGTATAAGGGGATAATGTTTATTGATTTATTGATAACAAAGCCATATAAAATCCTGTTCTAAATATTCCTATTTTTTTATACAAATTTCGTATTAGTTATTGACCGATTCCGATTCACCAGAGCTCGCGATTTCCGTAATAAGGTATAATAGATAAATCTCGAAGAAATCCGTCTTGTTCTCGTCTCATTAAATTGAAATCTTTGTTCTCTGGGGCTCTGAAACAACCATCCATCATTGGCTAATGACGGGCTGGTCTCAACGCTAATTTACGATAATATTTAGGAAAAGTAGTTTGGAAAAATAAACAAAGGCCTTCGTACCTTTTTCTGTTCGGTTTTTTCTTTTCATTTTATATAAGTGTGTACACAAATAGCCAAAGAAATAAAAGTTCTTATAATAATTTCATGATAAATTATCTCTAATAATTCGTATACTTTCCACTTTTGTTTCGTTTGTCTAAATACTAAAAAAGGGGTTAGTTATTTTTTTTTTATACATATATTATAAACTAGCGCTTGACCGCAATCCTGCCTGATGGTAAGCAGTGACGCAATCGTTGATGGTAAAGCGCACTAGTTTATTAAGAGCCTATTCACTCTAGCCTTGAAGACACTCAAATTGTAGTCTGACGGAAACACCGCCGCTGGCAAATTATTCCAGTCCCTCGATGTACGCGGTATAAAGGAGGAGGCGAAACGCTTCGTCCGGATCGCAGTAGTGTTAACAACGTAAGGGTGGAAACCAGCCGTATGACGGGTCGTCCGCTGGTGGAACGGAGATGGGGGAATTAAATCATGCAATTCCATCGCACACTCCCCGAAATGCATCCTATAGAACACCGAAAGGCTGGCTGCTCTACGCCTGTGCTCTAGGCTTTGGAGACCAACTCGAGTTAGATCAGGGTCACCAATCAGCCTCTTCGCACGTCTCTCCACTGAATCCAAAGCGGCCAGGGCAGTGTATTTTATTACGTTATACGAATATTTTCATCATTTCTTAATTATTTACATAACACTAGGTAATAAATTCACAACCGTAACAAGATGTGGAGTATTTCTAAAAGAAAATTCAGTTAGTTTGTGAAAAAGATAGACACACGAAAATGCTCTCTCGACAAATCGACCAAAATAAATCTCTCTTAACACAACGTTATCTTACTTTGATAGCACGCCTCAGTTAGTTTGCTTGCCCTAGATAAAGGTTCAATCTCACGACCTCTTGTTCTACTGATAAACTCAGCAGGTATTACTACAGTATATAGCGTGTATTGGAAAGGTGTATTAAAAATATAGTTTAAAAAACTAAAAAAAAGTAAAAATATTAAAAAAAAAGGCGTGAGGCGCTTTGTGCCATAATTTTTGCATATTAGGCGCCTCCTCGCCGCTTTTTAAAAAAAATATTTTTAACTTTTTAGTTTGATATAAAAAAAAAAAACGAACGAATGAACTTATTGAAAACGGTGGGACATTTTACAGTAATGAGCCCCTCCCTCGTAGTCCAAAGAGTTAGAGACGGACAAACAAGCAAACAAGCAAGCAAGCAAGGAAGCAAGCAAGCAAAGAAGCAAACATACAAGTGAAGCTAATAAAAAGCATGCAAAAATTAAGGGTTTGGCAGAGACCACCAAATTAAACAACTCTCTTGTGCCAACATCGTGATCGCGAAAACACCTCAATCTGTTCCTTAGGAAACTTGAATACTAGAAGGCCAAGTAATCAAACCATGGTCTGGTAATTAAAACCATTTAAAATCGGCCCTCATCAATCTCACTGAGGATCACTGACAAAGACTTATCGAATATGTAATTTAAATGTATTTCTGGTGGATCGAAACTAAGATTAGACTGTGAAGTTTCTTAAAATAACGAAATTGCTCCTTTGCTCGACCCAAATATATGAGACGGCTGACTTTTTATGCACGATTACGAAATTGGTCCCATGGAGAAAATTGTTCAGTTTGATGGTCCGCACAGTGTTCTTTTATATGTATATGCCTCTTTGATATATGCTGTAAATAGTGCGGTAAAGGAAATCTATGTAATGCGGTCGATCTGCATGATGTCACGTTTGCATACTGTTTCGAGATACCTTATACAAAGTACATCTTTAATTGATTGATGAGTTAGCTGGAGAGAAAATAGCAGGCATACCTAAGTGGCAAATTAAACAGTTGCCAGTATTAATTTAAAGATTTATCTATGGTCGATTTTTACAACTTGCGAACCTTTATTGTTTATACTTAATTTCCTTGCACAATAGAGCCTCTTATATAGAAGTAAGTATTATAGTTCAAAATACTGTAACGGCTAATCCATACTAACACTAACCTATACTAATATATAAAGCTGACGAGTTTGTTTGTTTGTTTGAACGCGCTAATCTCAGGAACTACAGGTCCAATTTCAAAAATTCTTTTTTCGTTGGATAGCCCATTAATCCAGGAAAGCTATTAGGCTATATAATATCACGCTGCGACCAATAGGAGCGGGGCATAACTGACTCCACGCGAACGAAGTCGCTGGCGGCCGCTAGTTTGGCAATAAAACTTTCAAAATCATTTGTTTTATTTATAAGAACTGTGCATTAGTAAGGAAATTTTGTTTAGTACACAATTATTTTCAAAAGTTGAACAGTTATTTGTGGCTAGAAAATAAAAAATAAACAATAATATATATTCTTTCTCAAGGGCGGAATTGCAATTTCTATTATTTCTCGGAACGTCATAACTTCCTTCATACTTTATCAATGAACATAAATGAGGCATCATATTAAAGCTTTTCTGGGCCGCTACACCGGAAAAATATACAAATTAGGTACCCGCATTTCAGTGGTTTTTTAAGAAATTTATGATTGAAAATCAAGAATGTGCGAATATTTCGCACGGGTCATCTAGTAGAAAGTAATAGGTACGATATCACTCAAAGATTATTATACCTAAGTAAACTAATAAATAAATAAATATATACGGACAAATCACACAGATTGAGCTAGCCCCAAAGTAAGTTCGAGACTTGTGTTATGGGATACTAACTCAACGATACTATATTTTATAATATATACATATATAGATAAACATCCAAGACCCAGGCCAATCAGGAAAAGATCGTTTTCCATCATGACCTGGCCGGGGATCGAACCCGGGGCCTCCACGTCGCAGGCAGCAGCGCAGCAGTGTTGACCGCTGCGCCACGCAGGACGTCAACTAGGTCACTTAATATCTAAAAACTTAGTTCCTGCAGTAGGTACGCCTATGATATTATTGAATACAAAATATGAGTAGCAAGAGTAAATACTTTAGTGTATCAGAAATTACTGGACACTTAGGTACGTTAAGCAAATTCAGAATTGTGATGGGAACCCCGCAACGTTCCGCCCTGGGTGTTGAGCAATATTTCATTCAGTGAATTATTGTTACGACTATACACCTCGCTTCCACTTTATTCCTGAATTTTCTAATACCACGAACCTTAAGAAAAATTGTGAGTATCAATTTCTGAATTGAGCTTCGCTTAAGAAAGATTTTTTGCTAGAAAGTGAATAGGTAAGGCTGTGAGACTTCGCTTTTGTTGCGTGATTTTTTCCTGAGATAAATAACAAGCTTTATTCTCTTTGTGTATCCAAAATTCAATCTTTTGTAAAAAGACAGCTGTTTTGACACCTATAGATTAATTAATATTTAACGAATGACAGGGGCTGAGAGCAGCTATGGCCTAGTGGTAACAGCCACGACTTACAAGTTATAGGCCATAGGTTCGAACCTCATCACGCGCTTTACTTTTTGTAAATTACTAGCTTTCCGCTAGCCTCGCCTAGCTTCGCCCGCGTGGAATTCGGTTATATCGCGCTTTTTGGATTTCCCTCGGGAATATCATGTTTTTCAATAAAAGGTAGCCTATGTCTTTTCTCAGGGTTTAAAGATTGTTTGTGCCAAATTTCATCAAAATCGGTTGAGAGGTTTAAGCGGGAAAGCGTAACAGACAGACAGACAGAGTTACTTTCGCATTTATGATATTAGTATGGAAGTATGGATTTCATCACCACTGCTCTCAAAATGGTGAAGGAAAGCGTTGTGAGGAAACCAGCATGTCCTAGGGCTCTAGGACATGGCGGTGCATGTCTAGGACATAACTTTGAAGACATGTGACATCTACCAACCCGCACTGGGGCAGCGCGGTGGATTACGGCCCGCTCCCTCTCACCCAGAGGAAGCCAGTGTTCCAACAGTGGGATCATTATAGGCTGATTATGTTATGTAGGCACGGTCATAATTCCCGTGGTGAAAAAAAAAAAAAAACAATATTTTAAAATACGAAGCATTAGTGTTTGTTGTTATGTCATTAAACTGCCTAACTTTTTTGTTCTGAGTTGTTAATGTATTATCAACAAACACAAGTTATGGTGGCCTCCGTGACAGCCTCCGTGGCGTAGCGGTAGCGGACGCGGCCGCTGCGCAAGGTGGCGCGGGTTCGATCCCCGCACAGTGCCAGTATTTGTATGCATGAATATGAATATTTGCACTGGTCTGGTCGTGCCTCGGAAAGCACGTTAAGCCGTTGGTCCCGGTTGCCATAAGAACATCTAGTGGCAGTCGTTACGGGTTGTTGGAGCCCTCAAAAGTCCAACAATTGGTCTAACTGCAATGCTTCGATGTCGCCTTCGGGTTGTGGAGGTCAGACGGCAGTCGCTTCACAGAAAATGTCGAAGTTTAGCCATATCAGCAGTTGGACTGGTAAAGCGGACCCCAGACTCCAAAGCTGAAAAGGCTACGGATACGACTGGGATTAACGCTGGGATGATGATGACAAGTTATGGTGGCCTAGTGGTTAACACACCAGCCTTTCGAATATGAGTGTGCGGGTTCGATTCCAGGTCAGACAAGTACCAATGTAACTTTTCTAAGTTATATGTACTTTTTAAGTATGTCTTGGACACCAATGACTGATTATAAGGTGAAGGAAAACATCTTGAGGAAACCTGGACTTTAAGTCTGAAATCGCCAACCCGCATTGAGCAAGCGTGGTGATTACGCTCAATCCTTCTCTGTATGAGAGGAGACCTGTGCCCAGCAGTGGGACAACAAAAAAGGTTGAAGATGTATGACAACTGAAGTGACTGATATTACGTTATGGTCGGTTAGCGTGGTCACTTGTTTTTTTTGTTTACCTTTAGTTAATTAAATACTAAACCGATGGAGTACTCTCTTTCCAATTATGTTGGGGTCAAAACGAACACAGCTGGTTGCAGCAACTACTGCGGGTGTGTCTTAGAGATTGTATATCTAACCTCCACAATCAACTTACTGGGTAACATGATACATAATAAGTTTATTTTTGCGCTATAATGAATAAAACACAGCCTTAGCTAGCTGGACTTGATGCCAGCCTTTTTAATAACAGTTAAAAAATCTAGATTACCAATTTGACCCAATGCTTACATTTCAAGCTAGGTAGTGCAATCTTTAAGAAGTTATTGTTAGTTAAAATATTCAATCTATACTAATACTAATATATAAAGCTGAAGAGTTTGTCTGTTTGTTTGAACGCGCTAATCTCAGAAACAACCGGTCCGATTTGAAAAATTGTTTTTGCGTTGGATAGTTGATTAATCCAGGAAGGCTTTAGGCTTTAAAACATCATGCTGCGACCAATAGGAGCGGAGCATAACTAAACCACGCGAACGAAGTCGCTGGCGGCCGCTAGTACCTAATTAAATACACCATCATTATTGAGTAGGTACATAAAGTGGTTGGTTGTCTAATCTTGCTTTCATAACAACACGTAAACACATTAACGATATTTAGTAACATTCTTTTTCTTCCTCGGAAAGAACCTGAACTTCCGTATTCCGTACATAATTCCACGTAAAAGGCCCGAGGTGCGAAGACAAAAACACAGCTTTTCCATTGAAGGAAGAAAAGAATTTTGTGCGGGCCTTACCATGATGTCAGCATATGTATCACGTAAATGGTTTGGTACAATTAGATATTTTAAGGCATAATATAATGCAAATTAGGGATTAAACTTAGTATTCAAATATGTTAATTAAACCTCTTCGTACGCCAAATTATAATACCTTCAAAGCCGAAGCTTACTTCATTTTAATTCGAAACAAAACACACCTTACTCAAAATTCCAAATTCAAATATTTTTTATTCTTCGTTTTCAGCCAGCATTACTCGTTTAATTATGACGTCTGCTGTCACAACTGCGTTATAGATCCGTATACAGATGTCGGGACGTGAATGCAAGTCGTTAGGCTGAGTGCACATTACGGAGCTGGCCTAGTACTTGCACGCCCTAGTGGCCCCAAGAGCAAGGCTTCATTGTCTACGTATTCGAGCAACAGGCTTGTTGTTACTTTAACTATTTTATGACTTTATTATACATTTACAACGATAAATGTTAAGTCTTATTGTCATGGCAAGACTTGGCTTGGTTCAAAAAACTACAGTGCCGTATTGCAGACTGATTTATTGGTCTGCGAAGTTAAGAACAGTCCATAGATACGTCGATAGGTGATACTTTTTTAGTTGAGAAAACTACATAGATAATGGCCCCGATTTTATTTTTCACTAAGTGAATTAAATTTAAGTTCGGCCCATTTTTCTTTTGATTTCTTAAGGACAAAAGATAAATTAGTTTAGTTCTGTCAAATTAAGATATTTCATAGACAGTTTAGCTGTCATTAAAAAAAATGGCGACTAAAAGATGTCAATTTACGTCAGGCGCTGATTGAAGTATTAGTATATCTTCTGTCCCTTTCATAATTTATAATCAAATAGAAAGAAAAGAAGCACTAAACTGAAATGAAATGAAACTAAGTTTAGTTGGTGAATAAGGGAATCGGCGAAATTAGGCACTATATTATGTAGTATGATTACGGCCAGTATTAAATTTACATCCATGCACCGTGCACAGAGGAATTTGTTCCGAAAGATCAGTAATTTGGTCTATAGTAGGGTTGTAACGGAGGCTTGTTAGCGGAGGCGGAGGCGGATGCGGAGGCGATGAGTCTCACCTCCGCGGATGCGGAGGTTAACGGAGGCGGAGGCGGAGGTGAAAGTACATATAGAAAAAAAATTAATTTATAGTTAATTAAAACAATTTTTTTATTTTAAATAAGTTCCTTTTATAGTAGTATGTTTGGTAAAAAAAAAATACCTTCCTGTAATGAAAATTAAGGAGAAACAAATTGTTTGCCGCATTCCCGCCTCGCACTAGTTGACCATTTCGCGCTCAAACGCGGCCGGACGGTTGTCGAGCGTCGCAGCTTGCGCGTTATTTATTTTATAAATACGTAATAAACCTCCGTTATAACTCCGCAAAAAATTGTGCGGAGGCGGAGGCGGAAGCGAAGATACGATTTCTTGCGGAACTTCTGCAGTAACGGAAGCGGAGGCGAAGCTCCGTTACAACCCTAGTCTATAGTAGCGATATTTAGTCAAACTTGGGAACACTGAATGACAATAATATGCTTCACAATAGTTTAAAGTAAATTTTACAGCTGATGCCGAGAGAAGTAGTCTTTAGGTAGAGTGCACATTACAGTGTTGCCCGACTGCAGTATCCGCCCTACTGGTCTCGAGACTCGGGTTACATTGTTTCGTTGGTTGGTTTAAAGTCTTTGATACAAGTTCTGTATACACTGAAAAAATAATTAGACCGAAAACTAATTTAGAAAAAAGGGTTTCATCATAATAAGTAGGTTCATAAAAGTTAATGCTGATAAGTAAGACAGTGCTAAGGGTAACAATAATATGTCATGGTGGCCTAGTGGTTAAAACACCAGCTTCTCAAGTATGAGTGCGCGGGTTCGATTCCAGGTCAGGCAAGTACCAATGTAACTTTTCTAAAGTTACATGTACTTTCTAAGTATATCTTGGACACCAATGACTGAAGGTGAAGGAAAAAATCTTGAGGGAACCTGGACTTTGGGTCTGAAATCGCTAACCCGCATTGAGCAAGCGTGGTGATTACGCCCAATCGTTCTCTGTATGAGAAGAGACCTGTGCCCAGCAGTGGGACGATAAAAAGGTTGATAATGATGATGATGATGAATGGTAACAAACACGATCAACGAGTTGGAGACACGTGCTTTACTTTGTGTACATCATTTGTGCGTGTGCGAATAAAAAATAAACTGAAGACACGTGACATCTACCAATCCGAACTGTGCACTCACTTTCAGTGAAAGGAGGCGATTGTTCCAGCAACGGGAAGATTATAGGTTGATCATACTAAGATTTTTTTTTATTTTGTCCTATAGTTGAATCATCATCATCGACCTTTTTATCGTCCCACTGCTGGGCACAGGTCTCCTCTCATACAGAGAAGGATTGAGCGTAATCACCTCGCTTGCTCAATGCGGATTGGCGATTTCAGACTTAATTAAAGTCCAGGTTTCCTCAAGATGTTTTCATTCACCTTCAGTCATTGGTGTCCAAGATATACTTAGAGAGTATATCTTGTATAGTTGAATACTCAGTTATTATTGACTAGATTTAAATCTTAATATTGTTACGGGCTAAGGGTACTTAAACGCCGGTTAAGGGTTACGAAGTTTATTAGCAACGAAGGTACAGACGATCGTAGGCAATGACAAGTAGAACGTAGCTGATGTCGCACCGAAGTCTTCTCTTACGTCCACGAAGTCCGTGTCGTAAACACACAATAACACTATCAGATGTTACTTCACGTAGTACTCAGAGTTCTCGTCACAGTTGTCGCAGTAGGTATTCTCAAAGATCGTTTCTTAACTGTCGCTGTTTTCGTATCGATAGTCGAATGCAGACTGACTCTGCGCCGGCGTCACGGCGCTATATATAGACCAGCTGATCGAACATTCCAGATTCCTCTAGACGTAATAATAATACTGCATAACTTCGAGATCATTTAGTAAGTACCTACGGTAATTCCCGGAAACGGGTTTCTGGAATTTTCGATGTCGACACTTTGTTGACAAAATTGTTGAGACCTGTACCATTCGATAGGCCATCCTAAGTCTAGTAATGCGTTTTTATATTGCACGTAGAAAATGTCCAGATCTGGGGATATAGGGCTTAAAAGTTATACACTGCATGTCACGCGATATTGAACCTTATGCCATCGACATAAGGTCCATTCGTAACAATATTATATTTTTTGACATCTTATATTTAATTTATTGTATCTGGTTGTTCATTTCGTAATTTAGAATATTAATTTTCATAATGTAAGA
Organism: Sesamia nonagrioides; assembly: GCA_017933935.1. NCBI lineage: Eukaryota > Metazoa > Arthropoda > Insecta > Lepidoptera > Noctuidae > Sesamia > Sesamia nonagrioides. The sequence continues at coordinate 1,246,558 of JADWQK010000006.1, forward strand.
TTTATTTTTACGTGAATGTTGTGCACGTTTGTTATTTACACTAACACTAGAATAAGACCTTTAAAATGTTGAGTAACCATGTTTGTGTTGTTGATGTGCCTTAAATAAATAAATAGATATTTTGATGAACGAGGAGTCGTTTATAGATAGCTTTAAAGATCAGATGCATACAATAAGGGTTAATAAAGTTATGTATATGTAGTTATGTACGGTCTGTATGATTGCTTAATTTTTCTTTTCTTATACTTACTCTTAACTAGGTTAATTCAGAAATGAAAGAGTATTTCATAACTCACGCAATTAATATCTCTTCAAAATAAAAATGTTTCTCTAAACAATCACCGAATTGTAAAAAGTTTTAATGAAGGTTTACGTTTCGTAACGCAAACGTAAACGTGTTTCGTTACAGTTTTTATCATTAGACCTTTTGTCTAATTGCTTAATGGCTTGGTTTTACCTTACATAATATAGATTATATCAAAATGTTATTTTTCCTTCGGAAGTGTAATAGGCTTATGGGCGGAGTACGGTGACCGATAGCGTCTTAATGCCATCCCTTGAGATTTCTCTTCTCATAAATATCTTTAAAAGAGATAAATGCTATTAAGTAATATATTTGATGACGCAGTGGACTGAAACATTATTACGTAGAATGTTTTAAGTTTATATACTACTAGCTTTCCGCCCGCGGCTTCGCCCGCGTGGAGTTCGGTTATATCGCGCTTTTAAGGTTTCCCTCGGGAACATCAAATTTTTCCGGGATAAAAGGTAGCCTATGTTCTTTCTCGGGGTCTAAAGATTGTCTGTGCCAAATTTCATCAAAATCGGTTGAGAGGTTTAGGCGGGAAAGCGTAACAGACAGACAGACAGACAGACAGACAGACAGACAGACAGACAGACAGAGTTACTTTCGCATTTATAATATTAGTATGGACTAGCTGTCCGCCCGCGGCTTCGCCCGCGTGGTATTCGGTTATATCGCGCTTTTTATATTTCCCTCCGGAATGTAATTCTTTTCCGGGATAAAAAGTACCATAAAATTTAATTTGGACTTCTAACTTTACGTTTGCAAAATTTCAAAACAATCTGTTCAGTGGTTACGGCGTGAAATTGGAACAAACAAACAAACAAAGTCACTTTCCGATTTATAATATTAGTAAGTAAATACGGATAAGATTATGAAATTTTAGTAATCTTACAAAGATGGTACAATCAACGTATTTGCCATAAATTTATTAAGATAATTGGTACATAGAAAAATAAATAATGCACGGAATTATAACCACGATACATGAGAAATTCTTAATATATATATACTAATATATAAAGCTGAAGAGTTTGTTTGTTTGTTTGTGCGCGCTAATCTCAGGAACTACTGGTCCGATTTGAAAAATTCTTTTTGCGTTAGATAGCCTATTAATCCAGGAAGGCTTTAGGCTATATAACATCCCGCTATAACCAATAGGAGCAGAGCAGTAACAAAAAAATGTTGCGAAAACTGAAGTCAAAGCGGAGCATAACTAACTCTACGCGAACGAAGTCGCTGGCGGAGGCTAGTATATTATATAATAAAACATCCTGTTTATAATGTTTAGCGATCGCTACTAATTGAATATGTCCTAATCTATTTAGTTCTGTAGACTTAACATATTTGGACTGCGTTTCCAATAGAGTATTTCAAAACATGCATCATATCGATATACATATGTCCTATATAATAATAAAAACTTTTTTTACAAAAAAACAACCGACTTCCAAAAACCACTACAAAGTGAAAAATAACTATTTTCGGAAGTCGGTGTCTTTGGTTTTGTACATATATTCATTTTTGACACCGACTTCCGAAAATAGTTATTTTTCACTTTGTAGTGGTTTTTTAAGTCGGTTGTTTTTTTGTAAAAAAGTTTTTATTTTACACATTTTAGTTGTTAAAAGTACTATGTATTCAGTTGCATCCGGTCAGACTGGAAGCTGACGCAAATATAGTTGGGAAACGACGTAATTTTGTTTACTTTAATTTTTACCCGTAAGTATTCCCTCAACTGCCTATGGTCTTCATCATCAAATTTACTGCAGACCATTATTTTAACCCAATGGGTGCCAAGGTCTCATCAATATAAATGAATTGAGTCCAAATACAAGGTAGCTACTGTAAATCGTTTAGGAGTTCCCTGAACTGACCTTTGTCATCATCATCAGCTAATGACAGTCACCACCCATCTAGGTGTAAGGTTCTTGTCAATACAAATTATTCAAGCACAAACACAAGGTAGCTGCTGTCAATTGTTGAGGAGTTCCTTCGACTGTCTCCCGGCTCCATCATTAGATCTACTCCAGACCTTTATTAAATTGTAGTGCTTTAAAATACTTAATGAAAATGCTAAGAAATGCACTAGTCGCCCCTGCAATTTTTGGAAGTTTCCCTTGTTTTCTCTGGTCTTCCACCATCAAACCCTGATATCCTTATCATGGGACCACCTTGGGAACGTCATCTTTCCAACAGAAAAAGAATTATCAAAATCGGTTCATAAACGACGAAGTTATGCGCGAACAAACATAAAAAAAGCATATATACGGCCGAATTGAGTAACCTCCTCCTTTTTGAAGTCGGTTAAAAATAATATTTTTTTTTTTTAATTTCATGGTACCTAATACATTTTTATTAGCTTTTAATGTCGCACTGCTCGACCCATATTCCACTTCCAAAACCCAAAACTACAATAAAAATGTCCATAGACAGTGTTTTTTTGAAAAATTGAAGCCCTATTAAAATTATAATATTCAAACATTATTGGCATAAAATTTTCTGTCAAATTAAACTTAATACATGGACATGACAGAAAAATGTTATCATATTTTTCTCTGTTATTTACCAATTTTTGGTTACCACCCCAACGAAAATCATATTTTCCCTACTTTTCCCTGACGAAACATTTGTAAGAATTTTCTTAGTTACTTCCTCTTTGTATGGTAACAGACAATGCCATCTGACATTTCTACGAATTAATGATATTCGTTTTTTTTTTATTCTACATCAATAATTTTGTACATATTCTGGCCATGTTTGCCAAAAAATAAGTTATTGAAAAAGTGTACTTACCTATAGTTTCTCATGTTCTTCTTCTTTAGCCTATAGATGACCACTGCTGGATAAAGGCTTCCCCCAAGGCTTTCCACGATGACCGGTCTTGTGCTGCCCGCATCCCTCGGCTTCCCGCGACCTTCACCAGGTCATCGGTCCACCTTGTTGGGGGCCTCCCTACTCTGCATCTTCCAGTACGTGGCCACCACTCCAGAACCTTACTGCCCCATCGGCCATCGGTTCTACGAGCAATGTACCCTGCCCACTGCCACTTAATTTTAGCGACTCGCAGAGCTATGTCGGTGTCTTTGGTTCTTCTGCGGATCTCCTCATTTTTGATTCGATCACGCAGAGAAACTCCGAGCATAGCTCTTTCCATTGCCCTTTGTGTGACTCTGAGCCTTCATATGAGGCCTATTGTGAGCGACCACGTTTCGGTTCCGGTTTTCATGTTACTCCTATAAAAAGTTTTGTAGCTTTACATGGTAATAATGCATGATAACAAATGGTGTTAAATACGCAGAAAGTACCTACTTATTTATCAAGATATAATCAAATTCACGTGCTTGCTGTTATGGTGTATACGAAACATAATAAGAGGAAGAATCCATTAGCGTCAGAATGGGGTCGCCCGTAAAAATGTTGATAACGGTAATAAATATCATGATTGGTGTCTTTTCGATATACGTGTATGTATGTACGGCCGACAGCAGGTCAAGCTACCCGAAACTGTCATATATTTGCAATCAACTTTGAGCCTTATTTCTTTAGAAAATAAGTTGAAAATCTAATAAAGAAATCTAACAGATTGTAGTACCTAGCTTGATGTGCGGATGTCTGTACAATTGATAGTAACACTGATGGGCAATTCCCATAATTTTATTAACATACACAGTCTCAATATGTCAAAAAAGTGTGTGGTAGGCCATAACATCGGCTGCCGGCAGAAGTTACCACCCAACAGACAAAGTGATGTCGCCAAGCGATCCGTCGTTTACATGATGTCTGGTGAAGCCGTACGGAGGTCGGGTCTGAGCAGCTGTTTTGTGATGTGTGCCGGGTACTATGCGCCAAATGTTGGTGTGTTGGGAGTTTGATCGTGGAGGGTCTCCAGATCTCGTCATTCTGGCGCAGCATCGTTGGTCGTGTTGTTGGGTTTCACCTCGCCCAACTGCCGTCTTTCTTCCTATTCACTTAGTTTTTTTGGGTGAATAGGCTCTTAATAAACTAGCGCGCTTTACCATCTTTTAGTTTTATTCTCTGAATAACAATTATTTATATAATTGATAAATAAGTCCTTAATATAACACAAGGAATATTCCGATTTAGTTTAACGAATGATTAACTAACTAAAATATTAGTAAACGAGCTACAAATTCGTAGATATTTTGAGTAAAACACAACAAAAGGAGATGTTTCAGAAATGTATAGAGCCTGGGCCAGCACATTGTACACTTAATGCTAGGTATAGTTACGCTATAGTTAACTGTTTTTAATGTTAATTTTCTATATTTTGGCTTAGTTTTTATAGAAATTCAATTTAACTCGGAAGAGTGAGACTCGAAGGAGTGCAACACAACTACTAATAAATATGGTGGTCTACAATAAGCGAAATAAGATTTTGACAGTGACATTTGACTGACGTGTCATGTATTTAAGGCTATCGTATCTATATTATCTACCATATGACTGCGAAAAATACAAAACATGAATTCCTAACACACGGCCCATTAAATAAACATAATCAACTCAAATCAACACTCGACACGAACACAACGGGAAAATTGAACTGTCAAGTCGCCTATCAAACATCATAAAAAGTGTCATGCTTACCTTAATAAAGAGTTATCTCACTAAAAACGTTTAAAATAATTAATTATTTATATTTGTATTTTTATACAAATTAAATAAGTAGTATTTTTATGAAAATCTTCTATTTTTTTTCCTTTTTATCTATATGTATAGTGTACATAGTGGTGGCCCAAAATGAACCATCTCCTTTAAGAAAAGAAGTAATGTGAGAGTTGTTGAAAGTTTAGAAGAAGAAAATATTTTTCCATGAGTAGGTATTGCTATTAATTCAAATAGCGAACATGCATACCTCCGTCATACGCACATATACCCTACGTAATAAAACCTTCGCATACAATCGTAGTCACGAAGATAATTTAAAATCGTCCTGTTTTCCTCGAATATGGAAAAATGCAATGGTTTTTCCAATATTCAGTACAAATATTTGGTTAAAACGTATGAAAAATGTTTTTATTCTGTACTTAATTGAAATGTTTTGCGTTTGTATGCGTTTCGTTGTGTTCGATAGTCGAAGGTGAACGTTTTAGGAAACACTGTTGTACAATTGTGCTATTTGATATACATAAAGGGTGTATCTGACATCGACGCACAAACGAGTACCATGGATCCGGTACATGATTCTGAACCCCCCAGTGGTGGAATTTTTTGTCGGCTTTTTCATGATTTAAAAAAATATGTATGTAGTTTTTTTCACTTCAGACCGTTCATAATTGCTATAATTTATAACCCAATAAGATTTTAAAGTAAAAAATTGATTAATTCGCTAATTACACAAAAAAGCACCATGAAAACAAAACTCGAAAAACTATCTTGTCAGCTGATTTAATAGAGTTCACATCAGGGATCAACGTCATACCTACAAAACCGCACGGCGGCACGCTTGCAACGTTCAAAAGCCGAGCTGACACTTTTTTTTGAACACTGTGAATTCTGAAACCGTTCATTAGTATCATGCGGTGTAATCTTTTCGCAGTTTGCGTTACGATGTCAGACACATCCTGTATATACCTCCATTGTGTATTTATTTATTGCAGTGTGTTTTGAATACTACTAGTACTATGAATATTCTAAATAGTACCTCTCTTATGTACTTGTGTCCTACCCGTCATGACTTACGGAGCCGAGACGTGGACACTAACGGTCAGACTAGTCCATAGCGAGCTATGGAGCGGGCTATGTCGGGGTACTCTGTTGGATCACCCCATTTCTGTTGCGGTCCTTCAGAGAGTGGGCGTCTCTCTGAAGGACCGCATCAGAGAACCAGAACAGAGGACCAGAGTCACCGACATAGCTGAGAGGATTAGCATGCTGAAGTGGCAATGGGCTGGTCACATATGCCGCAAGACCGACAACCATTGGGGTAAACGAGTCCTCTAGTGGAGACCGCGTCTCGGCAAATGTAGCGTAGGACGCCCTTGGGCTAGTGGGTAGTGGCTGGCGTAAACTGCTCAGGATCGAGCTTGTTGGCGTGCCATGAAGGAGGCCTATGTCCAGCAGTAGACGAGTAGAGGCTGATGATGATGATGATGTATTCGTGACGTTTTCCAAGCGTATGATAGGATAACATTTGATTATCTGCCTAACCTTTCTTAATTACATTGACCCCAACGTAACTCGGTAAAGTCAAAGGCAGATTGGAGCTTCCAGTTGACTGACACTGAATACGAGTACCTATTTCACATGGACCGGCTGCCTAATCTGCCGCTGTAGGTACATAACTCAGTTACTATATAACGTTATTTTTGTTTATGCGAAACCCGAAACACGTGTCCAGTATTTTTAAGTAAAGAATCTATGTACAAAATTTCAAAAAGTTGTCATGATAAACCACAAAGTTATGAGCTTGTTGTCTTACTTGGTGGTCCCAACAAAAATATGGTCAATGCACAGCTCGCCCGCTTGCGCCTGAAGTGGTCGGCGCGGGGTGCCCTGTGTCATTGTGCTCCTACTACTATGATCTACCGTAAGTTGTGTGCGCTCGGTAACCACACTGCAACAATTTCTAAATGTATTTGGGAAAAATATAACATGGTGTAAAAATTATTGGAATCGATTAAGTTGCTTATTCTGAACAAACTATGACAGCCTCCGTGGCGTAGCGGTAGCGGACGCGGCCGCTGCGCAAGGTGGCGCGGGTTCGATCCCCGCACAGTGCAAGTATTTGTATGCATGAATATGAATATTTGCACTGGTCTGGTCGTGCCTCGGAAAGCACGTTAAGCCGTTGGTCCCGGTTGCCATACTAACATCTAGTGGCAGTCGTTACGGGTTGTTGGAGCCCTCAAAAGTCCAACAATTGGTCTAACTGCAATGCTTCGATGTCGCCTTCGGGTTGTGGAGGTCAGACGGCAGTCGCTTCACGGAAAATGTCGAAGTTTAGCCATATCAGCAGTTGGACTGGTAAAGCGGACCCCCGACTCCAAAGCTGAAAAGGCTTCGGATGCGACTGGGATTAACGCTGGGATGATGATGATGATTCTGAACAAACTATATTCAGGTTTCGTATGAAGTAACCAGTAACCTAAGTTGCCAACATTGGTTGTCAGATTTCGGACTTCTGACTACTCACAACCGCTGTCAAACATCTTTATATGACCGCCGGAACGCTTTTCGAGGCCTCGATGATATTTCCTCATCTACGAATCACCGGAGCACGTATAGATTAAACATCGATCGACCCGTGCATATCACTCTGAATTGACTTTACTTACGATAAACAAAAATACCTTTTTTGAAACATAGTTTATGTATTTCTCAGTTTGTCATTGTCTTCATTATATTTCAGCCACCTACAGCTGGGTAGTACACCTCCCTTTTTTCTGCCACAGTTTACTTCCTGGTTCCGTGCGTGTTAATCCAAGCATCAGGTACTCTTGTTATCAAACGAGTTCTATTTCATCTTATCCATCCATATCCATACTAATATTATAAATGCGAAAGTAACTCTGTCTGTCTGTCTGTCTGTTATGCTTTCCCGCTTAAACCTCTCGACCGATTTTAATGAAATTTGGCACAGATAATCTTTAGACCCTGAGAAAGGACATAGGCTACCTCTTATCCCGAAAAAATTTGATATTCCCGAGGGAAATCTAAAAAGCGCGATATAACTGAACTCAACGCGGGCGAAGCCGCGGGCGGAAAGCTAGTAAAAATATACACAAAAGAATACATAGAGATACTGAGATCTTATTTGCAGATATGAAATTAAGATATTAGTGTATCTCTGACACTGTTATTTATATGTAAGTTCATTGACATAGTAGCTACATAGTACAGTATAAAGTAGCGAAGTTAAGGATTTATTCTCGAGAAGAAGCTGTTACAGTATTTTGTTAGGAATATTGTCTTTTCTCAAAGTTTTCACAATGGAGTCGCTATATGTTATTGTATAAGAGATTTTTTGATTAAACGGATTAAATCAATTTATTTTATGGGTTTCTCTCCCATACCAATCCAAACTTCATATTTATATTCCGTACTTTATATGGCGTACTTAATAAAGAGTCGCCATATTCTAACTATTCTGCCCCATATCATAATATATACAAACATTTCATCAGTTATGTTAAGCTCCATATAATAGGGGTGACTTATAACCGGATTAAGAATACAACAATAGGTTACATCACCAAAATAACTGATGTCACTTGGAAAGCTGCCACGATTAAATGAAATTGGGTTGAATACATCTGCCACGTGTCTTACGATCAAAGAGCCAAACTTACGACCCAATGGGTCCGGTCCCGTTTAATAGCAAATGACATCGAGGCAGGCACAGACGGAGAAAGAGGGATGAGCTGGGTTCCTTTAATACAGATGGTCCTTGGCAGCTCTGGATAGAGTGAGGTGGAGCAGAATGGGAAGGCCTTTGCTTTGGAGTAGGACATTATTGGCTAATATAAAAGAAAAAATTGAAGTCTTGCGTATTGTTATTAACAATATAATAATAATAAATCGTTTATTTGCATTAAACATGGTACACAAAGGTGTTGAATAAGAATGCAGTAGGTACAAGCACGTTTAGTTGAGATGAACATAGCACGCAAAAATTTTAAGGTAAACTAAAGTAAACTATTTAAGGCATTAACATTTATGATCCATAAATTATTTTAAACTATACAACACAACAACAACAACACAACAACACACAAACAACTATACATTCATTTAACCATTTATATAATGCAGTCTTCAATAATCTTATTTTTAATACTTTAAAATGACTTGGCATCTTGTTATATATCCGCACACATGTTGCAAGAATAGTACACATATACATTACAAAATTTATATGTCTACCTACTATTACAATAGGATGATAGGAGGGACTAATACATTATTTACAACGCTTTTATTTTGACAAGTCAACTACATTCAGCGCGTTGTTAACAACGCACCTTTTTAAAAGCAGACCTTTTTTTTTTGAAACATATGAAGCAATGGATCTATTCATTCATCATCATCATCAACTTTTTTATCGTCCCACTGTTGGGCACAAATCTCCTCTCATACAGAGAAGGATTGAGCGTAATCACCACGCCTGCTCAATGCGGGTTGGCGATTTCAGACTTAAAGCCCTGGTTTCCTCAAGATGTTTTCCTTCACCTTGTAATCAGTTATTGGTGTCCAAGATATACTTAGAAAGTATATATAACTTAAAGTTTTAAAGGTTACATTGGTAACTTGCCTGATCTGGAATCGAACTCGTACTTACACTTATACTTGAGAGGTAGGTGTTTTAACCACTAGGCCACCACGATGTATCGATTGCTTGTTACTAAATAATATTCCTCAAAATGATTCAGATTACGATTGATACTAATCAATGATGAATCAATGATTGATACTAATGAATGAGTTATACTGGGTTGATTTACAGAGGAATAGTCTCATCTATTCAGTTTCTGCTCAATCAATATCATAACATACGTCATGTTAGACAAACATCCTCATCTCAATATAGACCAACCTTATTAACCTAGACATGACCTTTACCCCTCTCAGTATCAACTAAATCACAACACTAATATTATTACTGAGATCTTACATTTCCATATTTACTCCCCAAATAGAACTTCAAACTTTATGAGTCTTATGTAAGGTTTAAATTTCAATGATTTGCATCTACAATAAGTTTGAGCAAAAAGCCGTAATGCATTACCATAACCGATGGGTTGAAAGTAAGGCGGAGTGCAGGAGATAGGGTGCGTTGTCACGGGGTGACACGCTCGGCAAATAGGGGGTTGTTCCGCTAGCTCGGTATTAGCCTTTGTGCACATGGCAGGCGCGTTATGAGATACAATTCGGGAACATATCAAAGGCCACAGTTGTATATTGAATGATTTTGTAACCAAAAATGACATCAAATGAATTTAGTAAACGTAGGTATATGTTGTGAGTAGGTAAGATTTGTTGGTACAATTTACTTCAGCGAAATTGTCATTCAAAGACATGGGGACTTTAATAAATGATGACTTTAGACCCTGACATTGGGTGTTTGGGACACAAATATCTACTCGAGAGGGAATAAAAACAGAACCTCATGACAAACCTTTTTCAGTCAGATTTAAAATCCGAATTTGTTCTATATCGATCGAAGTTTTGTGTTTTTGCTATTGTATCTCTGGATTTATGTATTTGTAGTAATGGTAATTTACATTACGGAAATCAAAGGCTTTTATTAAAAAAAAAAGTTGCCCTACACTAGGATTTTTTTCCTGTATCGTGGGTGCGTTTACAAATATATACAACGTGTAACATAAAGGGTATATACATAGCAAGGGCATGACATCTTTACATGATATCAAACAATATCGGAAGGGTTTCAACTCAAAATAAAATACTCAAAAAATTGATAACAATTATGTATATACCCTTTATGTTACACGTTGTGGAGTCATATACGACAAACTACCAGACCCGGAGCAACTAGTCGTAGGCTATACAAATATTTGTACCGTGCGGGAGTCAAACCCGCGACACACAGCGCAACAGTCAATCGCTCAGCCGCTACGGCAATCGTGTCATCATAGTGATGGAGTGGTATTAGTTATCTGCTTTAGCGACATGTATTTTAAGTTGGATTTCGAGTGAATTTTTTGTTACAGTTACAAAAAAGGTAATTATAAGTTTTTTGTTGCAATGAAATTTGAACTTTATTATGTATGTTATTTAGTTTTTAGTGCCATCATTTCAAAATTTTCTCAAATTCTAGACTTATATAGTTTCACTAGCGGCCGCCAGCGACTTCGTTCGCGTGAAGTTAGTTATGCTCCGCTCCTATTGATTGCAGCGTGATGTTATATACCCTAAAGCCTTCCTGGATTAATGGGCTATCAAAAGAATTTTTCAAATCGGACCAGTAGTTCCCGAGATTAGCGCGAACAAACAAACAAACAAACAAACATACAAACAAACTCTTTAGCATTATATAATTATTAGTATAGATTTGAATCGAACGTCGACATCATAAAATAATTTCCCCATTAAGAACCACCTTACTTAACACTCCGTCAATAAAGCCGAGTATTTCCATTTACCTAGGTAGTTTTATATTTTCCTTAGGTATTTCTGAGCTGCGCAGACTTTTACGAGTCAAGAAGGTTCGAATCAAGAGACACTTTACTGCTCAGGGCACTCCGGGGAGTAGGTTTGAGAGTACCAGCGCGCGTCCGACGTAGCTATGAACATTCTCGATTTAGGACATTAAGATATTGGCAATGCTTTATGGAAATCTATTTTATTGTTCCTTTATATAACAATAAATTGAATTTGGGAGTTCAATTGGCCGATTTCAAAGAGTGTGTTAGTGTGTGTGTGCGATAAGTGTTCAATATTCTGGTCATCGCAACAATTTTTAATTCCTTATACAATATATCGTTTAGCACTAGGACGATATATTTATTGCCAGCTTGTTCTTTACACGCTCAATGCAATTTCGATCCCGTACTAAATGTCGCCATTTGAGCATGAAGAAATAATAAATATGTATGTACAATAATTATGTAAAAAAAAAACACATACAGTACACTCGCTCGCAAACTTTCGCCGTTATAACATTAGTGTGATTAAATATAAAATAAACACTAGAAATGAAATTGTAGTTGAGGCGGCAATGTGCCTACCACGAAAGATTTTAATCAAGACTCAAGTGGACTGTATTTAGGATAGCAATATATTAGAAATTTAAATAAATATGTGATAGAATGATGCCTTCGGAGTATAAATGGCACACCACTTACCTCCAACCATCAGATGCGGAGTTCGTAGACCACTAGATCAGATCATGAGGAGTCGCACGTCGACACAATTCACTGGCAGACTCCCTAACTTTATTAATTTTGAATTTGAAGGCCCTCGGGGGTATTCGCCCTGAGGGTTACATTAAATACTTAAAACGAATTCCATATTTGTTTCCGTTAGAAGATCGTGGCCATGACTCGCTAGCTTGCCAGTTGGAAACCATTCGGTGATCGGCGGAAGAACACGGTCGCTCAAGACATTCAAGAGTTTTATTTTCTTCAAATTATAAACTAGTTATTGACCGCAATCCCGCCTGATGGTAAGAAGTGATGCTATCGGTGAGTTTATTATTGAAACACTGTCGCTGGTAATTGTTTCTCTTAGTACTATTGGAATATGGTTGTAAATTTTTGTGTATGTAGTTGTTCCTGAAGTCAAAAGTTTCCTATAAGAACACAGACATAGAGCTGCTCTTGGAATAGGATCTGAAAATGCAGAAGGACCCTTCATAACGGTCAATTCAATCCTGGAGATAAGCCCGAAGGGTCATTCACATCACATGTTGCCTTCAGCCTAAAGGTTTGAGCAATACCCATCTAGATGGTGCAAAAAAACCATAGAAGTTGATACATTACCATCCCTTAGATATTTTGACGCATTTTTGTTATTGTGTTATAGGAAAGTAATAAAATCATAATAAATTGTGAGTCAGAAGGCAAAGGAATTCGCTTTAGATTCTTGTTAGACGATCCGAGACGTAACGAAATAATTTAATAACATTTTAATAACGCGGTAATTATCATGATGTCGCTTTATTAAATAAATATTATTAAATTATCTCCTGTATCTAATGATATCTTACTTAATATTAAGGTGAAGTTTCTGAGAATGGATGGATGAATGTTGGTTACTTTTTCACACAAAGAAGAACGTTTGCTGCAAATTACTTAATAACCAGGTATTATTAACAGATAGGACTTTTATATCGACCTTCCTCGAGACTTATTCATTTGAAACCATACGGCGCTGCTGGTAAAAATATAAAAATGTAGAAGTTTTGAGTTCGTATGTATTTTTCGGAACTCCTGCGGCCCTAGCCAATGTAACATCGCTTAGTAGCGAAGCGAAATCGAATACCAAACCAACCAATGGCGGGAACGATTGACTACGTGATTTGTCGCGTCGCGTGGTCAATCGTTCCCGCCATTGGTTGGTTTGGTGTTCGATTTCGCTTCGCTATGAAGCGATGTTACATTGGCTACAGGCCCTGATCTGATTCTACAAATTTATTTACTGAAGCTAGTATTTCCCAGCCATAGGATCATATATTTTTGCGACATCGTGTACATCATCAGGATAAATAGTAGCCTATGCAAGTACCTTGGTCATAGTCTACCCATGTGCCAAATTTGATCCAAATCCGTTTAACTGTTTTAGCGTGATAGCGTAACAAAGTTTAGGTTTAACTCTATAGGATATGGAGTTTCAAGCGAACGGAGACGCAGGCGAAATCTAGTATTATAATATAAGTTAGAATTTAAAGAAGCAGCGGGAGACAAAAGACAATTTTCAAATTAAAATCATGAAGCGATAAAAAGGGAAAAAGTCCGGGGAACAAAACGCAAAAAAAAAAACAACCACTTAATGAATGGCTAGAATTATTATACAAGGAAGATTCTGAACAATATTTTGGTGGGTAAAAGTCGTCAACTTGAGATTTGAACGGAAAATTGAAAAACTTTTATCCCTCGGCGAACATAACAACCGTTTTAAACGGATTCAAAAATGTATCCCTTTCCAAATATGCATCCTTTTATTTGACAAGAAGAGAGAGCGAGGCAAAAACTTACATATTGTGATAAATTACTTGAAAGGTAATGGTGATGACATATGGATCAGAAACGTGGTCCCTCACTATGTGCCTCATAAGAAAGTTCAAGGTCGAACAGAGAGCTATGGAGATGGCTATACTAGGTGTTTCTCTACGTGATCGAATTAGGAACGAGGAGATCCGTAGAAGAACTAAAGTCGCCGACATAGTCCAGCGGATTAGCTCTCTGAAGTGGCAGTGGGCGGGGCACATAGCTCGTAGAGTCGATAGCCGATGGGGCAGAAAGGCTCTTGAATGGTGACCGCGTACCGGCAAGCGCAGCGTCGGACGACCATCGACTGACCAAAATCGCAGGGAAGCGCTGGATGCAGGCCGCATCCATCCGTTCTTTTTGGAAATCCTTGGGGGAGGCCTATGCCCAGCAGTGGACTTCATGTGGCTGAGATGATGATGATGATGATTACTTGAAAGGTTGATTTGATTTGACTTTACACAAAACTTTGACGCTCCCCTAGGTTTAGGGTTTCATTGCTTCCGCCCCACACCACACTTCTGTATCGTGGGTGCGTTTCCAAACATTAAAACTCACATACACAAACAGCCAGACCCGGAACAACTACCTTTTTTATAAATATAAACTAGTGCTTCACTGCAATCTTGCCTGATGGTCAGCCGTGATGCAATCCTTGATGGTAAGGCGCGCTAGTTTAATAAGCCTATTCACTTTAAAAACTTAGTGAATAGGAAGGCTGTTGAGCTAGGTGATGCAATGTTAAACCCAACAACACGACCAACGTTGCTGCGCCAGAGGGAGATTGATCTGGAGACCTTCCACGACCAAACTCCCGACACAGCATTTGGTGCATCGCATCTGGCCGATATCGCAACACAACTGCTCATACCCATCCTCCGTACGGCTTCACCAGACATCATGCCGGAACACGACGAATCGGTTGGCGGCAAGGCTTTGTCTGGTAGGTAGTAACCTCTGCTGGCAGCCGATAGTATGCTAAATATTTGTTCCGTGCAGGAATCGATTTTGCGACACGCAGCGCAGCAGTCGATCGCTTAGCCTCTGCGCCAACCATGTCGTAAATTCTTCTATCATAAAAGCGTAAGTGGATATAAGCAGCTGTTTTTTTTTTTGTTAAATCGGGCGTGCGAATAACTTGTTTTATTCAATCTGCCTTACTACTTATTCAGAACCCAACTGCCAGTCTAATCAGGTATTGCTTAACCCGATAACCCTTGGAGATACTGGTTGTCAGACTTACTACATTGCGAGACACCGAAGGGAGTTCCTTCGGTGTAAGTTCCTTCAGTGCAAAAAGATGGTCTCCCACCCATCCGTGGACTAACTACACCATGCGTAGCTTAACCTGATCATAAAGCGCAGCTGTTACTACTTGGCACGTATAGAATAACAGAAAAGGGACATGAAGGAAACCACAAAGTTGTAAAAGCGAAATAAAATGATCTTATGTTACTTTTCCATTAATTACGTCGATATTAATAAGGATATTCCCAGTTATCTCAAAGCTATAATATAGAACAAGTATTATTTCTATGGTTTTGACATCGATAAATTCGAAAACCCACGGAGCTCGTCCTTTTTCAATTAAATAATAATTTCCATTAATTAGACACAGACGGGGCACGCGGGGGAGGGTACGAGAGCACAACAGGTACAATCGATATTTCCGGGCAACGAGGGGAGGCCTAGCAAACAGACGGACGAACGCTTAGACGCGACACTCCGCCTTTTCAATTATGCGCCCCTGGTACACTGCGTGTAACGTGAATGCTTACCTACTACTTAAATAAGCTAATTCAGATCATTTTAAGAGAATGAAATCAGATTCTGTACATCTTAAAAAAATATAGTTTAAAAAACAAAAAAACATGCTTTTATAAAATATCAAACTAAAAGATAAAAATAATTTTTAAAAAAGCGTGAAGCGCTTAATACACAAAAATTATTACACAAAGCGACTCACGCTTTTTTTAAAATTATGTTTAACATTTTAGTTTGATATTTTATAAAAGCATGTTTTTTTTTGTTTTTTAAACTATATTTGTTTTTCTGCTTTTTAGTTAGATATTCTTTTAAAAAAAGCGAACGAACGAACGTATTGAAAATGGTGGGACATTTTACAGCAATGAGCCGCTCATTCGAAGTCCGAAGAGTTAGAGACGGACAAACAAACAAACAAGCAAACATACAAGTGAAGCTAATAAAAAGCATATAAAAATCGTTTTTTTTTAGAGATTGTACAAGGCATACCTACGTACAATTTTTGTAGGCTGAAGTTATTGTCCCAAATAGGTCATCTTGGTGCACCCTATATGTATCTACAAGCAATTACTTTGGCGACGAAAACTTACTGCTACCTGTTGATAGTTTCGATGGAAGCCCTGATCACAAAGATAGATTATCTTGAGACAATACAATAAGATTCAATCCTATTATCCTAATAGCCTCTTAAAGTTGCTAGCTCTGTCACTCGACCGCTGGCTGTAATCCGTCTACAGAGGAGAGTAGGAATTGAAGAGCCTCAGGAAAAATACGCTTATGTACCCCCTTCTGTTGAGGGTTCATAACTCGAAGGGACAAGGGTAACGTTTACTTATCGACGTGGAAAAGGTTCCATAATACATTTCGTCGCGTTTCGCGTTTCGTCGGAAGGGTGGACTTTTTATTTGTTTGCAGACATGCCGCAGCAAGCGGTGCATTCGCCATTGTAAATTTTGTGGAAAGAGTTTTTTTGGTTGGAAATTCGTAATTGGTATATTATGCGAGTGTATGGCAGGTGTACTTTTCGCCATATATTAATGTATCTTCTGACGTCCTCCGTGGCGCAGCGGTCAATACGCCTGCCTGCGAAGTGGAGGCCCCGGGTTCGATCCCCGGCCAGGTCATGGTGGGAAACGATCTTTTCCTGATTGGCCTGGGTCTTGGATGTTTATCTATATATGTATCTATTATAAATATAGTATCGTTGTGTTAGTATCCCATAACACTAGTCTCCAACTTACTATGGGGCTAGCTCAATTTGTGTGTTTTGTCCGTATATATTTATTATCTTTGAGATCTTGATTTTCATACGTTTTATCCTCTATAATGGAAATGAATACCAATAAAAGAACACGAATATCAAATTACGGTATACTCTTGAGTTTCATATCATCTTCACAAGAATGTCGTTTGAGCGCGTTTAAATTAAAATCAACAATAAAAAAATACGTTTTACGGTAAAGTGTTGGCACTCAACACCAATAATACACATCCGACTGAGTGATCACAGGCAATTTATATTGAAGTTGCTAAATTGGTTTCGTATAATTCCCACCTAAATTAGAGGAACTTGTATTTAACAAATAATTTATTATTATAGGGCAGCACGAGGCGTCTTTGCGTAGGATTTACTTGAGAAATACTCGATAACATGAAATTCCAACAGTTAATTAGTCCGCTAATTTGTTCGGAATGTTATCTCTTACATAAATAACAGGGATCGAAACAGTACTTAAAATCAGGGGAATATTTTGATTAATGGTGAACAAAATTGTGAAATTTATTGTTTTAACATTTAAAACCGTTTTATATAATGTTGCTTTAGAGATAGATGGGAAGAAAGGAGGTAGGAAAGAAAACAAAGGTTTCTGCCGCGGAACGAGGAAAGTAATTACCGATACACCTGTTAAAAAGGGATCTGGTTAACGGTATGTTTTTATATCGCGTATCTTTGAAAGGTATTTAAGGAAGAGCTTGTCTTTTTTTGGCCATTATGGAGTAGGATATTTTATTTCTTTTTTCTTTCATGTGTTGTTGTATTTTGTAGGTAATGGTAAATAGGAAAGTGTCTACTTTGTCGCGTGGGTGGCAACACTGAGTACAATATCTTGTTGGCCACTCTTACGGTATCGTGCAGAAGACACAGAAGGCATGGTTGCGACATAGCTTCAGAATATCAATTTCCCACTTGTGTCGGACATGGAGAAAAGAATAGAATATTCCTTACTAGCTGTGCCCCACGGTTTCACTTGGAAAGAGCTCAGTTGATATAAAATAAGCGCCTGTTAAAATAATGGGAGCAATATGTACGTCTGCGTTTGACCCGTTTTCGCAACATTTTTATTCCTGTTCTGCTCCTATTGGTCACAGCGAGATGTTTTATAGCCTATGTCTTTTTATTTGTTCCGCGGTGGAAAATCCTCAATGGATGTCCGCCGACCTGGGGTGGGCGACGGGGTCTGTCAGATTCCTACTGATTAAAAACCACCCCGGTGTCTCTCTGGTCACATGCGCACGGAGCCGCGGGAGTCCCTGATTCTGCTACAGCCCCACACTCTCGTGCCTATGTCCTTTCTCAGGCTCTAGACTATCTGTGTACTAAATTTCATTACAATCGGTTTAGTAGTTTCGGCGTGAAAGCCGAACAGACAGACAGAGATACTTTCGCATTTATAATATTAGTATGGATTATTTACACCATGTAAATTACACCATGTAAATTACACATGTAGTTTGTAGCAATATATTTTTTATACACTTATTGGTTGACATTCTTTACTATTTAACATAATGTTTAATGGGTACTTTTTGTAATAGCTTGAGGTGTGACCCAGTGGTGGACAGTTCTGACTGATAAGTTGTAGCTCGGGGTTTAGAATTGAAGCAGGCACTTTATGATATTTGTTTTGTCTACAGTCCTTTCGAAACGGCAAGGAAAACAGCCTCCGTGGCGTAGCGGTAGCGGACGCGGCCGCTGCGCAAGGCGGCGCGGGTTCAATCCCCGCACAGTGCAAGTATTTGTATGCATGAATATGAATATTTGCACTGGTCTGGCCGTGCCTCGGAAAGCACGTTAAGCCGTTGGTCCCGGTTGCCATACGAACATGTAGTGGCAGTCGTTACGGGTTGTTGGAGCCCTCAAAAATCCAACAATTGGTCTAACTGCAATGCTTCGATGTCGCTTTCGGGTTGTGGAGGTCAGACGGCAGTCGCTTCACGGAAAATGTCGAAGTTTAGCCATATCAGCAGTTGGACTGGTAAAGCGGACCCCAGACTCCAAAGCTGAAAAGGCTTTGGATGCGACTGGGATTAACGCTGGGATGATGATGATGATATTTTTTATACACTTATTGGTTGACATTCTTTACTATTCAACATAATGTTTAATGGGTACTTTTTGTAATAGCTTGAGGTGTGACCCAGTGGTGGACAGTTCTGACTGATAAGTTGTAGCTCGGGGTTTAGAATTGAAGCAGGCACTTTATGATATTTGTTTCATCTACACTCCTTTCGAAACGGTAAGGAAAATATTGTAAGGTGTGTCCTACAACGATAATTTGAAGACATGTTACATCTACTTACTAAGCCGCATTGGACCGGTGTGGTACATATAGATTATAGACAGACAGCCCACTCCCTCTCTCCCAGGTGGCCTGTGTCCCAGCATGGGGAACCTCAGAGGCTGATTATGACGCCTGCCTTTAGCTCCTTTTTAACCGACTTCAAATAAAGGAGGAGGATCTCAATTTGTCGGATTTATTTTGTAATATATATAATGTATAAGATATAATAATAATTATTTATTTATTTATTTAATTAAGGTTCGCCAACAGTTGCTACAGATATTTCACACATTACAAATACATACATACAAATTATTGACTTAAATCTAACTGCACAACCAATTACAGGCAAACACAACATGCTAAGTGCTCTTTGTAATTTTACTAATGTATTCGCTTATATTCTAACCAGACTGGATTTTCAACAGAACTAACACACTAATGACGTCGGACAAATGTCGATATTGAGTCAGCGTGGACGTCAACCAGGTCGCTGACGAATGGTACCGAATTCTGTATACAGATATTGTGAGCCCTGCCTCTTAAACTAGGCTGATCTGTATCTTAAGAGACAGTGTTCAGTAGTAAGATTACTTACTATAGGATTTATACATACAACTGCCGATTGCGCCACTTAGTGTACATTCAGATTTAAGTTTACTGTATATGCGATAAAATAAGAAGTTATCTGCTATGCACACATGACAAATCCTTTTACAGTCGTGTTAGTATTGCATACAAATATTTCATGACTTGTAGATACATTGTTCGTTGACAATACATAAATAATGAGTTCGGCAACGTTCCACACGCGATGGACGGTGCACCACATTTTGGATCACGCTGCAACCGCAGTTACGCCATGACGTGACAGACGAACGAGGAACAATATCGCACACACGGATGAATGAATAAATTAAAATACTTAAATATTTTATTCGGTTGTCCCTCGAACGCTTGATGTATTTTGGTGATTAATTTTGACAGATAAGAATATGACAAATAACTAACACTAAAGAACTTGTCTGTACTTCCGGAATATATAAATAGAGGTTTATTTTGCACCCACATTTCACCTTTAGAGTCTCATGTGATAAGGTTTAACTGGGCACAAATCCAGTCTCGATTTGACAGGTAAATTCCTGGTGCACTTAATTGACCTGGCATTCGTTGTCTAGATACTCAGCTGCCTTAAGCAGGTATACCTTGGTATACCTGGTTAAGGCAGCTTTTTATAACTCTTAAAGACTTGGCTTTTTATAACTCTTTACCGTATTGAATGGAAAGCATTATCAAGCCTGTTTTTTTTTAATAATTATAAGCTAGTGCTTGACTGCAATCCCGCCTGATTGTAAGCAGTGATGCAATCGTTGATGGTAAAGCGCACTAGTTTATTAAACCTATTCAATTAAAAACTTAGGAATAGGAAGAATGACGGCAGTTGAGCGAGGTGATGCAATGATAAACCCAAGACCAACACGACCAACGATGCTGCGTCAGAGGGAGTTTGATCTGGAGACTCTCCACACCAAACTCCCGACACAACAAGATTTGGCGCATCGTACCCGCCACACATCGCAACACAACTGCTCAGACCCGTCCTCCGTACGGCTTCACCAGACATCATGCCGGAACACGACGCATCGCTTATATTTTGTATATTTTATATATTTTGGGAACAAAAGAATCGGCGCCAATATTTGCCTAGCCTTGTTTCAAATATGTTGGGTCCGTCTTTCAGTCTGACCAGGAATTTATTTTGGTTATCACTGAGCTCAATGGAATGGGAAGACCAATATAATAGTCCTAGATCTTTTGATATAAAAATACTACACAGTGCTAGAAAATGTTATTCAATGAGCCTGTATTTGAACCTGCTGCACGTTTTGAGACCGCACTCGACGACGTGACATACGTCACCAAATAGGATTACCGCAATCAACGCAAATGTTTTATATATAGACCTACTGCGGATAGTTAGATCTGCTCTGTAGTCAAACCAATTAAGCACATACATACAGGGATAGTATTAGATTACCGAAGGTAGGTTGTATCTGTTTGAACATAATTATCTACATTTCAGTATAGTAGAGCTGTTTAAAGATGTTTTACTTTAAGTAAGGTATAGACATTGACAGCCTCAGGTGGCGCGGGGTCGATCCCCGCACAGTTCAACTATTTGTATGCATGAATATGAATATTTGCACTGTCTGGTCGTGCCTCGGAAAGCACGTTAAGCCGTTGGTCCCGGTTGCCATACGAACATCTAGTGGCAGTCGTTACGGGTTGTTGGAGCCCACAAAAGTCCAACAATTGGTCTAGCTGCAATGCTTCGATGTCGCCTTCGGGTTGTGGAAGTCAGACGGCAGTCTCTTCACGGAAAGTGTCGAAGTCTAGCCATATCAGCAGTTGGGCTGGTAAAGGCGGACCCCAGACTCCAAAGCTGAAAAAGGCTTCGGATGCGACTAGGATTAACGCTGAGATGATGATGATGAGTATAGTAGAGCTGTATACATATAGATGTTTTACTTTAAGTAAGGTATAGACGTGGAAAACATCACAGCAAAGGAGCAGGGTAATTGCGTAATACACTATCAGTAGCAATGCGTTTCATTTTGACTGTTCAACAACATTCATTGCGGTATTTACGTTGTTGGGCAGACACATTTTTTGAATATATGGAGTAATGGATCAGCAACAAGCTTCAAAATGAATTTTTGTTTCGTAATAAGGATGCAGGTTGGTAACCTCAATGTTAGCAACTTACTTGTTCCAAAGTAAGACTAGATTCTACTACGTAAATTCAAGTGCTCTCAAACGTACATATTGAAAAGCAATTGATGTATTTTTTCGGGTTATGTTTGTGTTTGCTGTCGAAACTCTAAAAAGGTCAACTCAAAACTCGAAACTTGGTACTAATACGTAGTAAAAACTGAATCAGGTGCGATCGTGTAATACAGTTAAAAGGGACGGATTTTATTGCAAAAAATGTGTACTTACAATTAATTGAAACGTACGCGTACAAACTGATTTTTTATCAAGTCGAAGGGAGGACACAATTATAGATAAAAACGTGTCTTGATTAAAGGGAGTGGAAGGGGTATTAAAATACAGGAATGTCCGAAATCCTGGTGGACGAAGTTCTACTTTTAGTAGGGTGTGTTTGTGAAGTTAAGTTCTGAAAACACGCAGTCAAAGCCAGGGCGGATCCAGCTTTGGCGCCAGGGGAGGGTCAGATAGTCGTGGTCAAGTCATAAAAAGTTTTCATTAAACTTTGATAATAATAGATACAATTAAAAAGAAGGTATTTTGTTAATAAGTAATGAGTACTGAACTTAAAAATACCTAATTAAATAACGAAATCAATGTTTCTTTTAAGTCTTCTGCCGAAACGTGTTATCACTTCATCTACTTCAATGGGTAAGTTTTTATGGATGTGGAGAAGTGCCAGTCCGGTTTGACGTTCTTCAACCATTGAAGCTCTTTGTCATGCTTTTATTTTTCGGAGCCTAGACGACGCACCACTGGGTGCTGAGAGGCGAGCTCAGACTGGGGGGAGACCTGACGTGTTATGCGGACGACACGCTGGTCACCGCCCGGGGGAGCTCTCACAGGGAAGCAGCGTTGCTGGCGACGGCTGGGGTATTACAGGTAGTGGGCCGCATACTTCGCCTAGGCCAGGAGGTGGCCCTCAACAAGTCGAAGGCCATGGTTTCATGGTCCCCGGCGGGCGCCGCCACCCGGCTCACACATTGTGGTCAGGGGGGTTCAGATCGCTGTCGAGTCCACCATGAAGTACCTGGGATTGGTGCTCGACAGCCGGTGGGACTTCGGTCCCCACTTCCGGCGGCTGGCGCCCAAGTTGTTGAGGGCGGCTGGGGCGCTTTTAACGTCGTTGCTTCCCAATCTGGGGGGCCCGAGCGCCGCCTGCCAGCCGGCGCTACATGAGAATCGTGCGATACATGGCCCTGTATGGGCCCCAATGTGGGCCTCTGACCTGATGGCCGGCAGCATCGCTGTACTGCAACAACCGCAGAGAGCGATGGCCACTAGAGACATACATACATGGGTATCGCACGGTTTCCTATGAGACGGCCTGCGTATTGACTGGATCCCCGCCTTGGGAGCTGGTGGCGAAGGTCCTCGCGTCACTGTACCGGTGGCGTGAGGAGACACGGGGGAGCGGGGCGAACGGCTTGAGCAGCCTCGGTCGGTAATGGTGAAGCTCTTTTTGCTCTCAACGTTCTCTTACAAAAATGCAGGGATATGTAAACCGATGTACTGCTGTGCTTCATAGATTATGAAAAGGCATTCGACCGGGTTAATTACCAGCACCTCACCTCACCAGGGTCTATTAACAGATATTGGATTCGATGCCAAGGACGTCAGGATTATCCGTAATCTGTACGAGAACCAAGTAGCTACAATCAGAGTTGAAAATGAGGAGACCGAGGAAATCAAGATCTGTCGTGGAGTTCGGCAAGACTGTGTTGTGTCTCCGTTGCTCTTCAATATTTATTCCGAGGCAGTGATATCGGAGGCTCTTGAAGGAAACCCAGACTTACGCCCCTAGTATATCGGTGGCAGGCAAATAACTTGAGCGGGTACGACAGTACAGTATCTCGGTGCTTGGGTAAATGGAGAATTGGAGTCCGACCATGAAATTAAGACCCGGATAGAACTTCCCCGAGCATCTTTAAATAAAATTAAGTAAGTTCTGTGCTGTCGTAAACTCCACATAAAGCTCCGAGTCAGGTTACTGTTGTGCTATATATGGCCTGTGGTCATGTAGGTACTAAGAAGGTAGGGGCTGCGAAGCATGGATTCTGAAAGGGGACACTACACGACGCTTGCAGGCTTTGTGTGTAAATGTGGTACGACCGTCGTATGCTGCGCATAAGCTGGACCCAAAAGGTCAGAAATTACACCATCCTTCAGGGCGTTCTGATGCTTCGAAAGAAACGCAAAATAGATTATCTCGGCCACGTGCTCCGACACAATAGATATGGGCTACTACTACTCAATATGATGGGCAAGGTAGAAGGAAAGAGGCGCGCTGGACGAAAGAGAAAGTCGTGGCTGCGAATCATCAGGGAGTGGACCGGCATTACTTCCGAGTAAGACCGAATACAAGAAGCTGACGGCCAACCTTCAGGATTGAAGTGGCACAGGAAGAAGAAGAAGAATGTACAGACGTCAACCTTATTGCTAAACTATGAAGACTCAAGGTTGATTGGGAATATTATACAGTTTCCGATAGCTTGTACTGCTATCGTCCGTATATAAAACCCCCCTTTCAGTAAGGACAGTAAGTAGGCAGGTGCCATACTTACTGAAAGAGGGGGATTTGCTATGTCAGTGGTGTTGCTATGTTACAAGAATAATATTTGAGTTTGAACACACACACACACTGGCATAATGAAGAAACTGATAAATAAACGAAAGTGCGCGCAAGTATCATACGAAATATGACATTTGAATATTGGCGGCCGTGGCGGCGGTAGCGCGATAAAATTCAAATTTTGGATGTGTTCGTTCCCGAATAATGCATTTGCTGTCAAACAAAGTATGTATTATATAAATTGATTAAATATTGAAAGTACATAAATAAAATCTTCCTGTGCTAGGTTCTCCTGGACCCAGCCCAGGGGGGTCATGACCCCCATGACCCCCTGGATCCGCCCTTGAGTCAAAGTGACTTCTGAGTTGTCGTGGAATGAACCATGAAAGTGGCATGTAATGGTAAGTAAGCATGCCAGCTGTTGCGCGGGCGATGATCTACCGTAAGCAGCGTACCGCGCTCGGTAACCATATGCAACAGTTTCTAAATGTATTTGGGAAAAAATAGAACATGGTGTAAAAATGATTGGAATCGATTAAGTTGCTTATCCTGAACATTCTTTATCCAGGTTCCGCTTAAACAAAAAATAACGTTGCATAATAATACTTCAGGAATCAGCAGTCACAATGTGAATTTAGTCCAAAACCATTGTCAGAGAAAATATATATATATTTTTTTATATTATCACTATTAATGTTACGTATCATGTTACTTGTAGTCGTAGTGGCCTAGTGGTTAAAACCCCAGCCTCTCAAGTATGAGTGTGCGGGTTCAATTCCAGGTCAGGCAAGTACCTATGTAACTTTTCTAAAGTTATATTATGTACTTTCTAAGTATACAATATGTAAAGAAAACCCTGTCCGATCCGTGAAGGTATTGTTAGGTATCGATAACTGATTATAATAATGCCTACAAAGCCGGTCTAAACTTAAAAAAAAATCCCCCTAAAAAAATAAATATTATTTCGAAAAAGCGAGGTAACTTAATGCATGTGCGGTAGACAACACGTTTGGCATACATCCGCGGGTGACGGGGGCCAGGGCACGCGGCACGTGATCGCATCGCTATTCGCTCCGTCACAAATGGTGTTGTCACTTTTTAAAAATTACCAAATTTTGGGGAAGTTTGAATTAATTCGCGACAAAAAAAGATTATTTCAAAATTTATTAGTATTGTTACTATGATGATTATGTAAAATTTAATATTTTATTTGGCCATGTGTTTACCTAACCTTTATTATCCTTACGGGTCGGACAGGGTTTTCTTTACATATTGTATATTGGATATCAATGACTGAAGGTGAAGGAAAACATCATGAGGAAACCTGGACTTTCCAGTCTGAAATCGCCAACCCGCATTGAACAAGCGTGGTGAAAAAGACAACTACTAACTATCTCAATTATCGTATACAAAGCAGTCTGAGGTGCTACAAAGACTGAGTGATGTAAGTATGTTGTTTGACCACATTTTACTGTGGCCGCAAACAGTGACGTCACATTTGTGACATAATACAGCAGCTATAACGCAGGCTTATTTATAATGAGTAGGACTGTGTTACTAACGTATTTAATTTAGAAGAGATCCCTCTTGTTCCCTTAATGTTAACCTTCCTGGTTAGGTATGAGCCCAGGATTGTTACCGTTTTTTACGAGAGTCGTAATTTTGACTGATCACCTTTTTGGATTTGCAATCACTCTCAGAATAAACCAGAGAGATATCCTACTAATCCATAATTCCATACTAATATTATAAATGCGAAAGTATCTCTGTCTGTCTGTCCAGCTTTCACGTCAGAACTACTGAACCTATTGTAATGAAATTTGGTACACAGATAGTTTAGAGCCTGAGAAAGGACATAGGCTAGGTATATAACATCCCGCTATGACCAATAGGAGCAGAGCAGTAACAAAAAATGTTGCGAAAAGGGAGCAAACGCGGACGTACATATTGCTCCCATTATTTTAACAGGCGCTTATTTTTTATCAACACGCGGACGAAGTCACGGGCCACAGCTAGTATTAAAAATGTGAAAGTTTGTGTATATGGATGTCTGTTTGTTACTCTCTCACGCAAAAACTACTAAACGGATTTGTATGAAATGAGATGGATAAACGGCTGCACCAGCTTGGTTATACGAATAGGAATTTCACACTAGCACGTAATATTTATATATTATGTATTCATTCATGAATTGTTTAGTGTTAAAAATGTTCTTATAACTTTCGTGAACTAATAAACATGAAAAAGTTTCTCAATTGTTTTTACGCATTATTTTGGCTTGACATAACAAGATTAGGGAGTATCGTGAATCCGTTGTATCAAGTTCCTTTCCTGCAATCACCTCTTTGTATATATTTACTTCAAGAACAAATCGTCGCAGTCACCTTAAAACGCCTAGATAAAAGTTCATAGCAATGTTGTTGTTAAAATTTTTTGTACCTTTGTCGTAGGAGTTACGCGATTATATTTTCAGTAGTGTGCAGATATGAAAAGTTCCTGCAACTTTATAATTACAAAATACTAAGTTTCAGCTAATCAGCATTATATATTGCTAGGAATCATGCTTATACATGCGTTTTAATTGCGGGGTCTCTTCCATACTTTAGTTAAGCCATGTCCTTTGGCACACAAGACTAACATATATAATACTTTTTATCTTGATATTCTTACGCGATCGAAACGCATGCGGGTAAAACCACGAACGGTGCTAGTCTATACTAATATACAGAGTGGTGCTGAAAATACGA
The DNA here is from genome assembly GCA_017933935.1 of Sesamia nonagrioides. Classification (NCBI taxonomy): domain Eukaryota; kingdom Metazoa; phylum Arthropoda; class Insecta; order Lepidoptera; family Noctuidae; genus Sesamia; species Sesamia nonagrioides. Next base: position 1,273,971 of record JADWQK010000006.1, read on the forward strand.
TGGATTATTCCTATGAACCAGCATGGTCAGTGTTTTCATTTATTGTCGTATTGTCAGCACCACTCTGTATAAAGCTGAAGAGTTTGTATGTTTGAACGCGCTAATCTCAGGAACTACTGGTCCGATGTGATTTTTTTTTTGCGTTGGATAGCTCATTAATCCAGGAAGGCTTTAGGCTATTTATCATCACGCTCCGACCAGCAGCAATTAAAAAAATGTGAATCCTACTCGGGTAGGAATTATTTAGGAAACATTATTTAATGTGACTGGTAAAGATAATTATTTGTGCCCGCGATTTCGTCCGGAAAAAATTTCTTGTTTCCCCGACCCATCCCTTATCCCAGCCCGTATTATTAGTTCTTCAAAAATATTATATTTTATGTAACACTTTTTTTTAAATAAAATTTGCTAAATTATCTCTTCTCTTTTATTTTTCTTTGAGGTCGACTTGACCTTTTTTAGGCCCTGGGCTGGAATTTATTATTATATAATATATTATTCATTCTTATTTGTTATCTACTAATAATGCCACTATATGAATCTACAGGTCTGAAATAAAAATGTTTGATTTTGAATTATACCTATAGATATTATATTAGGTTGGAAAAGTTTCATTCCATCATCTCTACCTACGGTATTATTGATTTTTTATTTTAAGTATATTCAACTAGGTGTTGCCCGCGACTCCGTCAGCGTGTTGAGATACCTATAATAAGCGGCTGTTACAATAATGGAAGCAATATGTACGTCCGCGTTTGCCTCCGTTTTCGCAACATTTTTTGTTATTGCTCTGCTCCTATTGTTCATAGCGGGATGTTATATAGCCTGATATATGTCCTTTCTAAGGCTCTGTGTCTTACTGATCTGTGTACCAAATTTCATTACAATCGGTTCAGTAGTTTTGGCGTGAAAGCTGGACAGACAGACAGACAGACAGACATAGATACTTTCGCATCTATACTATTATATAAAGCTGAAGAGTTTCTTTGTATGTTTGGTTTGTTTGTTTGTGCGCGCTAATCTCGGGAACTACTGGTCCGATTTGAAAAATTCTTTTTGCGTTGGATAGCCCATTGATCCAGAAAGGCTTAAGGCTATATAACATCACACTGCGACCAATAGGAGCGGAGTATGACTAACTCCACGCGAACGAAGTTGCTGGCGACCGCTAGTTTATAATATTAGTATGGATAGTATGGATAACAAGTATCAACCAACTTAAGTATGTTAGTAACACTATTACTACGTTAGCAAACTTAACAGAACACTGAAATATAGTTGATACAAGTCCCTGTTAGAAGCTTAACATCAACGTGGAAAGTTTTCAACTGGGATTTACAAATAGAAATCCAGACTGCTCGCGATACACCGTAATATAACGTTAGGGCTGCTCACCCTGTTCGGTTTCAAAAACTAAAGAAAATCATTGCTTTAATGTCGCGATGCCAAAATATCCATTTCAATCATTTCGCCTGAAACACAGGTTTAATGAACCTAGCTCGGGCATGTCGCTAATTTTACATGATTCTCTATATAATAATACGTTCTGTATGACCTTATGTATATTTTTAGTCACACATAATACCTAGCTGTTATTTAGGCAATAAGATATGTATGTAATTGTATAAGAATAATATTGTAGTTTTGATTTTACAATGTTGTGTAAGGTTTTTGAATAAAGATTATTATTATTTCTTCATTATTTTGACACCATAATATCAAGTAAGACTGAAATATAGAATAGACTTGAATACATCACACACTATATACATTTGCCAACACCCTATAAATTCACCTCATAAATAGGTGTGTAGCTATCAGCTGTAATGCATGCTCAAATATGTGCACGGATGGGGATAAGGTGCATGGATGCCCATCCATGCACCTTATCCGTCAAAATTCATTATCTTATACGAACTCGAGCATTTTGTCGCTGTCTGGTTCAAACCGTGCAGCCAATTACAGAAGTGCGCTATAATACCAGTGAGAATATCCGAATAAACACACAACAATTTGCCGGCGGCGGTGTTTCCGTCGGACTTCAATTTAAGTGTCTTCATATACATTTGCCAACACCCTATAAATTCACCTCATAAATAGGTGTGGATGATATATGTATATGTTCACCATATAAATTACAGAGCATTAATATGAAGATTTTACAAACAGTGACACTGTGGGCGGTCTTGTCGCTAAGAGTGATCTTTTACAGACAACCTTGGGATGAATACTAAGGGGCCGGAGTGAGAAATAATGTAGGTGGTCTACGGTATACTATTTGCGTACCTAGATTAAACATTCTCTTAGTTTCACGCATGTGATATGCGTGTGGAAACAGCAAAAGGCAAGCTCAAGCTCATTGATAAGCGAAAGTACTCATCATCATTATCATCTCAGCGTTAATCCCAGTCGCATCCGAAGCTTTTTCAGCTTTGGAGTCTGGGGTCCGCTTTACCAGTCTCACTGCTGATTTTGGCTAAACTTCGATATTTTCCGTGAAGCGACTGCCGTCACAACCTGAAGGCGATATCAAAGCATTGCATTTAGACCAATTGTTGGACTTTTGAGGGCTACAACAACCCATAACGACTGCCATTAAATGTTCGTATGGCAACCGGAACCAACGGCTTAACGTGCTTTCCGAGGCACGACCAGACCAGTGTAAATATTCATATTCATGCTTACAAATATTTGCACTGCGTGTGGATGAAACCCGCAGCGGCCGCGTTCGCTACCGCTACGCCACGGAGGCTGTCATGGGCGAAACTACTGCCTGTATGTTTCACCAACATGTGTATGATAACCCAAACCGTCTTTTTTCGTCTTTTACCTTAGCATCGAATTCGAATCAAAACAAAAAAGACACTCTTTCCGACTATTCGCACACCTCAAACTAAACGCTGATTTATAGGTATGTCGGAAGATCGCAAGGTGGTAGAAAATATCGACAGTTTGCTGATTCATCGCTTAGAAGCACTATTAAAAGTTCCCTGTTTCCGTAAAGTTTCCAAACTTTGGCCGGCTTTATAAGCTACGAACACACAGTAAATGCTCCCTTATTCACTCTCCCCTTAACGTGTGGGTGTTACACTAGAGAACCAGCAATAACCTCTGAAGGGGGAGCAGTAGCGATCCTCTGTGATTACCTAATCATTTTTCAAAGGTGATTTCTTGGTCATAGCGGTGTAGGCTATCATTATCATCATCATGATTTTAACCGAAGGTATCGATTGCGGTTTCCCGCAACCTTCACCAGGTCGTCTTTCCATCTTACGCTACGTGTTCCAGTGCATGGTCGCCACTCGAGAACCTGTTGGCGCCATGGGGCATCCGTGCTACGGGCAATGTGCCCGGCCCACTGCGACTTAAGTGTTGCAATTCTTCCGGCTATATCGGTTACTCTCGTTCTTCTACGGATCTTCTTATTTCTGATTTGATCATGCAGTGAAAAACCAAGCAGAGCCTTTTCCATTGCCGTTTGAGTGACCTCGAGCTTTCTTATAAAGCCCATTGTTGTGTATGGTGTTATTATTATTTCTTTATTTCATTTTATACACATATAAATTACATTTTTAAATATTTCTACATAAAAAAAATTATAGAAAACATTTAAAATTATAAGAAATAGTAGCCCACCGGTATCGGGAACAGGGTCCAACTACCCGGCGGTCAGGGCTCCAGAGAGAAGAACTTCCTGACGATGCGAGCCGTGTCCAGCAGTTCCGTTTTCTGATTCTGGCTTATTATTATCATTATTACAGCAGTGCTATTCTATAATTCATCTCACCGTGAAAAGAGTCAGTGTGGAGTAAGAAGTAATTCCAACTAAGGGACTGACACTATTAATAGTTTACTTAACCTAAATTTCCATGGTGAGCTTTTACAGATTCCATAGGCAGTTGTAAGTTTTAGTACTTAGCGTATGTTTACGTAGTTGCGATATATTATATTAAAATAAAAATTAAAACGTATTTGAGTCGCGTAAGACGCTTTGAGATACCATTCTAAAACTTCAAAAGAAAGAAAGAAGAAAGTGAAAATTATCAACTAGCATTTCGCTCCCAACTTCTTTCGCGTAGATTTCAAAAATATATAAATTTTATTATTTATTTAGAGATTGCGTGACTACAAGTTCAGTAAAATTACGCTTCCATTAAATAACACATCGATTTCACTTGCAACCCATCCCTAGTTCCAATATAGTTGTCGTTTGATTCATTAGAAGCCGACCGGCGGCGGCGGACAGTTGACGCAATTGTGCGACAACCGTAGGTACAGTCAGGCACAGAATATTGTAACTACACATCACAAAAAATCTTTTATTTGCCTAAAAGCGTTTCGCCTGCTCCTTTATACCGCGTACATCGAGGGACTGGTACAATTTGCCAGCGGCGGTGTTTCCATCGGACTATAATTTGAGTTTCCTCAAGGCTAGAGTGAATAGAAAGAAGTGAATAAACTAGTACGCTTACCAACAACGATTGCGTCACTGCTTACCATCAGGCGGGATTACAGTCAAGCGCTAGTTTATAATTTTATATATAAAAATATATATACCTATATATTCCTTGTACGAGTATTTGTATAACTATTAGGCTCAAGAAACTATTTTATATAGATAATCTACATGAAAATAAATATGTATTAATGAGCTTTATTAGTTAGGGACACGCTAATAAAATGAAAACAAATTAGTTTTATCGTAACAAAATAATATTACGTTTTTAAATAAAAATACTTTCGAGCTACATCATACCGCCTGTGGTAAGAGTAATTAATCCTAGTAGGTTCAGGTATTTAACAGATTAAGAAGTATTTTGTAAATTTTAATTCTGAATACATAGGAATGATTAAAAGATCAATAAGCATGCATACTAATCTACTTTTTGTTTACGGTAATACTACGTTTTGAAGAACGAAAAATTTACAACGTTGAAATCATGTACAGAAGACAAGCACATCAAGCTACTATAAGCTGTCAAATTCCTTTATTAGATTTTCAACTTTATCAGTATAGCATTAAGGCTCCAGATCGAATTGGCATATTTCATATTTTCGGGTAGGTTGACCTGCTGTCATCCGTACAAAATACACGGTAACAGACAATATACTTATAACTAGGGTTGTAACGGAGGCTTGTTAGCGGAGGCGGAGGCGGATGCGGAGGCGACGAGTCTCACCTCCGCAGATGCGGAGGTTAACGGAGGCGTAGGCAGAGGTGAAAGAAAAAATTGAAATTTATGGTTAATTCAAACAATTTTTTTATTTTAAATACAAATACATTAATAGTAGTATACTTGGTAAAAAAAATATTTCCTTCTTTAATGAAAATTAAGGAGAAACAAAATGTGTTTGCCGCATTCCCGCCTCGCACTAAGTAGTTGATTCTTGACCATTTCGCGCTCAAACGCGGCCGGACGGTTGTCGAGCGTCGCAGCTTACGCGTTATTTATTTTATAAATACGTAAATAAACCTCCGTTATAACTCCGCAAAAATTGTTCGGAGGCGGAGGCGGAAGCGAAGATACGATTTCTTGCGGAACTTCCGCAGTAACGGAAGCGGAGGCGAAGCTCTGTTACAACCCTACTTATAACCATCAATAAATTACATATTGGTTCTGATTCTCTAGCTCACAAACTAAACTAAATTAAATTCAATGCATCTTATTCTATTTCATTAAGAAAACGACGGAATTAGTTTAGTCCTATCAAATTAGTCCAGTGTTAAGTGCGGACTAATTTGACTTAACTTTAGTTCACAAGGTTTGTGAACAGGGAAACCGGCGCCATTAGGTACTTTATTTTGGCTACACATAAATACATATAGTATTATGAAACACAATCTACTCAATCAAATGAATTTCATTCATTTTATATACAGTATGTTAAATAACAGAGGGCGTTCCCTTAAACTCGTTAATATATATCATTAATAGATTAAAATAAAATTATCAGCATAGAAAAATAAGCATAAAAAAATCCGAATAAAAAAAAATTCTAATTGGAAATAAATTTGAAACCTCCTGTTTTAAATCAAAATAGTAGTCGTCATGTATAAATAAATTGCGACGTTGCCATCTTTCATGTTCGCGTGTACAGTGTGTTTCTTTTACATGTCAATTTAAAATTTTTATTGAATATTTTCATATTGGAAAAAAATTTTAAACATTTTGTTTTCGAATGGTAATATTTTTTTTAGCATGTATGTATGCTATACTATTTCGGGTTAACGGGAACGCCCTCTGTTAGTTAACATACTGTATATCGGGGAAACGTCAGGAAGGCGGGGCCGAAGGTTCCGGATAGTTGAGGTGTTTTTTCTCATCCGCATGAGCATCCATCGTGGGCGGTATTTCGAGAAAACGATAGAGTGATGTACGATTCTTATTATTTTAACTGTACAGACACTTAGATCACTTTAATTTTTTTTTTAATAATTTTAAACTAGTGCTTGACTGCAATCCCGCCTGATGGTAAGCAATCGTTGATGGTAAAGCGCACTAGTTTATTAAGCCTATTCACTTAAAAAACCTAGGAATAGGAAGGATGACGGTAGTTGAGCGAGGTGATGCAATGTTAAACCCAAGACCAATTTGACCAAACGATGCTACGCTAGAGGGAGATTGATCTGGATACTCTCCACGACCAAATTTCCGACACAACAACATTTGGCGTATCGTACCCGCCACACATCGCAACACAACTTCTCAGACCCGTCCCCAGCGTCAGCGTCAGTCCACGGCTTCACCAGATATCATGCCGGAACACGACGGAGATTACAATGATAATCTCATATTAAAACAGATAAGAGCCACTGGGTTTAATAAAAAAACATAATTTATCCGAATACCGATCGATTAATCGACTTCAAAAAATAATAGAGTAATTTACGGACAATTGATACTGACACAAAACAGTTCACAATATTCAAAATTAAGCAGTCACGCGCCGTTATATACATGTTTTTGAGGCTGACTATACCAGTGCCGGCGGGTGATATGTTCGCTGAATGGCCGCGGCGCTACTCGCGTTGATTGACGCACCTGATTTGCCTGGCTTATCTGTATATCTATGGCCAGACAAAACGCACACTATATTTTGTAAAATGTTAATGATAGTGTCTGTCTCGTGGTTCGTTTACCAGGTTGGTTTAAGTGTTATATGGATATTCTATAAAGCACAGAATGACAGTAGCAACAATTGGAAATACACCTTTGTTACACAGGTAAGAAAGGCGCATTTCCAATTGTTTATAGTTGAATAAAATTGTGTAAATAATATAAATTTTATAAACAATTACTATTTCGTTTATTTGTCTATATATACTTACCTACATATTAAATGAAATAATAATTGTTCATACAATTTATATTATTTCTTACCTATACAATATGTTAAGAAAACCCTGTCCGACCCGTAAGGATAGTAAAGGTTAGGTAAACACATGACCAAATAACATATGAAATTTTACATAATCATCATAGTAACAATACTAGTGAATTTTGAAATCATCTTTTTTCCCGCGAATTAATTCCAACTTCCCCAAAATTTGGTAATTCTTAAAAAGTGACAACATTATTTTTGGCCGCGTGCCCTGCCCCACTTCGCCCGCGCCTGTATTGCCTACCGCACATGTTTTAAGTTACCTTTTTTTGCGAAATAATATTTTTTTAAGGGGATTTTTTTTTAAGTTTAGCCCGGCTTTGTAAGCATTAGTAGAATCGGTTATCGATACTTAGCAATACCTTCACGGATCGGACAGGGTTTTCTTTACATATTGTATAAGAAAAGCACTAGTTTATTGATATACGGCCGGCGATGGCATCGGTCGACGGATACCGGTCGATTAACCAATAGTCCAGTCTAGTAGAATTAGAAAGTATCGTTCGACGTCGACCAATTCATTCTACCATCGATCGATGGTATCGATCGACGATCGCTCGATTGGTGTGGTAACACCCTAAAGTTAAGGATTGATACTATTGACACCTCACTGCACTATTTCTACAAAATCAATCGGTAGTTAAACTCATTATGAACCAATTCGTGAAGTATCATAGTTTGAAGGCGTAATATAAATGTTATGAAAATATCAAAAAAGTCGTTGGTTGTAAGGAAATTTATTTGCTCCCTAGAGTGTCGTTATAGGTGATTGATTAAGGAAAATTTCCATGGAAAAGATAGCAGCAAACTTAATTTAATTAATAGAATAAAGACGTATTGCCACTAGCGGCGTACTGTTCAACAAAAGCCGTTCGTAATCGTGATTGATCGTGATCCTAATAAAATTGCAAAAAGAATAACAAAAAAGCATCACAATCACACACAAGCCGTGGATAATTGCATGCATAATGCAATCTGTCAAAATGTCATTTAATCAAAAAATTAACATCAAATACATTACAATGAAGATTGACACACCCCTACATCAGCTACTTTTAACCAGAATATTGGATAAAAGTGACTAAGCAAAACATGGTAAGAAAAATACATTACTCATAATTTTTGCCAATCATTAATAGGACAAAAAAGCCCACTTTATTCCCGTGCATAGAGAACGAAAAAGGAAAAAGAAGTGACGCCGCTAACCCTCTTCCTCCGTCAGATAAAACAATTTGAGCTGCGTGATATCTAAGTGCTCTCAGAGTCTCAGCGCCCCCTAGCTGGGTAGATGTCTACATACAATCACAGCGGTTACTGCCAATCGACGCGTGCGCCTGACAAGCAAACATCAACGAATTATTATTATTATTTTAATAAAATTGTCTTTTTATACTCTTTCCTTTGTGTATTTTTCATAAATCTGCAGAAAGTCACATTGTTTTGAGTGATATCTGTCTAAAATAGTAGGTCACTGACATTAGAAACCAATCTTATTCTTTGCTAAAACTGTCCTATTTGATTTTCTTAAAAATATTTATTTGTTCATATAAATTTTGTAATAGAGGCCAAATTGAAATGTATTATAATTAGAGATGTGTCGACTACCACTTTGACCGACTAGCCGACTAGTCGGCTAGCCGGCCTCTTTACAGTCCTAATTTTTGTTTTGTTGATGTTATAGGTATGTACCGATGTCTTTTTTAAGCCAGTATTTTTTAGAAAATTAAATTACTAAAGAAAAGACTGCTTTGCTTTACTTGTCGAAATGTGTAAGATTGATTATAAAATCTAATTAATAATTAAGGTTTTATTTCATTTCAGTTCCTCTGATATAGTAGGTACATATTAATGAGAAATACATACAAAGTAAAAAGCCGACCGACTACTCGCGAATAGTCGGCAACTAGTCGGCACATCTCTAATTATAATAGACAAAACAATACTTGAAGTCAAAAACAATGATCTCGGCCGGCAAGTAAACGTTGCAAATGTAACAAAAGGGTGGGTTTCTGAGTGCAGAGTAATATTGTATAGTGTAGAGGGCGTCGGGAGGGGGTCGTCAATCGATACGCACCCCTGTTCGGCCCGGCCTAATGCACCCCTAACACGGCGGTACACACAGCTCGCAGCAACGCAACGGTATGGAAACCATACGCTCTAGCAGTTCCCAGCTTAAAACCGGGTCATTTGCATAGTCAGCTAGCAGGCTCCAGACTACTTTGTTTAAAAACACACACAGAAAAAACAGTTTGTGTGGTAAAAATGTTTAAATATTAACTATCCTCTTATAACCGCCTCTCAAAGCTTTGAATGTAAAATAAGCCACTATTGCGTTGGAGACGTCCCCGTACTGTGACCGTCGTCGCGCCAGCCCGCCACTCTGGCTCTGAAATGAAATATATTTTATAAATCAGTTCTATACATCTGATTCGCCAGTTTTAGTCTAGGCAAAATGATTGCAATTTTGCCCAGAGTATCGCATTCATATTTTTATTTGTAAAAATGTAGGCAAATAATATTTTTACTTCCACATCTTTGTGGGTCAGGCGTAGATACAAAACATAATCAGCCGATACTGTTCTTACTGTTGGGACACAGGCCTCCTCTCGATGAGCCAGGCCTGGCCTGGCCTGGCCTGCCGGTTGGTAGATGTCACATATCTTCGAAGTTTTTGGCTCTAGGACATGCCGGTTTCCTCGAGATTTTTTCCTTCACCGTTTTGAGAGCAGTCATCATCAACCTTTTTATTGTCCCACTGCTGGGCACAGGTCTCCTCTCATACAGATAAGGATTGAGCGTAATCAGCACGCTTGCTCAATGCGGGTTGGTGATTTCAGACTTATTAAGTCCAGGATTCCTCAAGATGTTTTCCTTCACCTTCAGTCATTGGTGTCCAAGATATACTTAGAAAGTACATATAACTTTAGAAAAATTACATTGGTACTTGCCTGTAATTGAATCCGCACACTCAAACTTGAGAGGCGAAATATAATGTTTATATGAATAAACTGTTTGTTATTTTGTTTTTTAGGACATCAGTGATGTTATGAAGCTGCAGGTTAGTTTGTTTGCTTCGTATTATCATAGCGTCATAACACTACACCGAGAGCGCTCTGTATAAATGTACTCGATTGCAATTCTTTATAAAGACTTCTGTTTTCAGTGACCTAAAAACAAATTCAGGAATTTTCAAGACTTTACTTTCACAATACAAAAAGGGTTTGTATTGGAACAGTTCCCATGCATATAAAAGATAAATTTTGTTACACGAAGAAGCAGTTATTAAAACATTCCTCATTTTTCTTTTCATTACTTCCCCTTTGAAGTGCTTTTCCCACTCGCATAAAAATTTGGGCTTTTGAAGAAAATTTATAAGGGCGATAAAAGGTGGTCCTTACATTAGTGTTTGAAATGCGTTTGTCTTGAGGTAATATGATTTATTTCGTCCCTTCTTGAAGTTTCTTTTCAAGTGAAAGTGTCAGGGTAGCTCGTGGAATTTAAATTTTCTTTTGTCTTTTGCAATTTGCAGATCAGTAGGTAGGTACCCTAAGTATCGTGGTTATGGCGGAGACTTTAGATGACTTGGGCAAAATGCTCAATGATCTCAGCAGAGTTTCCCAACAAGTGGGTCTAAAGATGAACATGGATTAGACGCAGATCATGTCGAACTCTCATAGTTCTAGTAACTCTAGTTGGTTGCTCTGCACTCGAGTCCAACTAAGTAGGTTCAACTTCGAGGAGGTGTCTCGTCGAATCCAGATCCGCTGGGCAGCGTTCAGGAAGCTACGCTACATCTTCGCGTCGTTCAAGATACCACAGTGTCTCAAGACTAAAGTTTTTGACCAGTGTGTGTTGTCAGTGATGACATAGGGACCTAAAACGTGGACTGGTTACTCAAAATGGACCTCATACAAAGGCTCAAGGTCACACAAAGGCTCAAAGTCACACAAAGGGCCATGCTAAGAGCTCCGCTCGGGGTAACACTGCGCGATCGAATCAGAAATAAGGAGATCCGCAGAAGAACCACATTCAGTGATATAGCAACAGGATCCTGAGCGCTTTTGCTGAACGGCTCGACTGCCAGTACCTTAACCACTGTCGCATGATTCACGTGCAGAAAAATGTTAAGTTTGTATTTTAATATTAGAATTGATTTTGACACGATGTATTATTTTAATTCTATTTGACATAATTTATTATTGTTTTGATTATTACTATTGGTTACTAACATTAGCTATAAGTAATAAATTGTTACTAACTAAACTATGGACTTTGTGAAAAAAATGACATATAGTATAACTCGCGCAGATAAAGAAAAGATCTGAAAATGGCGGCGGATACTTATGGTACGGTTGACAAAACATGCCATTCTTCAATCACAAACCAAATACTAAGATAGTAAAATGACAAATTTACGTTGTATATCGTAAATTTGACATGTTACTTGTTTGTTGTTGTGTTTATTTTTATTGTTGTTTTTGTTGAGTTTGATTGTTCAAATTCAACAAAAACAACAAAAACAACAAAATAACAGAGACTTTAGCGGAACGAAATTAACAATAACTCGGAGTGCATCAAAGTAGCTTGGAAAGCGAATCCTGAATTCCTGATCGTTTATTTTTTTTTTGCAGCGCTTACTTCACTGTGTGAGTATAGACAGCGATATTAAGTGAGTGAGAACGCATGCGAGCGGACGCCATTTACAGATCTTTTCTTTATCTGCGCGGGTTATATAGCTCTTCGAGTCGCTGAAACTAAATGGCAATGGGCGGGGCACATTGCTCGTAGAACCGATGGCCGATGGGGCTGTACGGAAGACGCAGCGTAGGGAGGCCACCAACAAATTGGACCGATGACCTGGTGAAGGTCGCAGGAAGCCGATGGATGCGTTCAGCACAAGACCGGTGTCTACGTCGTTTTTTCTGTCTTTCTTCTTTATAACATTTTATATTTGTATTAAAATACGGTTAAAACAAATATAAACCCCTCGAACCGTGTCAGGCGATTTATTTTGTGTGGATTATTTATACACTCTCTATCTCTCTAACAATCTGAATCGAAACCTCCATGCCATAGATCCGCCAATTCTGAGCCATGACGTGATATGTACCAACCCTCACTGGGCCGTCTTGGTGGATTATTACGGATTAGGATTATATCACTCCCACTCGAAGAGAGAACGCAGCAGTTGAAACATTGATAGCAGTGGGCTTTTTTTTGGTTAGGGAATCATAAAATAATTTCTCCCGCTCTGGGCGAAGCGGATAAAAAGATAAGAAAAGTCTATTTTTACAGACTAAAACCCACCCGTGTTCCTTCATTGGGTGGGTCCACGGCATCTATATCGAACAATTCTAGCATTAACAGCAGTGGGCTGATTTTGAGTATGCTATATGAAGTTTTACAAAGCTTATTTCTATGCTCTGTTCTAAAAGTACCTACCTGGTGAGAACGTAAACAAATGCATCAGAGAACGTCCCTGTGGTAGCCAATTCCTACTGGCAGTAATCCAGACTAATATTATAAATGCGAAAGTATCTCTGTCTGTCTGTCTGTCCGGCTTTCACGCCAAAACTACTATACCGATTGTAATGAAATTTGGTACACAGATAGTCTGGAGCCTGAGAAAGGACATTGGCTATAAAACACCCCGCTATGACCAATAGGAGCAGAGCAGTAACAAAAAATGTTACGAAAACGGGAGCAAACGCGGACGTACATATTGCTCTCATTATTTTAACAGGCGATTATTTTATGTCAGCTGAGCTCTTTCGGTTCGAAGCTTACGCGGGTGAAACCGCGGGGCACAGCTAGTACAATATATTTGAGCTTTGATTTGATGGTGGCGCGTGTTGTTGGGTCATTTGGTTCCCTTCAAAATGGTTGAGCTAAGTGGGGCTGATGCGCGCGCCATGCTCGTGAACGGGGGCCGTCAGTGGAGACTGGTCATCTCTTAGCTGCAAGTGGGCTTAATTCATTTTCTATCTTTTCGTTATTTTTTATAATTATACATTGTGCTCACATGATAGAAGCAACAGATGATATGTAACGAAGACATGTAATCCATATTATGATTTTAAAGAGTGTCCATGGAGTTTCTTGCACGTTCTTCTCCATACAGACCTACGCTTTGGAACGTGCAATTTAGCTTCACTTTTCTTGGACTGACCGACGTTGATTATTCAAAAGCACCAACTGTTGGTTAATTTGAAATAAACAATTTTGATTTTGATATCTTTTTCATTTGACAATTAAGAAAATGTGTCAATAAAAAAATTAAACATTTTCAATGTAACTTACCTGAATTTTAGAAAACTTATCATAGTGTATGCGTTTTGTAACTGGATTTAGGAAAGAAAGTAAGAAAATAGCTATATTTGTGACTTGTGAAACGCACTCGTTGTACTAAGATAAGCTAAGGAGGATAACTTTAATAATATGTTAAAATCAAAGTGTTGCCAATAAAATAAAAAAGTGAGTCAGTTGCAGCAGGCCTTCAACGTCAATTGCCTGAATCAAAATATATGTGTTTTGTAACTGGACTTAAAAAAATCTATGCATTAATGACTTGTAAAACACACATGTCGTACTAAGGCAAGATACGATAAGGTAAACTACAATAAGAACATGTTAAAATATATGTGTTGGCAAAAAAATAAAAATATAAAAGTGAGTCAATTGAAGCAGGCAATCTGCGTCAACTTCGATTTCCACGGAAAACTGATTTCCTGCACGTCTAGACACGTCCCCCATGCTGAATTATGTTGCAGGATGGAGATTATATTGTTTTTTAATGTAACATTTACTGAAATCAACGAGAATGTTTAAAAAACTGCATACTTGCCTACTGGTAAGCTATTGTGTGAAATTTGCGGTGGTTAGTTTACGGAACCGCCTTTTAGTATAGAATAGAATACTCTTTATTATGTTAACCATATAAATTCATCCATAAAGTAGGTGGTAAATACCTACTTAATTATTTTTTTTTATATATTATAAACCAGCGTTTGACCGCAATCCTGCCTGATAGTAAGCAGGGACGCAATCGTTAATTTTACGAAGGGTGACACAATGGGTGCAATAGCCTTTTAGACAAGGCAACGTAGTTTGTTATAGGTTTCAGTTAGTTTGGGCTATTATATTCTTATCATCATCATCTCAGCGTTAATCCCAGTCGCACCCGAAGCTTGTTCCGCTTTGGTGTCTGGAGTCCGCTTTACCAGTCTAACTGCTGATTTTGGCTAAACTTCAATATTTTCCGTGAAGCAACAGTCGTCTGACCTCCACAACCCGAAGGCGATTTCGAAGCATTGCAATTAGATCAATTGTTGGACTTTTGAGGGCTCCAACAGCCCGTAACGACTGCCATTAGATGTTTGTATGGCAACCAGGTCCAACGGCTTAACGTGTTTTCTGAGGCACGACCAGACCAGTGCAAATATTCATATTCATGCATACAAATTTTTGCACTGCGCGGGGATCGAACACGCGCCTCCTTGCGTTCGCTACCGCTACGCCACGTAGGCTGTCGCCACTGTGGCTGCGTGTGTGTGTGCCCCACTGGGGCTGCTATTATATTCTGATCCTCTATAATAAATACGTTCTCTAGACTACAATAACTTACCATGAAGTAAATGTCGTGAGAAACCGCGACTGTAATATTCTCTATGATTTCTAAAAAGTTAATTCACCAATAACACTGTTTTCTCATGTGCTTATGAAAATTGTTTACAGAATCCATTTGGCTGAACCCTATCTTTTAAGATTGAGGCGAGTCCTAGTTTAAAAGATAGAGGCTACTATTGCATAGTAATTATAAACTCTCCTTTCATGTAACAGTGTAAAGAGCTATGTATTTTTTGTTAAATAAATCTTTATTATTATTATTCTCTTTATTTGTCCATATGTACATATCGCTTTACATTTTGTATAAAAACTTACAAAAACATTTAAAAATATAAAAAAATAGTGTTCCACCGATGACAGGAGCAGGGTCCAAGCTACCGGTGGTTAGGGCTCCAGAGATAAAAACATCCTCACGATGCGAGCCGTATCGAGGAGTAGGTACTGCCTTTTGAATCAGGCCCTTAATCCAACTGCCTAACGAGAGCCTTAATAAATGTTGGTCGAGGCTCTTGGCTATGGATACTACAATCGGTACAATTACAGCCGAGTTCACATTCCACATGTCACGAATCTCGTAAGCCAAGTCGAAATTATATTTATTATTAACAACACGTCATACTGACGTCACACAGATACTGCATCTCGCAAGCAGAGTTTACCGTACAACTAATATACATATGTACAACTTCCTAATAAAAAGCGTTGGGCAAGTGCCCGCCATACTCAACACCTGACTAGTCGGAGGATCCTCCCTTTTCTATGGCAGATGAGTGTACTTTACACCCTGTTCCTCTTATCCCCGTATTGGACTTCAGTCTCCGGTATGCACAATAATGGTATCCACAATCCATTTGAAAAAATGTTATTAAATTTCCCAAAGTAGCCAACCGTAAATTTTATTTTTCAAGCACTATATCATCCTCTAAATCGGCAGTCTACTTTCTATCCCCTAAGATACAGGCCTAGCCTAGTTTAGAGGACAGGGATAAACCTATCGTGCCTATGGTAATGCAGTATTAATGTATATAAAAATTGTAATTCAGTATTAATGTACCTACACAAAGATTGAAAAATGTATTTTTTGTCCCAATAAATATTTGTATTTGTATTGTATGTCCATCAACGAAGCTAAGGCCCGTCAGACTGTAATTGAACTGTCTAAACAAGTGTCAAATTCAATCTTGCATACATTATAGTTGGGACTGTAATAGGGTATAGAGATAACTGTCTCATGTCATTCATTCTTAGTTCGGAGCTTGTACTAATAATATGACCGTAAGTGATACGGTCTAGGAAAGCGTCGTAACTTTGGCGATACTACAAATTATCGTGCTTAGTAATTATACTTATCTCCCGCATCATAATTGCATAACACACTTTTGAATTCATTCTTTTTTTCCGATTTTGAATAAATTCACATCACATACAAAATGCCTTCAAACATGATGTGAATTAAATTAGCACATTCATTCTAGATATGTTATAGGATAGCAGGATACCTTATAACCGTCATATTTTTAAAAATATAGATAAATAGAGTAAACATTTATCGTTGCTAAGAAATAGCAAAACAAACTCAAGATTGTACCGGACAGGCAAGTGAAAGAAAACATGTGGGTTTTGATCAGTAAAAGTCTGACATGCCCTTTTGCTCCGCGCAGCAGAAAGAGGTCATTTGATGATTTCCCATTCTTTAAAAAAGGGTCAATACATAATCTTAATAACATCAGGCAGATTTCACCCTGAAATAGTCTTTTTTAGGAAAGATACACAGTTTTGAGTGTAATAGTCTAATCAGAGCAAGCCTTTGTCAATAATCATGTTATTAAATTCGGCACTTGGGGACCTCAACGATTACAGACAGACTACTAATGTTTAGTAGAGACAAAGATAATAGAAACTCCAAACGAGGCAGTGAATTGAATCGGGTTTCAATTTGAAAGCAACATTAATAATCATTCGACATGAAACAGGATTGTTAGAGCCTCTTAAATGTAGTTATAAGTTTGTATTTATTGTTAAATAACAGGCAGGAAGGGCCGGGTTGTTAGGCAATTGCTTCGTGTATAATACTGTTACTCAACTGAATCCGGTTGAACTGAGAACCGGCCCCAACATACTTGGGAATATGCTGGCAGTAAGGTTCTGGAGTGGCGGCCACGTACTGGAAGACGCAGCGTAGGGAGGCCCCCAACAAGGTGGACCGACGATCTAGTGAAGGTCGCAGTAAGCCGCTGGATGCGGGCAGTACAAGACCGGTCAGCGTGGAAAGCCTTAGGGGAAGCCTTTGTCCAGCAGTGGACATCTATAGGCTAAAGAAGAAGAAGAAGATGCTGGGCGATATCGTTAAATCACTCAAAATATCTGAACATAAAATTGACCTACAAGTCACATACCATCAAAGGAGTTGCTAGAACGAAAGGGTGAAAGTTTTTAACTACTTATTTAATTAAATATTTATGTCTATGTAGGGGTTCTCATTACATTTTAGAACAAAGGATTGACGTCGCTGCTTTATTGCTATTTTATTACAAAGGTGAAAAACTTTATGACGTATCTCGTCTGCTGGCTGTGTAATTGTGCCGGGGTAATGTATAATGAGTTATTTTTCGAAAATACCAAGTTTTGTTTTCACTTTCAGCGCGGTATAGCCGGCAGGTAGGTATTCAAATTGTTTGTTTCATTGAGCGCCCTAAAATGTTTTATGTGTATAACGTGATGTTGTTTTATTTTGTATAAAAATATTACGAAAGCAACTCCGGTTTATCATCATCATCATTTAAGCCGAAAGACCTCCCCTAAGGATCTCCACCACGACCGGTCCTGTGCCTCCCGCATCCAGCGGTTTCGCGCAACCTTCACTAGGTCGTCGGTCTACCTTGTCGGGGACCCACGCTGCGTCTTCCGGTGCGTGGTCGCCACTCTAGAACCCGTGGGCTCCATCGGGCATCGGTCCTACGGGCAATGTGCCCGGCCCATTGCCACTTAGTTATGCAATTCTTTGGGCTATGTCAGTAACTCTCGTTCTTCTGCGGAACCCCTCATTACTGATTCGATCACGCAGTGAAACCCCAAGCATAGCCCTCTCCATTACCCTTTGAATCATCTTAAGCCTTCTTATAAGGCCCGTTGGCAACACACACTGGTCGAAAGCTTTTGTCGTAGTTGAAGTTTTGAATCTTCGATTACGCTTTTTTTATAATACAGAAAAATGTGTTGTAAAGAATATTCCATAGACACAATAAACCTAATGAAGGTACTTAAGACTTTTTTATTACAAACAACCAAACAATCGGTTCGGATATGAATGTGGAATATGAAACCTATTTTCCCAAAAAGATAGAATAGCGATCGGCCATTTTATGCACATTTCACTGTGCGTATTCCAAGACCCGTGGTCAGGAGTCCGACAAAAGCGCACAATACGACATTGAATGCATAAAACCAGTTGTATGACACACACACATCGGCGACTCTGCAGGCAGGACGCCCATTGAATGACATTACAAAAGGTATTGTGTGCGCAGCGACTAGTTTATCTCGTAGCCATTCGCCGAGACTGTTCCGCACTGATAACGGTCAAAACGCCTGTCACTTGTAACCGCCGTTTCATCGATAACGCATTTGTAAATACCTAACCACCAATCTTGTTTGATATCATAGTTTTATGCATTGGCACGAGTGCTGAGCCGACTTGAATCGCTGAAGGAAATCGTTTAGCAAGATAATTGGGTAACTCACTATTAGTAGCAATGGGTTTCATTTTGACAGATCAACAACATTCATTATGTTATTTACGTTGTTGAGCAGACACATTTTTCAAACATATGGAGCAATGGATTAGCAATAGGTATGCTTCAAAATTATTCACATTGATTGTTTTCATCCATTCCTTGATAGTGAGATAAGGAATCAGTTAAATATATTTTCAGTGGAAGCAACAACAAGATGATGTTTTGTTAATCTTGTTCTTGTAATCTTCGAGATACCGAGATTTGACAGTTTTACTATTGATAGTGTAGATACCTTGTGATAAGTCAGTTGTCATTTAACCGTGAAATCATAAGACTCAGCTCAAAACAGTGGTTGTAAAAATCTATTTAAAGTGAAATTCGTATACTATGCCATCAAAGAAAATATCACGATGTCAACAAGAGCTTGTTCACATCATTCATAAATTGGCCGAACTGAGTAATATGAAGCTAAATGACTATATTGTTGAGTTAGGTTGTGAAGAGTTCGAAAATTTTATTACTGGTATGTTCAAAGTGCAGCTCAGAGGAATTATTGATGGACAGAAGATTAAAAAGAATTTATGGATAAAGTGGCATCCGGATTCAAAAATGCGTGCATGCTACAGAGAGTCCTACAAACGAGAATTCATTTTTTACCAAGCGATCGTGCCAAAATTGCTGGAAGTTCAAAATAAAATTAAAAACGGCGAAGGGTTGAAAATGAAATTTCCAAACTGCATTTTAGCAAGTTCCGAATATGGCAAAGAAACCATTGCCCTGCAGAATTTAAGAAAAGAAGGATTTAAACTACGCGACAGACTTTGTAAGGCGAATTTTGATTATGTTGCACTCGTGATGAAAAATTTAGCGAAATTGCATGCGTTGGCGTTTGTGCTGGAGAACACGAATCCAATAGAATTTGAGGAGATAGCTCGTTTGTGCCACGAGGATGTGCAGTATTGTAAACCGGGGCCTGCACCTAAGAGCATGAGCTCGTATTACGAAGCATCTGTGAACGTCGTATTAGATGCAGCCGCCAGAGATAAATTGAACCGACTCACGCCAGATATACTGACAGTTTTGTATAAATGCACTCGACCAGGTTCCTATAGCACTATTTGCCACGGTGACTGTTGGAACAACAACATACTTTACAATGTTAAGGTAAGGATTTCAAAATGGTCAGAAAAGAAATGATATTACAATTGATGTTGTAAAATAAACATATGAAAACCTTTGAATATACGTGTAAATTATAGGAATTTCAATATAAGATTCAATATTGCTAGGTAGAATATTAAGTTACGGTTTAATAGATTGCTCATAAAAATATTCATTGCTTGCAGGGCTGCAAGCCAGTTGATGTGATATTCATTGACTACCAGCTAGTTCGGCTGGCCTCACCGGTCACCGACATAGCCTACTTCTTGTACATGTCCACCGACGCAGAGTTCCTCTACAAACACTATGATCAAGTACTCGACATTTACTATGGAACTTTGACAGCAGTCCTACGACATTGTAATTTAGACGTTGCAACAATATACCCAAGGAGTATTTTTCAAAAACATCTACGAGAATATTCGGTACTTGGGTTGATAGAGGCTCTCGTCTCAATGATGATAATAACGGCCCCATACGAAGACGCCCTCAAAATGACTGAAATGAAATATGAACATTATGATGGAGAAGTTTACGAAGATGAGAGCAGAGATAATTCAATGTTTGTAGAAAGAGTAAACGGAATTGTGAATGACTTTTTTGAAAGAAATTATTCGTTAGATACAATATTAGGAAAATAAAGATAATGCAATTTAACATAGTATTACCTGTAACTTATTACGTTTTATTTACTTATGTAGGCATTTTATTTTTTACTTCGTTGAATCCAAAGTAAAATTTACTCCGTAAAATGAGGGATTCATTCCCAAATTAGGTGTTACGGTGTGAACTGAGATAATCATTATGTTCGTACTGATGAGTCCATTCCGTGGCATAAAATCCGACAACTGCGTATAATATCGACCTTAACTTGTACTCAGTACAGATTATATTTAAGTATAGTTTTTTTTTTACATTCTCTCAAAAGAAATATTAAGAATTGTCGTTTGACGCGGGACCTGAAACGAATTAATTCCTCTTCTCTGCAGTTAATTGTCTGTTACAAAGGTTTTTCTTTGAATCTCGGATGGAAAGAACGAGAATCTTTGTCAGAATGAAAATAATGGGTCCTACAACAGATGGTGATATTTAACACGATATGCTCTGATGGTATGAAAGCATTTTTGAGATAATTAAATAGCTGCCTTTAATGGATTTATTACCAAATCGTCTATAATGACATTCTATTACTAGAATAAAATGTCGTCGCCAACAATACTAACCACACATCATGTATTTATTCATCATCATCAGCCTCTACTCGTCCACTGTTGGACATAGGCCTCGTTCATGCCTTCAGGGCACGCCAACAAGCTTGATCCTGACCAGTTCTCCGCCAGCCACTACCAGCCACCTTTTTGATGTCGTCGCTCCATCTTGCCTAAGGGCGTCCTATGCTACGTTTGCCGAGACGCGGTCTCCATTCGAGGACTCATTTACCCCAACGGTTGTCGGTCCTGCGGCATATTTGACCAGCCCATTGCCTATCGAAAATGAACGAAAATGCCTATTGAAAATGGGAACCGGAATTATCATCATCATCGTCTCAGCCACATGAAATCCACTGCTGGACATAGGCCTCTCCCAAGGATTTTCAAAAAGAACGGTTGTACGCGGCCTGCATCCAGCGCTTCCCAGCGATTTTGGTCAGCTCATCTGACCACCTAGTCGGTGGGTGTCCGACGCTGCGCTTGTCTGTACGTGGTCGATATTCAAGAGCCTGCCCAATCGACCATCGGCTCTACGGAACCGAAATACCCATTGTTAATTATTATGTTTTTCCTTTACTTACTCATACTGAATCTCAAGAATTTGTTTTTATGCGCTAATATCTGGAAGCACCAGATAGATTTGAACAATTCTTTTTGCATTTAGATTATATGGTTGGTGCAGTTGTTGAGCGACCATCACGGATCTGTTTCCCGCCGCCCTACAGGTAGTTGTTCCGGATCTGACTGTTTGTGTATGTGAGTTTAAATTTATGTAACCGCACCTACGATATAGGAGTAATTCCAAGTATGAAGCAAACTCTTGAGGAAGGTTATAGGCTATTTAACATTACACTAAGATTCTTAGAAACCGAGCAAAATTAAAAAATGTTACATGAAAAAGAACACTAAATGTCGTTTTCATTTGCAGCTTATTTTGTCTATTTTTATGACAATGAGTTGCCACGGGAAGGAAAATAGGAAAATTCACGCGGACGAATGTGAAATTAACTGTCTTTTAAGAATCTACCTTTTGATGCTAAAGCGGATTTTGAAGAAATCTGGTACTCAGGTAGATCATGACCTGGGTTAAGACACAGGATACTTTATATTCCATTAGTACAAGTCCGTGGTATATTTTGCGACCCCCACGCGGACGGATCAGCGGGGAGCTAATTAATTATGAATAATTCACCGGAAACTTTGTATTTCTGTCTATTTCAATTCCCTTATTTTAACCGCATCAAACATTTCAATGGTCCACCCAAACATTACGGCAAAGGAAACTGGTACTTAGTATATAAATGTCATTTGTATTTAATTCATCATCATCAGCCTCTACTCGTCCTCTGCTGGACATAGGCCTCCTTCATGGCACGCCAACAAGCTCGATCCTGAGCAGTTCTCCGCCAGCTACTACCAGCCATCTTTTTAATGTCGTCGCTCCATCTCGCCCAAGGGCGTCCTACGCTACGTTTGCCGAGACGCGGTCTCCACCCGAGGACTCGTTTACCCCAATGGTTGTCGGTCCTGCGGAATATGTGACCAGCTCATTGCCACTTAAGTTTGCTAATCCTCTCAGTTATGTCGGTGACTCTGGTCCTCTGTCGGATCACCTCATTTCTGATGCGATCCTTCAGAGAGACGACCAACATAGCCCGCTCCATAGCTCGCTGAGCGGCTTTAAACTTATGGACTAATCTGACCGTTAGTGTCCACGTCTCGGCTCCGTAAGTCATGACGGGTAGGACGCACTGGTTGAAGATTTTAGTCTTCAAACATTGGGGTATGGGCGACGAAAATACCCGACGAAGTTTAAGAAATGCTGCCCATCCCAGCTGGATCCTTCTATTTGCCTCCTTCTCGAAGGAGGCAAATCGTAATCGTATTTAATTATGTGTGCCATTTTACCACAGATACTAGATACAGACTATAGATGGAATGGTTTACTGAGTTCCTCCGGCTATACGAAATCTTACATCGTGTTTAACAAACAGAACTTTGATTTGGTAAATGAAAACTAATTTTCAATGTAAACATCACGTTGTTTTCGTGTATTTCGTGGTCTTATGAACCAATATACCTATTACGTAGCTTCGTAACTTAATGTTTTCTTTCTTTTTGTTTAATTTAAGAGTATTTATACAAAGTCGTGATGGCCTAGTGGTTAAAACACCAGCCTCTCAAGTATGAGTGCGCGGGATCGATTCCAGATCAGGCAAGTACCAATGTAACTTTTCTAAACTTATATGTACTTTCTAAGTATATCTTGGACACCAATGACTGAAGGTGAAGGAAAACATCTTGAGGAAACCTGGACTTTGGGTCTGAAATCGCCCACCCGCATTGAGCAAGCGTGGTGATTACGCTCAATCCTTCTCTGTATGAAAGGAGACCTGTGCCCAGCAGTGGGACGAAAAAAAGATTGATGATGATGATACAAAATACCTATTAGTATCGTACCTTATTATAACTAAGACAGAGAATCAGCACTTTAGGAACATCAATATTAGATAAGACAGGCCCCAAAACGTTTGCCCATACCTTATGAGTCTGTTAGAAGCACTTCACTGGCCTTCGGTTGATGTGATATGTCAAATCGGTTCGTCTCATCTTATCGTATCTGGTTCACTCGCGTTCCAATTCTGTTCGATTGCTTAGTTTTGTGAATTGAATTAGGTATAGATAAGGAGCTAATCTGCTGACAGCCTCCGTGGCGTAGCGGTAGCGGACGTGGCCGCTGCGCAAGGTGGCGCGGGCTCGATTCCCGCATAGTGCAAGTATTTGTATGCATGAATATGAATATTTGCACTGGTCTGGTCGTGCCTCGGAAAGCACGTAAAGCCGTTGGTCCCGGTTGCCATACGGACATCTAGTGGCAGTCGTTAAGGGTTGTTGGAGCCCTCAAAAGTCCAACAATTGGTCTAACTGCAATGCTTCGATGTCGCCTTCGGGTTGTGGAGGTCAGACGGCAATCGCTTCACGGAAAATGTCGAAGTTTAGCCATATTAGCAGTTGGACTGGTAAAGCGGACCCCAGACTCCAAAGCTGAAAAGGCTTCGGATGCGACTGGGATTAACGCTGGGATGATGATGAAGGAGCTAATCTGTTCTTTTTATATTCCTGCTTTGTCATCAATTGTAGTTGAACACGCTGATGATATTCATCCAGATTTTTTCCACATTATGATTTCTTTTTCTTTTTCTTTTTTTTCCTTTTTTCTAAGTAGGTAAGAGTAGTCACATTTTATCCATATGTACATTTTCCAATCGGTTATCGGTTTATTGTATTCGGAATTATAACGCTATAAGATTTTTTTTAAAGATGTTGCTCCACAATAAGAGTATTTCCTGTATCGAGGGTGCGTTTACTTACCTTTGTAAGTAAACTCAAAGTTGTTACGAGTCTGGCTGTTTTTATAGGTTTAACTCTTTAGTTAAACATATAATAACATGCCATACAAATATTTATTCCCTGCGGGGATTGAAACCCCGACAAGTACCGCAGCAGTCGATCGCGCAGCCACTGCGCCAACCGTGTCTCTAATAAATCTATACTAATATACAAAGCCGAAGAGTTTGTTTATTTGTTTGAATCCGCTAATAATTGGAAGTACTGGTCCGATTTCAAAAAATATTGCCGTGGCTAGCCCATTTGTCCAGGAAGGCTTTAGGCTATATACAGTATGTTAACTAACAAAGGGCGTTCCCGTTAACCCGAAATAGTATAGCAGACATACATTTAAAATTTTTTCAATATGAAAATATTCAATAAAAATTTTAAATTGACATGTAAAAGAAACACACTGTACACGCGAACATGAAAGACGGCAACGTCGCAATTTATTTATGAATGACGAGCCGCGTATGCGGCGGCGATCTAAGATCTAATTGATTGATGTGTGTTGGGCAATGCAACGTTAGGTAGATACTATTCCGCGCTACTATTTTGATTTAAAACAGGAGGTTTCAAATTTATTTTCAATTATAATTTCTTTTTATTCGGATTATTTTATGCTTATTTTTCTAAGCTGATATTTTTATTTTAATCTATTAATGATATATATTAACAAGTTTAAGGGAACGCCCTCTGTTATTTAACATACTGTATAACATCACGCTGCGAGCAATAGGAGCGGAGCATACCCAACTCCGCGCGAACGAAGTCGTTGGCGGCATAAATAATATTCAAAGAGCTCGTAATTGAACTGCTACGATTAAGAAGTAATGACGTGTTTATTAGTTTTTCGAAGTTATTGATTGTCTCAACTCCGTAGTGTTTGCTTTGTTTTGGAAAAGATTTATAGTCCAATAAATAGATTTAAGATTAACTTTTACTGCAATAGTGTGGTAACACATGATGCGTACATTTCGTTGGTTCTTTGAGGCAGAACGAAACGAGAGAATTTCTAAGTCATATTGAGGCTTAGAAATGTCGACGAATATTTGGAATATTTTACCTAGGTAGATCGAGATACATGATTTTCAACTTATGTACTTACTTAATGCTGTATCGTGCGTAGTGGTTTACTAGGTGAATGTCGATAGATATCTTAATATAAGCAAAGCGTTCGTTATATAATGAAAAAAATATTAATGAAAATAATATATTAAATGGAAATATTACGACGTGTTGTTGAGTCGAGTCTAATTTCTGCCAAGGAAAGTAACTGAAATTAACGAAACTTGTGATAAAGTGAAATTTACTTGACAGGAAAAGAGCTAAAGTGAGTGAAAGTAGACATATTTTAGTAAACATAAGATTTATAATCTATACAGCTGAAGAGTTTTCTTGTTTGTTCGATTTGAAAAATTCTTTTTGCTTTGGATAGCCCATTAATCCAGGAAGGCTTTAGGCTATATAACATCACGCTGCGACCAATAGGAGCGGAGCATAACTAACTACACGCGAACGAAGCCTAACGGTCAAGCGACCGTGGGTATCGCATTGAGGCATTTCCGACTTGTAATTATTTATTAATAAATAATACCTAACTTTCCGCGTCTCGGCAAACGTAGCGTAGGATGCCCTTGGGCGAGTTGGAGCGACGACATCAAAAAGGTGGCTGGTAGTGGCTGGCGGAGAACTCCTCAGGATCGAGCTTGTTGGCGTGCCATGGAGGAGGCCTATGTCCAGCAGTGGACGAGAAGAGGCTGATGATGATGAATATCTTTTTTTAAAATAAAGATTAAGTAAGTAGTATTAATAAGTAGTAGTGTAGTATTAGTAGTAGTATTAATTAAGTATGCTACGTAATTTACTATTACTACGTATTAAGTATGATATGGACCTTTTTAGAGTGGTAAACAATCAAATGACCTTTCTCACTCTGGGCAGAGTGGCGTGTCAGACTTCAACTGGCTAAAACCCACCTGTGTTCCTTCACATGTCTGTGCGCCAGGGGCACCAAAGAGAGAGCGAGAGACCGGGGTGTTTGAACCCCCCTGGAACTGGCAGGATGGACCTTAGACTAGGTTTCATGCCATAATTGAGAATGGTGAAAATACACAATGCGGTCATACTTGTGGAATTATCGGATACCTACAAAAATATAAATAGTTACCATTACCATTGCCCGAAATGGCTTGGAAAGCTTCAAAGAAAAATGATAGGGTTGACCTGCTCGTATTTTTAGGGGGGCACCGATTTTATCGGTGATCGATTTTATCAGATGTGCAATAACTCTTCTTCTGCTGGCTACATTTCCTGGCGTGCAAAACATTACCTTAGAAAACAAATGAAGGTTGATGTCAAAATCGCTTCTTTACGCTAAATATTCTAAGCAGGGGTCGTTCAAGTAAGGGATGTCTGTACCTACACGCGTCTAACTACGAAAACCACCCTTCGTGCTACGTCATAAAGATGCTGTTAGTCTGAATTTGTTACCATAGACATGCAGTTGAATGTCTGTACACGCTGCACAAACAAAGCCTGTACAAATTGAAATTGGGGGCATTTTTATTGTTTCCACAAACGCGGAGAGGGGCGATAAGGAATATATTTTTTTTCTGAATATTTGAACCGTGGGGAGCGTAAACTTGTACCTCATAGTATTCTGATTGGTTGGGAATTGAATTCCAGCTACCAAGTGTTGTGGAATGCACTATGCTTCGCTTCTCTTCCTCTTTTGATATATTTTTCGTTCACAGATTTAGAAAGAGAGAACACACACACAGACACAGATTGAGCTAGCCCCGAAGTAAGTTCGAGACTTGTGTTATGGGATACTAAATTAACGATACTATATTTATAATAGATACATATATAGATAAACATCCAAGACCCAGGCCAATCAGGAAAAGATCGTTTTCCATCATGACCTGGCCGGGGTTCGAACCCGGGGCCTCCACGTCGCAGGCAGGCGTGTTGACCGCTGCGCCAAGGATACTTATTTTACTAAAAACTTTCTTTAAATTCAGAAAACGTTCAGATTTTAGTATGACGCACCAATTTTTACTTTGATTAATAGAACGTGACTTGGCATTTAATATTTTTTCTTAATGTTGATGGCAATCTAAATGACCTTGACCCAAAATAATGTTACGTATTTGGCGCCGTCTCTAGCGTCCATCAGTTTCTGAAACGTGCAGCTGATAGGACGCAGGATATAAGATACTAAGCGTTCAATCGTTTGTGGACTAGCACTATATTTGGCGAAGGGCGGGGGTTTTGGGGCTTATGTAATATTAACGTTCAGAAAGTGCTGATTCTCAGCCTAAGTTGAATAAATGACTGAAGAGATTCTCCTTTCTGAGGGCAACTTAGTTGGTTCCGCAGGCAGTTTGAACTTTTCATATTTGCTATCACAACTCAGTGTATTTAAGGTAACAGAGTATGCTAAATCTACATCAATATCAAAACCTTTAAGCTTATGTAACTTGAAAATTATTGGTTTTGTACTTCTTTCTTCTTCTTCAGCCTATAGAGGTCCACTGCTGGATAAAGGCCTACCCCAAGGCTTTTCACAATGTCCGGTCTTGTACTGCCTACATCCATCGGCTTCCCGCGATCTTCACCAGATCATCGGTTCAACTTGTTACGGGCCTCCCTATGCTGCGTCTTCCGGTATGTGGCCGCCACTCCAGAACGTTACTGCCCCATCGGCCATCGCTTCACTCACAGCCACTTCAATTTAGCGACTCGAAGAGCTATGTCGGTGACTTTGGTTCTTTTGTGGATCTCCTCATTTCTGATTCGATCGCGCAGAAACTCCGAGCAGAGCTCTTTCCATGGCGCTTTGTGTGACCTTGAACCTTTGTATGAGGCCCATTGTGAGTTTCAGTTTCCTATGTCATCACTACAACACACACTGGTCAAAGATCAAGTCTTAAGACACTGTGGTATCTCGGACGACGAGAAGATGTAGCGTAGTTTGCCGAACGCTGCCCAGCCGAGATGGATTCGACGAAACAGCGCTTTTGATAGTCAATTTGGTACTGCTGGAGAGACTGTAGTACTGCCCAAGCCTCGATCGAATCGAAGGCCTTCTCATAGTCCACAAACGCTAAGCATAGTGGTTTGTTATACTCCTTGGACTTTTGCCGCAACGTATGTAAGTGGTGTATGGGTATCTTTTCGGAAGCCTGCTTGTTCGGGAGGCTGGAAGTCGTTTAACCAGCGAGCGAGACGATTCGTGATGACCCTAGAAAATAGCATATAGATATAGCTCAGGAGCGATATCAGTCTGTAGTTTTTCAGGAGGGTATCTTAGGAGGTATACCTTTTTTGAAAAATAATACCACCGCATTTCTGTGCCAAGCCTTAAGCATTTGATTTTGTACTTCTACTCTATTTTAATTGAAAGTTAAAATTCATGAACCTTAAGCGTTAATTGATTGACACCAGTGCTGCCACATATGTGACGGAATGAATGCATTATTGATTTCGGGCTTAAAATGGCTCGACATTCTCGGGACGCACCTATAAGTACGTATCGTTGATATTTGAATGAAATCTGTAGCGAATATTGTAGTGTGGGATATGGAGATATAGTAACACTTCAAGAATGATTAAGGATGTTTTTATAGTTTTCTTAGGTCGATTAATTACAACTGACTGTCAGTCACAGCTAGTGTCATTCTTTATATAAGGCTGTGGATCGGTCTAGAACGTTCAGAAGAGTTCGATCCAGAAGGTCCCATTCGAGAATGTTCTACACAATATCAGCCGAGTCTAGAAAGTTCCACCGGAGTCTAGAATGTTCCAGGAGGTTCCATCGCCCTCTAGAATGTTCCATATGTTTCCAGAAAGTTCCCGGTTAATTTGGAAAATTCTCGTTACAGCAGGTTGTGTTTTAATTTAGTATGTAAAATAAAGCTGTTATAAACAAAGCACACATAGACACCACATGACACACACACACATCCCTATTTAGTAAAACATCTAATTTTACTTTTAATCCGTGTTTGCTCATCATCAACTTTTTTTTATCGTCCCACTGCTGGGTACAGGTCTCCTCTCATACAGAGAAGGATTGAGCCGTGAGCCGTGTTTGCTCGGTTGGTGTTTGTTTGTACTATTCATTACTAATTTTACTTTTAATTTTGTTTGTAAGTTCGTGAACATTTATTTAAATTAAAAAAAAAATTAAATCAAATTAATTTTCTCATTATGTAAATTATTGTTAATTTTTTTGAGAAATAATAAAGTTTTTAAACCATAAAACATTGGGAATGAAAAGGTTGACAAAAAAACTCCTCACCTATTATATCATATCTTACCACTAAGATCCAGGTTTATATTTTATTCAAACTATAACGAAGTAACTCAAATTAAACGCCAAGCTGTGTGATTATCTATGGACTTTTCGTCGAC
The DNA here is from genome assembly GCA_017933935.1 of Sesamia nonagrioides. Classification (NCBI taxonomy): domain Eukaryota; kingdom Metazoa; phylum Arthropoda; class Insecta; order Lepidoptera; family Noctuidae; genus Sesamia; species Sesamia nonagrioides. The sequence continues at coordinate 1,303,897 of JADWQK010000006.1, forward strand.
ACCGTGTATAGTACCGGAAAGAAATAATTATGGTTGTTTGTTAGTAGTTTGAATTATCATCATAAACAACCTTTTTATCGTCTCACTGCTGGGATCTTCTCATACAGAGAAGGATTGAGCGTAATAACCACGCTTGCTCAATGCTGGTTGGCGATTTCAGACTTAAAGTCCGGGTTCCCTCAAGATGTTTTCCTTCACCTTTTAATCAGTCATTGGTGTCCAAGATATACTTAGAAAGTATATATAACTTACGAAAAGTTACATCGGTACTTACCTGACCTGGAATCGAACCAGCTCACTCATACTTGAGAGGCTAGTGTTTTGACCACTAGGCCATCACGACATTTTTCTCAAGTAATTTGAATACTTAGTGACTGACTTTGAGTACTCGTAGTTAGGATATGTGTCTGTAAATTATGTATAAAAAAAAACACTATTTACCGTTTTTACCAAAGTGATGCCATCAGCTGGATTATATTACATACGAATATTTATTGAAAATGGTTGTTTACTTTTACGTTTTCCAATAAGTAGATTGAACTTACTAAAGTATTCGTGGAAATAATGTTGATACGTTTCCAATTTATTGATGCTGCCCTAAAAACACTTACGATACAATATATTGAATTGTATTGCATAAGTCCACATAATGTCGGTTTAAATGTATATCCCTATCATGATTTTCAATGTAGGTTAGCTAAGGGCACAGGAGATATTATAGTGCATAAATTTGTTCGCAAATACAAGTGCATTCTCTGTTTCTCATCTCTCACAGTCTGGTGGGTATGCAATCCGACTGGACCTCCTGGTCATTTCTAAGAGTTTCCTAATGGAAAACCCAATACCATTTTGTCCGATTCGGAAATCCAATCCGGGATTCCACGCTCCGCTGTCGCTGTTGCAAAGACGAGACCAATGAGCCAGTTATACAGGTACTCATATCTAGTCATTTTTTGGCGAAAAATATGTGCTACAGTTTGATAGTTTTGAGAACTCATTCATAATACAAGCACAGTTTCGGCTGCAATCAATTGAATCCATGTACCATCATCATCATATTCATCATGCTCCATCTTTGTCTGACCTTGGAACCATGATGCTTTTAATACGTCATAGTAAACCCTCAGAGCCTTCAGCAATTTCAGTGAAAGCCCATCGAGCTTTACACACGCTTTGCCTCAATCCAGGGAAACGTTCCTTCGGTAGAAGTCTTTATAGCGTAGCTTTTCCTTATGTAGGATATCTCAGTAATGGTTCGTCGATTTTTCGAGCTCAGTTTTTTAGTTGAGCTATGCGATTCATTATTATCTCAGCATTAATCCCAGTCGCATCCGAAGATTTTTCAGCTTTGGAGTCTGGGGTCCGCTTTACCAGTCCAACTGCTGATATTGGCCAAACTTCGATATTTTCCGTGAAGCGACTGCCGTCTGACCTCCACAACCCGAAGGCGATATTGAAGCATTGCAGTTAGACCAATTGTTGGACTTTTGAGGGCTCCAGCCACCCGTGACGTTTGCCATTAGATATTCGTATGGCAACCGGGACCAACGGCTTAACGTGCTTTCCGAGGCACGACCAGACCAGTGCAAATATTCATATTTATGCATACAAATATTTGCACTGCGCGGGGACTGAACTCGCGCCTCTTTGCGTAGCGGCTGCGTTCGCTGCCGCTACGCTACGGAGGCTATCAGTTGAGCTATGGGATTAGTGTGGTAAATGCGTGCATTGCCTGGACGAAAGACCATTTCAGACGCCAATTGACATGGTCTGCACATGATTTAATCAAAGTTATGTCTGGGCTATATAAGAGACCCACAATCAACGAGTAATCTTCCCACTCCTACGACGCAGCCTTCCCCTCGGTGAGAGAAGGTGTGCCGTAATCTACCACATGGACCCAGTGCGGGTAGGTAGATGTCACATGTTTTCGAAGTTTTGGCTCTAGGACATACGCGCTTCTCATGATGTTTTCCGTCACAGTTTTGAGAGCAGTGGTGATGAAATAATTTACACAACTCAAAGCGCCTGATGGGGTTCAAACTTATGACCTCACTGCTCTCGTCGAAAGAGACTCAGACGAAACAAACGCAGGAATTTGTTTCGGCATTCCGCGTCCAACAGATTCCTGTGTTCACCAGAACATCGATCAACCTTTTGAGACCGGGGGTTGTGTAAGCAGTTAATGTTTTCGCAACCTCCGGTGTAGGTGTGAGTTGGAACACCGGGGTGCTTTTAAGTCAGCAAGTGTCTGACAGACCCCGCCGACCGCCTCAGGGCGGCGGACATCCATGAGGATTTTCAACCCCGGAAACAAAAAAAGAGAAGGCCTTATGGGGTGTCTCCCGATACACAGTCGCAACTCAAGAACTTTTGGCTAGCAGTTTGACAAAGACCTATCGACTGTTCTAATAACGAATCTGTCACTCATGTATTACCTAAGCGGATAAAGTCAATGAACCGTTCGATTATAACTACTTAAGTGTGCTCTCGTATTATTCCTACATGCACGTATTCATCCGTTATTTTTTCCATATAGTCCGGCCTCCGTGTTATAAATAGTCGGTTCCCTGGCGCACCCATGTCAATACTGACTTGTAGGCAAGCTCAGGTAAACACGACCCAGTTGGTAAACGGAACAGTATTATTCCGTAGAGGGTTCCGATAATTGAATACTGCTTCTAAGAAGCTAGCTTTTTTCTTAGGGTTAATATTTGAGGTGCATGGAATAGTGAGCAGTTTTATGGAGGCGTGAGGCCTCGAGGGTATGCTGAATTCCCGCGAACGTTTGATTAGGATCTTTGTACCTACGCATTACATTTAGTAAGTAGGAGGCTGCAACGGCATTAATGTTGCAGGAAGATAAGCTTGTTTTCACATGAATTTATGACACACATATTGGTGTAAAAGCAACCATAAAAGCAGTATCAGTTTCTTGGAATGAAACCAATTATTGAAAAAATTTCTCTTTAGTTCAAGGGCATTCTTTTCAGAACTTTCATGTAACAGCATGTTAGAATTCGTAAACGACGGGTAATATACCCATATAATAAATTAAGTACACAGGACGATTGAACAAGCTATAAATTTCCAGTTTTAGCTGGCATCGTATTGTACAGAATTTTCGTACAATGACAAGTCAGCTTATAATGGAAACGTAGAGCTTTATATACAGTTGTGCGTAGGTGCATAGCTATTAGAAATCAGGCACTTAACTCAAGCCATTAGTTCCGCACTTAAGTTTAAGTGATGGGTGCCTGTTCACTAATATTAATAAGTAAGCACATCGATCTACTTGTAGGTATCATGGTTCATATAGGCTCTAGAATGTCTATCAAAATAGACATTCTATTCTAACGTCTATGAGTTTAATATTAACAGTAATTAGTATATTTTTCATTAACAACAAATTTTTATCTGAAATGACAGGGTAAAAAAAGAGAATACTATATTACCTACATAAAGAAAACAATATATGAATTAGTTATATAAAGATTGTAAGTAAGCCGTTGGCTACATAAATTGGTTATATACAGGTTGTTTCGTAATTAATGTATAACTTTTTTCGTCTGTAATCGTCGGATTCATAGGATAAGCTTCTTCGTTTTTAAGGGATCATTGTACTTATCATTATGAACTAGTTTAACTACGGAAACAAAATAGAAATCGCGAAAAAAAAGTCGGCTGTTCCAATATTGCATTTATGTTCGCATAATACAAAAAGTTCAGGAATCAGCGGATTCATTTTTAGTAATTTTATTTTTGGTCCTGTAGTAATAGCTGTTCACAATGCCCGACCTTCCCCTTCCTCCTCCTTAAGAGGATATTTATTAATTACCGGACACCTATTAATTGGAATGTCTATTTCTCGGTGGTAGACCGTAACATCGGTTGCCGGCAGAAGTTATCACCCAACAGACAAAGTCTTGCCACCAAACGATTCGTCGTGTTCCGGCATGATGTCAGGTGAAGCCGTATGGAGGATGGGTCTGAGAAGTTGTGTTGCTATGTGTACCGGGTACGATGCGCCAAATGTGTGTCGGGAGTTTGGTCATGGAGGGTTTCCTTGGTTTTTTTTGTTGGCTATTCTTGGGCTTAACATTGCATCACATCGCTTTTGTGTATGAATATGCTCTTACTAAACTAACGCGCTTTACCATCAACGATTTCATCACTGCTTACTATCGGGCAGGATTGTGGTCAAGCAGTAGTTTATAATTAGAAAAAAAATAATAACAATAGTGTCTTATTTAATATCATCATCATCATTCTCCTGCCCTTATCCCAATTTATTTGGGGTCGGCGCAACATGTCTTTTTCTTCCATGCATCCTTAACAGAAGCCATCTCGGCAGTCACCCCCTTCTTAGCCATATCATCCTTCGCACATTCCATCCATCGTTTCTTTGGTCTTCCCCTACTCTTATAGCCATCAACATTCATAATTAAGACTCTTCTCACGACATTCTCCTCAGTTCTCCGTAACACATGCCCGTACCATGACAACCGATTTCCACACAACTTAATTAATTTAGTATGTCTAGTAGTAATCTTATTTAATTTAGTATAATAAGTAAATCTAGTGATGGTATAATTCGCAACCTACTTATGCTTAAATCTAGTGACTATATTATAATTAATTAGTTAATAAGAAAAAAACACTACAAAAGTTGCCTATTTTTAGGGTTCCGTACCTCAAAAGGAAAAAGCGGAACCCTTATAGGATCACTTTGTTGTCCGTCTGTCTGTCTGTCTGTCTGTCTGTCTGTCACCACCCTTTATCTCAAGAACGCGTGGACGTATCAAGCTGAAATTCACATGAAATACTCAGGTCTATTGTCCCTTTAAGCTGTGAAAATATCAAACTTCTAAGCTAAGCCAATCAAAAGATACAGCCGATTATGTCGATATTTTCAACAAATTTTCGACACTCGCAAAGGAATCAAAACCTACAGGATACTTCCCGTAAACTCAGAATCTTGAAAATTGGCATGAAGCATTGTCATATAATGCAAATATAGGAAAAATTGCGAAAATCACATTTTTTTAGTTATATAATATAATAAACATATTTTAATAAAATGAAACTTACTACCTTATTTCTCACGAACTAATAAAGGTATCAAATTGAAATTTATACCAAATACCTAGGTCTATTGTCCCTTTAAGTACGACTGGACCTAACTTCGGAATGTTTTTCTATGAATTATTTATATTTCGTCTGCAATTCAAATTTAAAAAAAAATCTTAGTTCTAGAAAATTTTCCATTATTGTAATAAGCGCCCTCTATTGTTGTGTAGTTTTACTATTTTCTTGTAGAGATGTAGTAATGTTGTTTATCGATTTAGTTATCGATAATACTTATTAAGATGAATACATTTTGTTGTATTTTATTGACATTTAAAATATAGCTAAATAAACTTAAAATATTACTATATTTCAAGTTTATTTATTATTAACTCTATTTAAACATAATCATATCATATTAATAAACAAAATTGAATGAACAATTACTATTCATTTATCTAGGTTTTTGTTATTTTTGGTTTCCGAATAAAAATAATGTCGTAGGGAAAAAGTGGATACTGAACTTCTTTGAATATTATCGATAACTTTATATCGAAATGATACAAACCCTACCACAGTTTTTTGCATTGCCATTTAAAAATATTTGCAAACAAACGTGTAAAAAGAATAATTTTGCTAAAAACGAAATGCAAACGAAAATTGCAAAACAAAATGCGCTTTATGGCCTAAAAGGTCTATTACACTCAAAATTCGCAATAAACTGAGCGTTAAAATAATTCGTAAGCATAAAACATCTAAAATGCCAATAGACGGTGTCACGGTAAATGAATAGTAGCGAATAAAATTCTAAAACAGTTTTTGTTTGTACAAGACAAGTTTCACTTAATTTATTTACTTTTCAATATTTATTTACCCGATTTGAACTATACTAGGGTATTAAATCGGATCTGGCAACATAGACCACACTGGCCACATATCGGGCAATAGCTGAATATATTTTATATAAACTTATTTCATTTTTACTATTTGATGTCTCCAATTGTCGATCTAATTTTGCTATATTGTACTAGATGGCGGAACTGAGCCATGGGATCACAGTTTTTCTATGCCATTTTGACACATCTCTATATATCTTAAATCTCTTTGCCTACAAGGTACTTCCCGTGAACTCAGAATCTTGAAATTCGGCACGAAGCAACGTTATATTATAGTACAGACAGATAACGGAAAAATTGTGAAAATGATAAATTTGAAGTTACATAAAATATTATTTTTGCTTACATGACATAAAATATTTTTTTAATAACTATAAACTTACTACCTACCCTTTTTCACATGAACGCGTAGAGATATTAAAGTTGAAATTCATATCAAACACTTCTTAAATCTAATTGCCTCTAAACTGTGAAAAAATCTAAATCAATGCTAGTATTATAAATGCGAAAATAATTCTGTCTGTCTGTTACGCTTTCCCGCCTAAACCTCTCAACCGATTTTGATGAAGTTTGGCACAGACAATCTTTAGACTGAGAAAGAACATAGGCTACCTTTTATCTCGGAAAAATTTGATGTTCCCGAGGGGAATTTAAACAGCGCGATATAACCTAACTCCACGCGGGCGAAGCCGCTGGCGGAAAGCTAGTACGTCATAAATTGTAAACCGCTACGTTTGTACAGCGGAACCCTCGGTGTGCGAGTCCGACTCGCATTTGGCCGGTTTTTTTACAATTTATATCTAAGTACAGAAGACTTCTAATTTTTGTTCATTTTTGTTAAGGGTTATAGAAACCTACAAATTTTAATAGGTATTTTAAATAAAAAATAATGGTAATACGTATGTATTTTATTTATTTAGTAATAATTCAGCAATTTACAGTAGTAAATGAAACAAAAATAATTGACATTCATCAACAAAAAAAATCGGCTATTAAAACGGTGCGCCTCTAAGGCGCATGTTTATCTTTTAGGTATAAAAGAAAATACCGTTATCTTTCTTGGGTTAAATTTAGTGACGGTATAACTCGCAACTTACCTATGCTTAAGGATGTTCTATCTATAGGTCTCCTCCATCAATGTACTTGGCATAGTTCTGAAAAGGAAGCTGTAAGTACTAACAGTGCCCGCGCCAGCTCACACGTGAAAGATTTTCAATTTTCCGCTTTGAGAAATACTAAGAAATTCTTTTGCTTTTCGACTCGTATTTAAAGAGTTTGCCCTCGTGTCTGAGAGTCCATATTCAATATGTTGGGTTGTAAATTTTTTTGTAAACGTATTACCTATATGATTGGCTGTAGTACATCTTTCACGCATCTAAATGCTTACATAATCCAGCTTGGCATGGCTTATCCTACCCCACAGTCAAACCACCACTACGGTTTTGTGAGGCTTAGTTTTAATTATATACCATGCTGTGAAATTATTGTAATAAATAAAATAAATAATGAAATTGTTAAAAACAAATTCACGGGCTAGGCTTTTTGTAATCAAGATCAAAAGTTCATTAACATCTACCAGACTAACTGACTTTCATATACAAATACTTATTATTGTTTCCCCTCGTCTTTTATACGGCTTAAATCGAAGGACTGGAACAATTTATCTGTGTTTCTTCAAAGGCAGAGGGAACAGGCTTATAAAATAGTGCGCTTTACCATCAACGATTGCATCACTGTCACCAGGATCGCGGTCAAGTACTTACTAGTTTATAACGTTAAAACTTGCGACCTACCTCTGTTCCGCATAGCTACAAATACAAAACAGGTTGCATACGAACATCAAGTGGCAGTTGGGTTGTCGGAGCCCTCAAAAGTCCAACAATTAGTCTAACTGCAATACTTCGATATCGCCTTCGGGTTGAGGAGGTCAGACGACAGTCGCTTCACGGAAAATATCGAAGTTTAGCCAAAACCAGCAGTTAGACTGGTAAAGCGGACCTCAGACTCCAAAGCTGAAAACCTTCGGATGCGACTGGGATTAACCTTCCAGAATCATCATCATCATCATCTCAGCGTTAATCCGCAGCTTTTTCAGCTTTGGAGTCTGGGGTCCGCTTTACCAGTGTACATAACTGCTGAGTTTGGCTAAACTTCGATATTTTCCGTGAAGCGACTGCCGTCTGACCTCCACCACCCGATGGCGATATCTAAGCATTGCAGCTAGACCAATTGTTAGACTTTTGAGGGCTCCAACAACCTGGAACGACTGCCACTAGATGTTCGTATGGCAACCGGGACCAACGACCAGACCAGTGCAAATATTCATATTCATGCATACAAATATTTGCACTGTGCGGGGATCGAAACCGCGCCTCCCTGCGCAACGGCCGCGTTCGCTACCGCTACGCCACGGAGGCTGTCGCCTCGGCCTTGATCTTCCGGAATAAATTCTATAAATGATGATGAAAACGGCATTTAAGAGAATAACGTGGTCACAAAGACAAGGCGTGCAGAGCGACTTTCATTTATAATACGTGTTGTAGTCGGTTAAACTATTTCCATAGCTAAGCCACTACCTATATGGTACCCATTATCACTCGTGCACAAAGGACGTATCAAATTCTCGTTGTCACAGGACAATATTATACAATTCGAATGTAATTTAACCCTTACTGAGCGCCCGTCTTGTCTGTTAAGCGTTGACCCGTAAAATGAAGCGAACGCCTAATCCTTGCCTTAGCCGGCCGAGGCGATAGGCTGTTTAATACAAAACAATGAACTTAGCACGTACTCCGCCGATAGATTCATTAAGGATAAAGGACTTTGCATTGTCTGTGTAATTGTGTGTACTGGCTTCTCGATTTTCGTTTTTATGTGTCGATAAGCAATGTTTATATTCACGTAATCTTTATTTTCAGGCTTGTCCAATGTTATATCTCCATTTTAGTATAATCTGTATCTGCAATTAACGATCTATTGTTCTCTCTATCTCTCATTACTACCTATGTCGAAAAAGCCCAACTTAAAAAAAATATATATAATATAGTGCTTGACCACAATCCCGCCTGATGCTAAGCAGTGATGCAATCTTTGCTGGTAAAGTGCGCTAGTTTATTAAGAGCCTATTCACTCTAGCCTGAAGACACTCAAATTGTGGTCCCACGGAAACACTGGCAAATTGTTCCAGTCCCTCGAAGTACGCGGTATAAAAGAGGAGGCGAAACGCTTCATCTGGATCGTAGTGGTGTTAACAAAGTAAGGGTCGAAACTCGCCGAACGACGGGTCGTCCGATGGTGGAACGGAGATGGGGGAATTAAATCATGCAATTCCCTCGCATACTCACCAAAATGTATGATGACCATGACCGTTTTGACTTAAATCTTGGTCGCCAATCAGCCTCTTTGCACGTCTCTCCACTGAATCCAAAGAAGCCAGGTGACATTTTGAAATATAAGTATTTACGGAAACCAGGGCAGGTTTGATGATCGGTAGTCATTAAATTTTGCACATATCACCAATTAACAACAAATTGATGGATGCAGCACGATTATGAACAAAGAAGGAAGGATATTGCGAAACCGCCCATCATCTTGTCACAATACCCAAGTAATCGTTTAAATGCTCATACAAAAGCAATATTATTGTACCCAAGTATAGAACTTTTAAATGGCCGTCTCCGCGCGGCCAGGACGCAGCCATTGAGTATAAAAGCTATTAGTCTCAATGAAAGAAATGGACGACTGCTATATTTACAATGGACAAACTTTAGAGCCAGTGGTGCTCATTGTGTTCAATACCGAATTAACTAAACTAAAACTATGGCTTTCTTTTACTAACAGGACAAAAGAGAATGAGACGGAAGGAGAGAGCTTTGTGCTCGTGTGTTTTTCCGTTCGTGTATTTTTCATGTATTTAGTTAGTACTAGCAGCCGCCAGCGACTTCGTTTGCGTGTTTTAGTTATGCTCCGCTCCTATTGGTCGCAGCGTGATGTTATATAGCCCAAAACCTTCCTGGATTAATGGGCTATCCAACGCAGAAAGAATTTTTCAAATCGGACCAGTAGTTCTCGAGATTCGCGCGCACAAACAAACAAACAAACTCTTCAGCTTTAAATATTAGTATAGATGTCAGTCAATGTAAATATAATTTGGAAATAACGACTTTAAAACAAATGAAAAGCCACAAAGAAATACGTTTGTTTATAACTTAATCTATACTCCTGTCCCCTGTCTACGTACAGTTATACGTACACAGACGTTATTCCATTCACCCACGTGTACAATTACCAGCATTTCCATACAAACACATCACATATATACGAAAATAGTCTCACGCAATTTCCATAGGTTAATGCTTCAAAAAAAAAAAAAAAAAAACACGATCGCTTTTATAAAACAACGCGTCGTACCGAGAGCAGGGAAAATATTGTTCAACATATGTTCACACGTACGCGAGGCAGGGTTAAGAGCTGCGATGTTTAAACTTAACCCTTTTAGTTGGTGAACAAAGGGTGGGTCGTAAACACCCCGTTTCACCCAACCGTCAACCTATTATTGTGTAAATGTTAATTCAAAATTGTTTTCTATGCACCTGCAAATTCAATTATGCAGTCCGGCTAGGAGTTTAAAGTAAAATAAATTGCGCTGTACGAACTCAGACTCGTGTCATTTGGGGATTATTTTTTTCAGTACTCTCATAACTTTTTTAATCATGCTTTTAAATTACGCACGATATGAGGTTGGCGTTGTAATGCAAATTATTTGGCGCATTCCTATAAAACACAATGATATTCAAACAATGAAGTCTGCCTATAAAATATGTAAACGTTTTCAATTTCCACAACAATAGAAGGCTTATAAAAAACAGCCCTCATTTTTGTCGTAAAATCAATAGGAAGTATTACAAGCCGAAATTAACAAAAACAGTTGCTTATGACGCAAACAGGGGCTGCTTACGAACAAAAGAATAACAAAATGGAAAATAAGCAAACTTATCACAGTCCGCTTCCCTTGTATCAAATTAAGAAATGTAGTATCTTCATTCTTTGCGGCCGAGAGAAAATATAAAATGGATAAACTGTTGGGGAGGGGTTAGTAGCTAAAAGGGACATAGAAGTGTAGGTAAACCCTCTCCGGCGACGTCGGTGCACGGTGTCGGGGTTAAATCTAATTTTTCCCCGCTAATGCCGCTTGCCCCGCCTCACACAAGGTTGAGTGGGCGCGAAAATTGTAACTTGCTCCGCTCACTGGAATCCGTCGTACTTTAGTACACATGCATCTAATGGGTTAACTTTACCATTTTGTTATCGATTATACCATTTTTGCCCGAGGTTCTATATTGATACTTTTGGAAGAATATGTAAAAGAAGTTTTGTAACGATGTTATTCGAAATTTGAATTAAGCTGTAATTTGCTAGAAGACTTTTTGCGTCGTTATTGACATCCAGTCTTTTTAACCTTCTTCTAAAAAGGAGGAGGTCGTCAATTTGTATGTTTATGTATTTTTTATGTATGTTCGGTCATAATTCTGTCGTAATTTGTGCAAAGCTCTCGAAAATGTATGACACCATTTGGCAAATTACTTTTTAATAATAATATTGAGTCATATAGGACCTATTTGTCGAAAACCTTTTCAGTATACCGAATGTGCTCGTAAAGATCCTAAAGAAAAAGTTTTTATTCGATACGATATGAGTTTTAAACAACATAACAATAAGACATTATAGGGATACAAAATAACTTGGTGAAAACGATTTTATTTTCATCCGAAAAAAGGAAATCTGGACTTGTTTCATCCGGCTCACTGTTGAAATATGCATGCTTAGGCTCGCCCTTGAACCTCTGAATAACTCGTGCCAAAACGTATCTACATATAGTATCTACTTACAGTATTGGCGCCGATTTCCTTGTTCTAAACTAAACTAAATTTAAGTTTAGTGCTTTCTTTTTCTTTCCATTTAATAAAAAAAGGACAGAAGATGAATATCAGTGTTGTGTTAGACGCCATGTTTTTAATCACGTCGCAAATGTCTATGGAGTATCTTAATTTGACAGGACGACAAGACTTAACTAATATTTATCTTGCTTTTTTAATGAAATAGAAAGATTCATTGAACTTTAGTTTATTTAGTTCCCAAAGGAATCGTGGCTAGTGTGTGAAAAGTTCATTTAAAAGCTTTATTTGAACGAAACACGATTTAGAATTTTGGTTATAAATGTAGCGATAGAAAATGAATGAAATGTTAAGTATGTAAAATAGTCAGATAAAGAGAATTTTAGACCTCTGACTCAGGCTCTGGTATCATCCATAAATAGGTACATCGAGGGACTGGAACAATTTGCTAGCGGCGGTGTTTCCGTCGGACTACAATTTGAGTATCTTCAAGGCTAGAGGGAATAAACTAGTGCGCTTTACCATCATCGATTGCGTCACTGCTTACCATCAGGCGGGATTGCGGTCTAGGGCTAGTTTATAATTTATATATTTTTTTATATAAATTATAAGGTATTGCAATAAAACAGAAAATTAGGTGCCTAAGTATCTACAATATTTGACTGTTATAATGTAAGACCATAACTCGAAATCCCGAATCCATAGGATACTATTCGGCGGTAGTGTTCATACGGGATTTTTAGTTTAAGAGTATAATATTTAGATAAGATTTTTTTATTTTAATAGTTATCTATAAACTACCGCTTGACTGCAATCCCGCCTGATGGTAAGCAGTGATGCAATCGTTGATGGTGAAGCGCGCTAGTTTATTAAACCCATTCACTTAAAAAAACTTAGTGAATAGGAAGGAAGACGGCAGTGGAGCGAGATGGTGCAATGTTAAACCCAAAAACACGACCAACGATGCTGCGCCAGAGGGAGATTGATGTGAAGACCCTCCACGACCAAACACCCGACACAACAACATTTGACGCATCGTCCCAAGCATACATTGCAACACAACTGCTCAGACCCGTTCTCTGTACGGCTTCACTAGACATCATGCCGGAACATGACGAATCGCTTGGCGGCAAGACTTTGTCTGGTGGGTGGTAACTTCTGCCGGCAGCCGATGTTATGGCCTACCACCGAGAGAATTACAAATATTTCTTTGTAGTAATTATTACTAGTGAACACGGAAAATGATCATGACAATAAGCTGTGCTACGTCTTATCGCTGTCGCAGAACCCTTGTTACTTAAACTAAAATCAATATTTAGCCGTACATTTTTTAGAAGTGATTCTGATTTGTAATTGCAATAGCGGTTGAAGTTGAACGGTTTGCGTATAGCCAAGGTACAAAGCCACAAATTTACAAATGAACGGTAAATTCAACAAAATATATTTTCCTACTTAAAAACCTTAATAAGGTACTGAAAATGGAATAAATTTTCGTTAGAAGTAATGTCGGTATCCACCTAGTTACTCGTTGGGTCGGTTTTTTGTGCGGTAATAACAATCAACCAATTGATCTTTGAGTTTTTTCAAAATGTGTGTACTGATAAATTGTTAGTTTATCTAATGGTTATTTATTTTTAAACTAGCTTTCCGCCTGCGGCTTTGCCCGCGTGGAGTTCGGTTATATCCCATTTTTAGATTTCCCTCGGGAATATCAAATTATTCCGGGATGAAAAGTTCCCTATTATTGAATCTGGACTTCTAACTTTACGTGTGCAAAATTTCAAAGCAATCGGTTCAGGAGTTACGGCGTGAAAGCGGAACAAACAAACAAACAAAGTCACTTTGCCTTTTTTTATTAAGTAAGGATAATAATCGATTATTTGACCATTAGCAATGATAGTATATGATAAGATACTACTTTTTGTCTGCGATTTCGACCATGTTAAATTTCTTCTTTCTTGACTGATTTTTTCGACTTTTTTTTCCTGTTTTCTCAACTCCTAACGTCCGCCCTAACTAGGCGATACGACAAATATACTTAAGCTTTCTTTATAACCCATTCCTCCATGAATTGATCTATCAAAAGCGAAAAGAATTTTTCAAATCCGGTCAATTAGTTTCCAGAGATTAACGCCTTCAGAGCAACTTAAAACAAACCTTTCAGCTTTGTTATGAGTATAGATTATTTATAATTTGTTTCGATAGAGTTTGTATGTTTTTATTTCCATCTGTATCATGTAGTTATCCAATAACTTTAACAAGTATTACGTAAACCTTGTATGGCTTTGCAATTGTTAAGGTTTAATGTTAACAAGTAAAAAACTTTAGGGGTGGTTCGAACTTGTTCACTGTTATACTTAAGCGGATTACATCTGGTGTTGACTTTAAGCGGATCATATTAAAACATTGTATTTAACTTGGTTTTAAATTCTAATTTTTTTTACACTTCAGGTCATATTTGAGCTTAGTTTAAGACATTAGAGGATAATAAATTTATGAATAAGATTTGAATATATCTAAATGATTTGAAATCATTGTAAAAGCCAATTATTTTTAAAAAGTGTATTCATGGAATTTCTTGCCAGCTCTTCTTCATAAGAAATCACCAATTGGAACGATGTATTTACATAGATAGCTTCAAAAGCCCATGTTGGTTAATGTGAATTAAAATATTTTAGTTATTTGATATTTACCTAACTTATTCCATTACACTAATAACCAAATTAAGGACGAAATTTCCCGATAATTCGTAAATAACAAATTATTATATTTAAAAAAAAATTGTGCTGAAATTTCGTCCCAATTTCAGGATATTTTTTTTATTAGTGCATATTTTATTTCTTTTCACAACGCATCACCACTATATTCACAATCACAATTTAAACATTTTTGAATTAGGTCATAATCAACCTGGAATGTTGCCCCACTGTTGGAGCACAGGCCTTCTCTAAGTGCGGGCTGATTGATAGCTATCACTAGAATGCTGATTCAAAGAAGCTGTTACAAACAGCCGTTTGGAACAGGTTCTTTGAATCAGCAGCAAGCAGTCTTCGAATTTTTGGATCTAAAGCATTCCGGTTTCCGTACCATGTTTTCCTTCACTGTTTTGAGAGCAGTACCTGCTGATGTAAAGGAAATATTTACACAAGATAAAGCGTCTGACGTTGTCTGTGTGTGTAAATTGGAACTCATTACTTAAAACTCATATATCCAGGGTCGTTACCAGTGAACCAACACTGATACTCAAAGGTAAAACTAATTTAATCTAGTCGACGTACTTATTTGGAAATTGACATAGTTCTGAGTAAATACTTCTTGGTAAAGGCATAAAATTATCGACCAGACATCAACAACAGAAGTAGGCACGGTTCAGAATTAATATTCCACTCAAATTCGAAGTTTACGTGTCATATAAATACGAGTGGGGAAACCTTTCCCATGTTCCAATATAGTACGGCTATTTATAACCGTCCCGAACTGTGCCGATCGAAATACGCCATCAAAGAGTGGCCAATAATGTTCCTGCAGATCAACCGTAGCCGCAGCCTCCCCTACATAATTACGGTAAGCAACGACCCTGGGTCGAATATTTCATATGACTGTATGATGGGAACCCGAATAAGGTATAATAAGAAAAGGTATAACAAAAAATTGTAAGTGAAAGTCAGGCTTATCATGTCACGTCGGGGTCACCAGTTTCGGGGTATGAAGAACAGGGTGTAATGTTCAATCATTCTCCATAGAAAAGAGATGATCCTCCGATGAGACGAGTGTTGGCCCTGGCGGGCACTTGCACATCGAATGTTGGAAAGTTGCATATAATAGGGTAGTTGACAAAAAAAAAACTAATTAGTCAGTCAAATTTCTAAAAAAAAAAAAACTAGGCACGTATTTTTTTCTTTTTTCATATAAACAAAAAATGAAGACGATACAGTCTGTTGAAAACTCGTGTGACGTCACTCCTTGCTACGCTTTTTAGCAACGAGTGACGTCACTAGCTCCCACTTCTGATCTTTGATGCCTTTCATATTTGTCAATTTTTATTGATTTGATAAAACAAAATATACGTATCCAATATTTTTCTATAATCCGAATGACGGACTAAATAGAATCAATATTTTTGTACCCAGGGAACATCCCTATTATGCTTGTTGCTTCGTAAACTTTGCTTGCGAGATGCAGGATTTGCGTGACGTTAGAATGACGCTTTGTTCACATGTGGCGTTTGTAGGTACCGCTACATACACAAATTTACTAAAACCCAAAACATAAAACCCGTTTCTTGTATGGAAACACCCTTTAGTTTTATTATGTGTTGTTATAATGAAATGAAATGAAATCGTTTATTAAGCAAGTAGGATCACTGATCACTTTTACACGTCATATTTTTTTTTAAACTAGCTGGAGCCGGCATTTCCTAACTTACTACCTCTGAGAAGAAAAAACCGAAACAAACTCTGGGATCATCGTCCTTTTTCAAGTCCAGACATTAAAAATGAAAATATTTACAATAATTTACGTTATCATTACGCATATTGCTTAATAACAATGCTTAGCAGAGCGAGCAGCTCAGTCCCAAGCTTTATTGTCTTCTAAATAATCTGTAATTTTATAATACCCCTTTTTGCAAAGTTTGGCCTTTATATAGTTTTAAAATCGTTTAATGGGTAAGTTTCGAATGTATAGCGACAACAGAAATAATACACTCTGTAAAGCTTTCAACTGCCTGCCTATTTCTGTTCATGAGGTTTAGCGGGATGACAGTAGGACAGACGGACGAACATAGGTACCTATAGCCAAGGCTTGATAATAGGATCCAGTTACGTTACTTTGTGTATGGATGGCTAAAATAGACAGTGTTTTTTTTTATTTATGAACTAATGCTTGTCCGCAATCCCACCTGATGGTAAGCAGTGATACAGTCGTTGATGGTAAAGTGCGTTAGTTAATTTTTAACACCCTTGCTCGTAAAGCTGATGTAATTCCACCGGTTTTAAATATGTAAAGCGGGCCATAACAAACGCGTGTGTTATCAAAGCAAATAGTTAAGTTATAGTCCATACAAATTCCATAACAGCATTATTTTCCATTTCAAGTAAATATGGAACTGATCGCCGCTGCACGACTCGCGGTGCGCGCTGTTCCATATTTGAAATGGCAAATAATAATACTAATGGCGGGAAAGCAACAGTGTGCATTCACAGATTGAGTTTATTTAAAATGAACAAAATATAAAATACTTTTTTTTCTGTTTCCTCGCAAGTGTGTTAAAAAACGTCGTACGATATACGTGCGTATTGGTTATAACATCATTACGCACTAATATCGTAATGTACTATAAGAGCCTATTCACTCAAAAATACTGAGCGCGTAGAAGGAAGACGGCAGTTGAGCGAGGTGAAGCAATGTTAAACCTAACAACACCACCAACGATGCTGCGCCAGAGGGAGATTGATCTGGAGGCCTTCCACGAACAAACTTCCGACACAACAACATCATACCCGGAACACATCACAACACAACTGCTCAGACCCTCCTCCGTACGGCTTCACCAAACGTCATACCGGAACACGACGAATCGCTTGGAGGCAAGACTTTGTCTGGTGGGTGCTAACTTCTGCCGGCAGCCGATTGCTATATTATGGCTTACCAGCGAGAAATGGTGACAAGGCGTATTTTTTCACTGCCTTACCCATTAAAGAAGGCAGGCGTGATGATGTGTAATGTTAAAACGGTTTAATAAATGCATAATACATTTATTGTACTTTTAATGATGACAATATATTCTTTTACACAAGAGTTTTTACTTGTTCTAAATAGCTATCTTTTGCAATAAATTATTTTTCATTAATATAATTGATACGCGTTCGTGAATGAAAAACGTTTATACAGAATTTAAAGTGCTGTTATTAACACAGAAAACTGAAATTTCCAGTACAAAAGTTCAGTTGGAAAATGATTGTGACAATATTTGCGAATCTCGATGAAAGGTAAAATCATTTAATTTATGATTTTACTCGTATGATTAAGGTAGAGTGTTGCAAATTTATAACTAACAAAAAAACTATATAGTTAGTCAGTCAAATTACTAAAAAAAAAAAAAAAACTAGGCACGTATTTTCTCTTTTTTCATATAAACAAAAAATGAAGACGATACAGTCCGTTGAAAACTCGTGTGACGTCACTCCTTGCTACGCTTTTTAGCAACGAGTGACGTCACTAGCTCCCACTTCTGATCTTTGATGCCTTTCATATTTGTCAATTTTTATTGATTTGATAAAACAAAATATACGTATCCAATATTTTTCTATAATCTGAATAACGGACTAAATAGAATCATTTTTTTTTAACCAGGGAACATCCCTATTATGCTTGTTGCTTCGTAAACTTTGCTTGCGAGATGCAGGATTTGCGTGACGTTAGAATGACGCTTTGTTCACATGTGGCGTTTGTAGGTACCGCTACATACACAAATTTACTAAAACTCAAAACATAAAATGATAACAAAAAAGCTATATATTGTATAGGATTAATGGTAGGTACCTAGGCCTATAATTTTTCAAATTCCCTATTCATGTCCAAGTGCCATCGTAGCACACTGCTATATAATTTACAGTGCGATCAATGTGCAATTATTGTGGTGTGTGGACAAGGGCGGTATTCCACCGAGCCACGTATGTGCCCACAGCTTAATAGTTCAGTGCCTGGGTAGTTAGGTACCCGGGTATTGAATGCCATCATTATTTCGTATCACGTTCTGAAAGTGACCAAGGGTCAGTATTGATTTTGGGGAAACGTGTCTATTAGAAGCCTTTGTCGCGCGTGTTTGAAATATTTGCGGGATTATGAATAACTATAGATATTTATATTAATGTTCTATCAATAAAGAATAATCCTGTTCTAGCCTCTAAGCGGGTCTTCTTGTGCGCGAATATTTTTTTCCCACGGTCGTTTCGCATCGCTTGCATGTGTGCCATATTACTTCGTTTACGCTTAGCGTTCTTTTGGCTATTTTCTTTTTGCTCCTAAGGGTCACTGTTGTGATGGTACATAGTTTGTATCCTTCCTTTTTGTTTGTAATTTTATGAAAACCTCGCAGTATTTTTTTGGTGAAATGGAATAAAATACTTCAGTTTCAGTGGTTAATTGTGACAATCCTGTGTTTTTGTTTAACCAAAAGGTACTCATTAAGTTAGTCGTGGTGGCCTAATGGTTAAAACACCAGCCTCTCAAGTATGAGTGTAGGGGTTCCAGGTCGGGCAAGTACCAATGTAACTTTTCTAAAGTTTACCTACTTTATAAGTATATCTTGAACACCAATAACTGATTACAAGGCGAAGGAAAACATCTTGAAGAAACCTGGACTTTTAAGTCTTAAATCGCCAACCTGCATTGAGCAAGCTTGGTGATTACGCTCAATCCTTCTCTGTATGAGAGGAGACCTGTGCCCAGCAGTGGGACTCTAACAAAAGGTTGACGATGATGATGAAAAGGTACCCAAAGTGACAGACAGAAATTCCAATTAAGAAGCAGGAGAGAACAGGGGGTTACTAAGGGGGTCGTGCCATGAAAATGGTTGAAAAACACTGGTTTTGAAAATAGTGTGTGCATTACATACCCATCCGCCAATCAATCTCAGTAACTGTGTTCAGTATAACAGTTGTGGTCAGATTGGTAGCCGCTCCATAAAAAAATAATGATTATACTGGGGTTCAGTTGTAATTCGGTAAGACTGCGAAGGCGAATCTAACATGAGGTTACTTACATAAAATATTCTACTTTTATTGAAGCGGTCATCAATCCAGGTTCCAATTCGTACAGAAACGTGTGCCTTCTACGGTACGGGAAATGGATTGGATCGTGTCAATTCAAATATTTATGCGGCTAAGAAGTCTGTTTGTTTTCAGTTTAGTTGTTCATGTAATTTGGATTTGTATGTAAACGCTCTTCGGAATTCTGAGTAAAGCGATTGTTTTTGTGACAATCCGGAGTGTTTTGTATTACTAGTAAGTACTTATATTTCACCCACTTCTACGTATCTGGCAATTTTATTGGGATTTTCAAAAACTGGATCCATTGATGTTAGCAAAATGTGTAACAATTTTTGCTAAAAGTGTTATCCTAAAACTACTAAGAAAGCAGCTGTTGCTCAGTATCTTTTGTGATAATGTATTTTTGGTTTCTTTTTTAACCAGTATAAAATTATGGTTTCGAATTACGTACCAAACCGTGCTTATGCCATTTGTTTGAAAAATATTTTATGTAGGTAAGTGTATATAAACCTTGTTCAAAAGAAAGAAAAGACATACATTAATTATCATTACAGCAAAATAAACAAACTACAAAAGCATAAAAAACAGAAAATAGATTATAATGCCAAAAAGACTTTTTTCTCGGTGGTAGGCCATAACATCGGCTGCCGGCGGTAGTTACCACCCACCAGACAAAGTCTTGCCGCCAAGCGATTCGTCGTGTTCCGGCATGATGTCTGGTGAAGCCGTACGGAGGACGGGTCTGAGCAGTTGTGTTGCGATGTGTGGCGGGTACGATGCGCCAAATGTTGTTGTCTCGGGAATTTGGTCGTGGAGAATCTCCAGATCAATCTCCCTCTAGCGCAGCATCGTTTGGTCGTGTTGGTCTTGGGTTTGACATTGCATCACCTCGCTCAACTGCCGTCATCCTTCCTATTCCTAAGTTTTTTAAGTGAATAGGCTTAATAAACTAGTGCGCTTTACACTCAACGATTGCATCACTGCTTGCCATCGGGCGGGATTGCAGTCAAGCACTAATTTATAATTATTAAAAAAAAAAAAAGACTCAGCATACTCTCAGATGACAGTTATACAAGGCGTATAATTGTCATCTAAGAGTGGAACTTACGGTAGAAAAATTATATACCTTTAATAGTCAAATGAAAAACATCTTTTAAATGTTTTCAAACTAGAAATTCAATTTCCTAGTGAGGGGCAATGTTTAAAAAAAAACTATTTTTTGATATCCGCTTGCTTACACTATCATCAGATATGGAACGGATTATATGTACAGTAAGGGTCAAAAGGGCATTACCACTTTTGAACTTTATTGCAATAACACTAAGTGTCAAAAGTCAAAAGTCCGATAGCCTCCGTGGCGTAGCGGTAGCGGACGCGGCCGCTGCGCAAGGAGGCGCGGTTTCAATCCCCGCACAGTGCAAATATTTGTATGCATGAATATGAATATTTGCACTGGTCTGGTCGTGCCTCGGAAAGCACGTTAAGCCGTTGGTCCCGGTTGCCATACGAACATCTAGTGGCAGTCGTTACGGGTTGTTGGAGCCCTCAAAAGTCCAACAATAGGTCTAGCTGCAATGCTCCGATGTCGCCTTCGGGTTGTGGAGGTCAGACGGCAGTCGTTTCACGGAGAATGACGAAGGTTAGGAATATCAGCAGTTAGACTGGTAAAAGCAGACCCCAGACTACAAAGCTAAAAAACATAACCCTCCTGGCAATCGGGTAAAAAGCTTCGGATGCGACTGGGATTAACGCTGAGATGATGATGATGATGACTAAGTGTCAAAAGTGGTACTCCACTTTTGACTCTTACTGTACTTACATTGTAACATAGTAGAAAAACATGTATCACATTTCGCTAAAGATGTCGAGTATTCGTAAATAGTGTAAGAGCGGTAGTGATCCATTTCTCTTATCGCAAAACGATATAATATCCATTCAGACATCCGATCGATCTTGGAGGCCTAGTCAATCGGCTTCCCAGTTACAGTCTCTCGCCAATAAACATGGTTGGGTGGAATATAGTCGGGTTATGTGGTCCATCCATCACGGCACACTCATAACATCGCGTGCCGTCGGTTCCTAAATATTAGCAATATATCCACAACGGCAGAAAACCTTCGGAAGGTACCGCCGTCCTATCTCGACACATTCTAAGAATTATCACTTCATCATATATTTTCGGGAAATGTGCTGAAATATTTGATTTCCGTTGTGTTCTTTTTGTTCCGAGGTTTAGACAAAGAAAATGTAGAACATTTTATTTTATTTGCAGTGTTTAAAAGATTTTCTGCGAGTCAAACTTTACTGCCGAAAAGTATTATAATAAACTGAAATTTGGAATGGATTTTAAATAATAATTAAGTTTTTTTTTTTTGTTTAAGTACTTATTTCACATATGTTTTAAATTAATAACCCTGTGTTTGTCGAATTACATTGTAATAAACCTTTAAAAAAAAAATCTGATCACTTACTTATATGCCAGTCGATTCTTTGGTGTGGATGAGACCACACACTAGAACTATGCGATATAAAAAAAAAGATCTTATAGAGGTAAACACAAGAAAACGCATTCGGATGTATGAGCATACAGCATACATGAGCAACCTCCCTGGTTGCTCATGTATGCTGATGATATCGCGCTGGCAGACGCGGACAGGCAACGGTTGGTGCGGCGGGTAAATGCGTGGAAGAACTCGCTTGAGAATGGAGGTCTTAAACTCAATGTGGCGAAGACGGTGTACATGGCCAGCAACACCACAGACCCTATGCCTGTGTGCATAGGCGGAGACTTGGTCGAGTGCACAGACCAATTTAAATACTTGGGGTCTGTGCTCCACGCGTCCGGCGGTATTGATTGCGATGTTAAAGCACGCATTTCCGCAGCTTGGGCAAAATGGCGTGAAGTGACAGGTGTCATTTGTGACCCCAAAATGCCGGTTAAGCTTAAGGGACAGGTCTATAAGACCATCATTAGACCTGTCCTTCTGTATGGCAGTGAGGCGTGGCCTGTGCTTGAGCGACACAAGCAGGAGCTGCGTGTCACGGAGATGAATATGCTGCGGTGGATGTGTGGAGTTACGCGGAAAGACTGCATTAGAAACTCCCGCATCCGTGGTAGTCTCCGTGTCCGTGACATAGCAGACAAACTGCAAGAGAGTCGCCTGCGCTAGTACGGTCACGTCTTACGTAAACCGGCAGGTTACGTGGGTAACAAATATCTTGCCATGGCGCCTCCGCTGGGCCAGAACAAGCGAGGTAGACCAAAGAAGTGCTGGCTTGATATTGTAAGAGATGATATGCGTGCCAACAAGCTCTTACCACAGGATGCTAAAGATCGTGCGAAATGGAGGAGAATGTGCAGGAAAGCGGACCCTGGGCTCCAACGCGAAAGCCGCGGATGCGACCGGGACAAACGCTGAGATGATGATGATGATGATGAAGAAGAAAACGCATTCGGATGTATCGTTTTTCTTTAAATTGTCACATGAACAGTTTCTTTAACAAAGTACACAAACAGTCAACTGTCAAGTTCTGCGCAGTCTGTAAAGGAAAGTTCACTGTGTTTCTATTTAAATGGGTTCTCGTGCATAAAATAATAATGAGATATTGAAGAGCCACCTCCGCCTCTTGAAACGAGAAGTAATTAACAAAATGATTAGGTACCAGAGTTCTCAACCCTTGCGTGTAGAATATTATGTAAAGTTGTAACTTGGGGTGAAACTCAATTGGGTAGTATTATATCTTATTAGTCTGTAGACTTCTAGAGCAGAATAATGGTTTCACATAGTTTAAATGGTGTTCGTGAGTGTAACACGAGTCTAGTAGATTGTTCTCAAAGCTTGTGAGCCCGGTTTGTCTCCTGTATTGATGCGCTTGTAACTCCTTTAATTTAGAACTGGTGTAGTACCCAAGTCAAGCCAAGCGATTTGTCGTGTTCAGGCATGTCTGGTGAAGCCGTACGGAGGACGGGTCTGAGCAGTTGTGTTGCGATGTACGTGCCGGGTACGATGCGCGAAATGTTGTTGTGTCGGGAGTTTGGTTGTGGAGGGCCTCCAGATCAATCTCCCTCTGGCGCAGCATCGTTGGTCGTGTTATTAAGTTTAACATTGCATCACCGCGCTCAACTGCCGCCTTCTATCTATGTAGTTGCAGTTAACTACATACTCATGTATGTAGTTGATAGCACAGTTGTGGAGAGATATCTGTCAGGTGCTCGGGCTAGTAAGAAAGCAATGCGGTCTGAAAGAGAGGCTATGGTAGAGAGTACGAATGTTGCACTACAGACAGTCTTGTGGCATTCTACGCCGCCAAAACACAAGTGTGTCTATTCATCGCCAAAAGAAGGCCGTTCACCTTGGTTCTTACTTTTCGGAATGTATCCTCCAGCTTTTGGGTGTTGAGATTTCCTCGAACCTTAACTTTGGGCGGTTCATTGAGTCCGTACCCAAGGTGGCTGCCAGGAAACTTGGCATTATTGCAAAGGTCTGGCGTTACTTTAAACCAGGACAGCTTCTAACGTTATACAAAGCACAAATCCATTCGTGTGTGGAGTACCTACTGCAGCCACATTTGGCTGTGGCTGTAAAATTCCAGCTGGCAACTTTGGATTCACCCTTAAGTTGTTGACTGCACTACGATCCGTACGAAGTGTTAGTCTCGTCTTTTATACCGCGTACTTCGAGGCACTGGAATAATACCGTAGTGGTATCAACAACGTAAGGGTAGGTGGTAGGGTGGGTGGAGTTTCAATCACGTAGAAAATCAAGATAAAAAGTGGCCTATGTGTTAATTCTGGTAATATTTGTGTGCATTCAATTCCGTGTAGTAGTTTTGAAACAAAAGAGTCACAAGCCATCCAATCCATTCATCCATTGATAGTTACAAACGTTTGAATTTATTATAATAGTAGAATTACTTTTATTATAATAGTAATTCTACTATTATAATAAATGCAAACGTTTTACTTAATTACTTTTAAACTTAATTATTTTTTTTCTATAAAAATTGAGTTCTAGGTATGGTACTTTAATAGAGGGCGATATTATCATCAACATTATCATCTGAGCCGCATGAAGTCCACTGCTGGACATAGGTCTCCCCAAGGATTTCCATAAAGAACGGTTGGACGCGGCCTGCATCTGGATGCAGGCCGCTTCCCTGCGATTTTGGTCAGATCATCCGACTTTCGTGGTGGCCCAGTGGTTAAAACACCAGCCTCTCAAGTATGAGGGCGCGGGTTCGATTCCAGGTCAGGCAAGTACCAATGTAACTTTTCTAAAGTTATATGTACTTTCTAAGTATATCTTGGCACCAATGACTGAAGGTGAAGGAAAACATCTTGAGGAAACCTGGACTTTGGGTCTGAAATCGCCAACCCGCATTGAGCAAGCGTGGTGATTACGCTCAATCCTTCTCTGTATGAGAGGAGACCTGTGCCCAGCAGTGGGACTATAAAAGGTTGATGATGATGATGATGATGATCCGACTTTCTTATGAGGCACATAGTGAGGGACCACGTTTCTGATCCATATGTCATCACCGGTAACACACATTGGAGGGCGATATAATGTTCTGTAATGAATTACTATAAGCGTAGACGTGGCATGTCGTGTTTATTGAAACTGTGCGATGCTGGCGGTAATAAATAATGTAATTAGTCTCGTTTGTGTCATTAACTGAGGCCAGTGTAAATAAATGCAAGTTAAGTACAAACAGTCTGACTGTATTTACATAATTTTATTACGATCTTTACTTAATAGCTGCCCGCCTCGCGGTTTCACCCCCATAAATTTAGATCTTATAATAATCCATACTAATATTATAAATGCAAAAGTAACTCTGTCTGTCTGTCTGTTACGCTTTCCCGCTTAAACCTCTCAACCGATATTGATGAAATTCGACAGTCTTTAGACCCTGAGGAAGGGCATAGGCTACCTTTTATCCCGGAAAATTTAGATGTTCTCGAGGGAAATCTGAAAAGCGCAATATAACCGAACTCCATGCGGGCGAAGCTGCGGGCGGAAAGCTAGTACAGGTTATAAACCATCTGTTTGCCAAATTTTATCAAAATCCGTTCAGTAGTTTTTGCGTGAAGGAGTAACAAACAAATGTCTATACAAACTTTCACGTTTATAATATTTGTAGCATAAATGCTTTCAGTTATGTGAGTTTGTGTGTAGGGCGTAGTTATCGAAAATACACTGATCATATTCAACAGATTCTTTGACTATTGGGAGGTCAGGGTGGGAATGACATCGATGTGCAAACTGAAACCATGAAATCAATAAATCAGTCAGCGGTTTTATATTAAAACCGTTGTTGACACCACTACGATCCGGACGAAGCGTTTCGCGTTTTTTTATAGTTATAAACTAGTGTTTGACCGCAATCCTACCTGATGGTAAGCACTGATGCAGTCATTCATGGTAAAGCGCGCTAGTTAATTAAGAGCCTATTCACTCAAAAACCGAGGGAATTGGAAGGAAGACAGCAGTTGAAAGGAGATTGATCAGGAGACCCTCCACGACCAAACTCCCGGTTCAAAAACATTTGGCGCATCGTACCCGGCACACATCGCAACACAACTGCTCAGGCCCATCCTCCGTACGGCTTCATCGGACATCATGCCGAAACACAAAGAATCGCTTGGCGGCAAGACTTTGTCAGGTGGGTTATAATTTCTGCCGTCAGCGTACCACCGAGGAAGGCCTCGTCTATTATACCGCGTACATCGAAGGACTGGAACAATTTGCCAGCGGCTGTCTTTCCGTCTGACTAATATTTAAGTGTCGGATTACTGCTTACCATCAGCCTAGATTGCGGTCAAGCATTACTTTATAATATTAAAAAAAGAAACCTCGACTATCACAGCTAATCTCAGTGGAGACTAGCCTTCAGTGCGCCAGACACTATGGTGCCTAAGTATGTGTTCAGATACAGATGCACTCCCTTCCCTTACTCTCAATGTCAGGAGATATATTAGGCACAGGACAAACTGGTATTGACTTATACGTTGCATAGATACGAGTAGCTTTTGTAACATGAAAGCCGAAAACACGAATCGATTTGACTTGTCCCTTATCTCATGGTCGGATTAAGCTTTTACATGTACATATAACATCATTAACCTTGCTCAATGATACGGGATGGTTCGGAACCCACATTAATTATTAATTTATTATAATACCGCCATGGCTGCTCGTTTAACACCACCTGTAACAAACATTATGCCGTGTAGCGTCGTTTACAGAAGTATTTGGGTTAAGGACACTTTCTGATGACTTGTAAAACTCAGCGTTTTTAATTGTTTTACATCATAACGGGCTCCTTGGAAATGCGTTGTTGACCTCGTTTAAAAGCCCAAAAATAATTAGGTGCTGGAAAGATAGGGTAGTACCACTAACATGAGAAGTATGTTAAATGTCAAATAGAAAGAACACAAAAATACTTTGAGAAACAATCAAAAACTTTTCTAGTAAAATAGATCGTGCGAGCCACTCGCAATAAATTTTCAGAAACAATAACATTGCAAGCGCAATATCGTGCGAACTATGTCAAAGGTATCTCGAATAGGTACCTAATAGGTTTTCATCTACATGGTATTGTATTCAAATGTAGGCTGTATTGATGGATATAATATTGCCTACCTCGTTTTCTCAACTTCCTGTGTACTTCAGTAGTAGATATTACAGAAGATACTACCCTTATATCGAGATCAATCAACTCAATTGATTACTAGACAGATACAGGCTACATATAGTAACGTTAATGTAACTGGTCTACAACATTCAATGACGAGGGGCTTTACAAAGCGTGCTTTATACACCGGGAATGTATTTCCTTGTTTGATCAGTACTGGGTATTGTTAACCTCAAGCATGTAGCTTATGTACAGCTGACCCCACAATAGGCAAGAGTAGAGTCTTATATAAACTCATGGGACTCCACCGACCAGCCAATATTAACAAAGGGATCAAATTCTGACCAACACCAGAATGTTGGTCAGAATTCCCCAGAGAATGCCCCAGAGGGCATTAAGAATTGTTATATCCCAAACCGGACGCCATTGATCTGCAAGCTTAAGAATGTAGACGATATTGAATGGAATGGAAATGCAATTTGTCTAGAAGAAATACGCCATTGGACTGACGGATCTTACCTAATGTTCCAACTTACCCGAATACATTACTATTCTACTTACCCGACGTTCCAATTTAAATAAGTGAACCCCTATTATTCTGTAATAGTTCTACAGAACTTATTTAACTATTCCAGTCCTTTCTTGAAGCTGAATATTTTATTTCTGCAAAAACAAAAAACGCTCAGAAAGTAATGAAAAGGGGGAAATATGCGAGGAAGCATCAACAAAATGCGAGGGATCATGCCGAGGGCACATCTAGAGAGCAACTCTAATTAAATTTCTGTAAATACAGCTGCATGGAAAATTTTCATTTACTTTTGGAATTTGTTTGTCGGCTGCATTTCTGAGACGAAAAAAGTGGCCATTATCAAACTTCGCACCCTCCCCTGAAATCCCTGCCGTAACGTGGTAAGATTACTTTGATTTATTTTTTACTGGAGAGTGTTCTTGTGAATATTTTTTAAAAGTAGTAAAAAAAAACAAGTAAGTTACGATCTTTAATAAGTCTCAAATTGTAAAAGCGTAAGTAGACAGCGCTTTAAGTGCTTTCTTACCCGCGTCCTAACCTTTTAAATTAAAGACACTTTAAGATCTTCGTCGTTTAGTAATACTATTATAATCCCGTCTAAAGAGATGCAACCATCGGCTTTCATTTAGTAATCCCGGTTCGGAGCAGTGCTTTAGCCCCGTCGTCGCTCGTTACCCGACCTGACCTTGTACAACCTCATAACATAATTACTGCTGAGTGCTTCCTTAAATAAATAAAATCTTTTGTTTCACGAAATACTTGCGGAGCGTCGCGTGACCGAGATCTGTTTGCGCTGCGTATTGTTCAACTGTGTTCACAATGTTTACATTATTATCTCCTAATGGATTTAGGCGTGTTTTCTTGATATTTTACATACTGTTTTGGTGAATAAATATCAGTGCCTTTGCCAATTTTTTTTTTAACTGTCATTTGTCAACAGGGGGAACTACCCCTTCTCCGTTCCACCATCGGACGACCCTTCGCACGACGAGTTTCCACCCTTACGTCGTTAACACCACTACAATTCGGAAGAAGCGTTTCGCCTCCTCTTTCATACCGCGTACATCGAGGGACTGGAACAATTTGCCAGTAGCGGTGTTTCCGTCAAAATAAAAAGTCATTTATTCAAATTAGGCTGAGAATCAGCACTTTTTGAAGGTCAATATTACATAAGACAGTCCCCCAAAGTGCGCTTTACTGCTTACCATCACGCGGGATTGCGGTCAAGCGCTAGTTTATAATTTATAAAAAAAAACAATCATATGCCTAGCCTGTTCTTTATTATGATGTGGTCAGTTTCTGATCTAACCCAATGCAATTTAATACTAGAGTTTTACATTACAACTGCCTATCTGACATTCTTTGGCAAGAGTATTTTGGGCTCTTTACTACCCGTACCGATTGTTAAAGAGCTACAAGTTTAATTTTACTATGAATAATGTTTTTCTTCAGAATGGGGAAATTAAAATTCAATCCCTATTCCCTAGTTCAGTTTACCCTCCGGTTATAATTTAATGTGCGGACAAGAGAGAAATCCATAAAATCTAATGGAAAAATTCCACGACGCGATGAGGCTTTTAAGATTTATCTTATACTACCGTGTGCGGAACTGCCTGTTTAAGTATTATTACATTTCGTGGTATTGAATATTATGAAATATTTACAAGCAATATTTATTCAAGCGTCGTCTGTAAAGGGGAGGATCTCAGTTAAGGAATACCATTTAGAAATAGAACAAATATTTTCAGATACATGTTTACGGTGTAATTGGAGTTCTAGAAATGAAATCCGTCAAGGTTTGTTTGAGTTTTCTCTCCGATTTGAGGTTTCCATTGGTTGTATGGACATTCTAAGCTATCTAACCAAGACTGGACCACGATGTTATTCAGAAACATACACAGCTTAGGTACATAAGAAGAATAAGCAATATTAATCATAATAAAGGTTTTCTGTAAAAGATTGCTCTTAGCGATAGGACCGCCCATTGTGTCACCCTTTGTAAAATATTTTTATTTATGTTCTGTAATCTATAAAGAGTATTCTGTTCTATTCTATTATTTTCTATCATGTAAAACGTTTTCTAAGATAAACCAATAACCGCAAAAAACTTTTATGCTAACCAATTCTTCTCACATATTTAATAATTGAGTCAGTAAGCTTTTACATTATATTTCCTAAGTTCCGGTTGACTGCACGGTGGCGTTTGATGGGCACATAAAATATAACGGGAGTCCGGGAACCGGGAGTCATGACCGCTCCCCGCGAATTGCTTGCACTATATTGAACAGAACACGCCTTTGCAGGGTGTGCCGATGTTTTTAAAGGCAGGCAATTGTTGGACAACGTTTTCTTGAAATTGATATGTTTTTATGATATTGTTTGTTTCAAGTGATACAGTGTTGTTTTTTGAATGAAAGTCACTTTTTTATAATTAAAAACTACTGCTTGACCGCAATCCCGCCAGATGGTAAGCAGTGATGAAATCGTTGGTGGTAAAGCGCACTAGTTTAGTATGAGCCTATTCATTCTTGTCTTGTAGACTACTTAAATTGTAGTTAGAAGGAAACACCGCCGCTGGCAAATTGTTCTAGTCCCTCGATGTACGCGGTATAAAACACTTGTTTCTTTCAGGTTTTTTTTTTATAATTATAAACTAGCCCTTGACTGCAATCCCACCTGATGGTAAGCAGTGATGCAATCGTTGATGGTAATGCGCGCTAGTTGTTTACGCCCATTCACTTAAAAATCCTTAGTGAATAGGAAGAAAGACGGCAGTTGAGCGAGGTGGTGCAATGTTAGACCCGATAACACGACCGGTTTTATCGAGGTCTTAAAATAAGATTATTTAGAAATTTACATCACGCCTGTATCACGGAGGGTTAGGGTACCACTTGGGCAACTAGTACAACCAGATTTAAATCGTATTAAAATCTCATGTAATGCGGGGCCATGCTATTGTCACCAACCGGAGAAAATATTTGCAGGCTCCAAACGCAAGGCTTTCCACGATGACCGGTCTGGTGCTGCCCGCATACATCGGCTTCCGGCGACCTTCACCAGGTCATCGGTCCACCTTGTTGGGGGCCTCCCTACACTGCGTCTTCCAGTACGTGGCCGCCACTCCAAAACCTTACTGCCCCATCGGCCACCGGTTCTAGGAGCAATGTGTCCTGCCCACTGCCACTTAAGTTTAGCAACTCGAAGAGCTATGCCGGTAACTTTGGTTCTTCTGCGGATCTCCTCATTTCTGATTCGATCACGCAGAGAAACTCCGAGCATAGCTTTTTCCATCGCCCTTTGTGTGACTCTGAGCCTTCGTATGAGACCAATTGTGAGCGACCATGTTTCAGTTCCGTGAGTCATTACTGGCAACACACACTGATCAAAGACTTTAGTCTTGAGACATACCCCTACGATATCGTTCCGAACACGACGGATCGCTTG
Source organism: Sesamia nonagrioides (assembly GCA_017933935.1). NCBI lineage: Eukaryota > Metazoa > Arthropoda > Insecta > Lepidoptera > Noctuidae > Sesamia > Sesamia nonagrioides. The sequence goes on from JADWQK010000006.1 coordinate 1,335,137, forward strand.
GCGGCAAGACTTTGTCTGGTGGGTGGTAACTTCAAAAGCCTAGCAGCACTCAGAAAATAATAAAAAAAAGTTGGTGGTGGCTATCAAAAATATGATGAAAAACTTCATGATTAGGGTACCTACTTAAAATGAAGTTCGTAAATTCAATATTCAGGTATCTCTCGCCTTGAAACTGTTAAAGAAGATGTCAAAAACTTTACAGAATTAAGATTGATACAAATATTAAATAACTAGTCGAGAGTTTATAATAGAAAAGTTTTCCCTAATGAAGAAGTTTATTGTGAACCTTTGGCCGTGTAGGTTCCATTATACTTTACAAATACCTAGAGTATTTGTAAAGTATAATGAAAAGAAATGAAATTAAATGAAATCGTTCACTATGCAAGTAGGATCACTGATCACTTATCACTGATCTTTTATCTATACTAATATATAAAGCTGAAGAGTTTGTTTGTTTGTTTGAACGCGCTAATCTCAGGAACTACTGGACCTATTTGAAAAATTCTTTTTGCATTGGATAGTCTATTATTCCAGGAAGTCTTTAGGCTATATAACATCAGGCTGCGATCAATAGGAGCGAAGCATAACTCCACGCGAACGAAGTCGCTGGCGGCCGCTAGTACGTCATATTTTTTTAAACTAGCTGGAGCCGGCATTTCCTGACTACCTCTCAGAAGAAAAGCCGAAACAAACTCAGGGATCATCGTCTTATTTCAAATCCATACATTAAAAATGAAAATGTTTACAATAACAATATGTGTTTGCTTTGTACATAACAATTTACGTGACGACAGTGATTAAAATGTCATAATTGTAGCATAATTACGCATATTGCAGAGAGCAGAGCGAGCAACTCAATCCCAAGCTTTATTGTGTTCTAAATAATCTGAGATGTTCTAAATAATGAAACGAGGTCCTGTCATTTACTACGTCTTATTGTAATACGTCTTATTGTAAGAAAATAGGTGGCTCTTTCAGATGCCAATGTATACATTTTTACAATGGACTTCCAGAGGTGGTTCAAGATCTGAGCCTGAATAAATTCAAATCCTTCATTAAACGTAAGTTGTGTCAGAAAGCATTTTAAAGTGTGAAGGATTATATTGAGGACAAAAAGGCTTGGGCTTGAGCTGCGTCCGATTTCTATACAATGATTGTTCTTTGATTTTTCCTCTTGTAGTTTTAATATGTAATTGTTTATGTTATTTATTCAAAGCCTGTATTACACACTATGTAGCCAAGCATATTGTACGTTACGGAATTGTATCGCTGACAGAGGTGTTCGGCACTTGTACAGCTACACAGGAGCTAAACTTTCCACAGATTCGGGAACACTGTTGGAGCTGCTGAACCTTGGACAAAACTATCTTAGCATTGTGTAGATTCAATTTCTTAGTATTGTATAATTGCATGGCAAACGTGTGAGCACAATGTACGAATGTGCTGTAAGGCATTTATTTGTTGGGTTAGTCTTTTTTATTGACTTAATTGTGCTCTGGCTGTTGAGAGTATGTCATGCTCACTCAAATGTCTCGCTGATGGTGGCATGTGTGTTGGGTCATTGGGTTCCCTTCGATATGGTTGAGCTGAATGATGCTGATCCATACGTCATGTTCGTGAACGGTCGCCGTCAGAGGGGACTGGTCATCTCTTAGCTGCCACGGCGTATTTTAATTTCTGAATTGATTTTTGTGTGTTTTCCATAATGGACGCTCTCAACGTACAATATATTACTGCATCGTTCTCACGCGGTTGATTTCAACATGAATGATGTAATCAAATATTTGTAACAATAGCTTAAAGATTTAAAAGAGTGTCCATGGAGTTTCTTGCCCGTTCTTCTCTATAGGTACCTACTCTTTGGAATGGGCGACTAGCTTCATCAACATTTAATCTTTTGTCCTTTAACTAAATAGAAAGAAAAAGATGCACACAGAAGTGGGCATTCACAAGTCCTCAAATTTTGATTTCGAGGTAATACCGGATTTCTCACATGGTTTCCTTCACCACTTTGACAGCAATGGTGATGAAATAATTTACACAAAGTAAAGTTAATACTTCGGCTTGAACCCACGATCTACATACAGTTCATAAGTCACTACCGTTATTACTGGGCCAAAAGTGCTCTCAAGTGCTTAGTCCAGCAATATTTTTCGAGACACAAAAATGAAAAACAAGTTATTCCCTCGAAAAATATTTGCGCACAGAGCAATTTTACACACATTAATTAAACCCAAAAAACATGTGGAAACCATAAACAACAAATCTTACAAAGTTATGACACAGATTTGAGAGCAGAAAATACAAAATTGTAAGTTAGTAAGTCGTAGATAAATCTAGCAAACTCTCAAGATGTTGCAGTATATCTCTTTGATATGCGAACTTCCAGCTAATTAGTGTTAGAACACAAACGGCGATAATTTGTCTTCTTCTTTGTTTTAAAGTTCAGCTGGCCTAGTTCTTATCATCGGCCGCCTAGATTTCTGAAGTTTATTGGAGTCGTTTCAAGTTTAACCAGAGGCTTTTGGACGTAATTGTATGTTTGATATTGTGTGACCTTTACTCTATCCTTTAAGATTCCACGGTTATGTTATCCATTTATTTAGATCTACTGAGTATTTTATTGTAGGTATCAGCGGAGAAACCTTTCGTTAGACACTGAAGAAAGGAAACTCAATACAGATATGTAAAAATGTGAGTAATGGGTAGGATATCCTATTCACCTATAAATGAGTAACATTTTTTAAAAAGAGTGCAAAGTTAGGGCTGTCAAAAGAAAATTTATGAAATTAATTGGCGAACCAGATTTGGTTCAAAACTGTCTCCAAATCCTGGAGCGCAGGTGAAGAGTAGCCAGCCTGTCGGTGTTCTATGGGCTGCATTTTGGAGAGTGTGCGAGGGAATTGCATGACTTAATTCCTCCATCTCCGTTCCATCATCGGACGATCCGTCGTACGGCGAGTTTCCACCCATACATTGTTGACACTACTATGATCCGGAAAAGCGGTTCATCTAGACTTATAAACGAAGTATATCGAATGATTGGAACAATTTGCCAGTGAGGATGTTTCCGTCTGACTACAATTTAAGTGTCTTCAAGGTTAGAGTGAATAGGCTCTTAATAAACTAACGCGCTTTACCATCAACGCTTACATCACTGCTGAACAGCACATACCTACTCTCCTCACATACCGCTCTGTTAAGCATTGTTAATTGTTATTAAGCAATATGCGTAATTATAAGGTAAATTATTGTAAACATTTTCATTTTTAATGTCTGGACTTGAAAAAAGACTCTCAGATCCCTGAGTTTGTTTCGGCTATTTCTTCTCAGAGGTAGTCAGTTAGGAAATGCCGGCTTCATCTAGTTAAAAAAATAAACATGACGTGTAAAAGTGATCAGTGATCCTACTTGCTTAATAAACGATTTCATTTCCTACTTAGGACCCATTAACTTAATCAAATTTTATTCCGTGGTGCTTGGCAATCTGGGCTTCTCCCAGTTGCAATAATGCCCCTTTGTGCCGATTGGCCTAGTTTTGTTCTGTCTCCTGCTTATTATGGAGGGAAGTGGAAAAACAATATTTTTTCTTACTCCTCCGCTCTTCTTTTCTGATTAATTTCGTTGCGGGACCCAAGACAGTTGAATCGTTTCTCCGGGACTCGTCGAGCTTCATTGCTCGGCGTTTTTCTGGCGGTCTGCACTGTTGATTCTGGCTTTCAGGAGTTGCAGTGGGTTGGGAACAGTGTGGCGGGTTTTACATCACTGCTTTCCATCAGGCGGGATTGCGGTTAAGCACTAGTTTACAATAATAATAATAAAAAAAATTAATAACGATCGAAAGATTTGAACGAAAAAGTAATAGCAATGTAACAGAATCCAGTTTAGCATAATATGATAGCAATGTATCAAAATAGCAATGTAACAAAATTACTTATCTAATACAGTTCTAGATTTAAAATTACCTGCAAATACTAATGTGTGCAAGCTTGAAATAGAGCGTAGTTCTCAGATGTTCAGTTAAAGATACAGTTTGGAATAGAAAACTGCACTCACGCTTTGGCTTAACTACAAATTATAGCAATCTTACATAGGATTCAAGTCAAAATTCTTCAGTTTTCATTCCAGAATAAATGACTTATGAAAATAAAAAAACTCATGGTCTTCGACATAGTAGAAAATGAGACAGTTTCACACTCACAGGTATAAAATTGAACTTGGTACGTGTCCGTCCGTATCAAATATGAAGTCAGGGCACGATCTCTATAGCATGACATTTTGCATTTTCGCATTTCCAGTTATCCTCTACTTCGAAATTATACCTTTTGCACTTCGTTAAATGTATGATAAAGAGGGTAGGTTTATTTTATTTTATGATTCTTATTTTTGTTGAATTTGATATTCAGGTTTACAAATATCCTTATAGAAGTGTTGTTTGTATGTTTTTGTTCGTGTTATGAAATGTGTTGGACTCAGGTCGTGGTATTCATGTCTGGCGCACGTGGATTCTTACTTATTTCTTTTTCTTCGTATACAAATGTAACGACGGTATTAGCTGGTAGCGTTCAGTTTTTGCCTGGCTACCCCCATGGAAATAATTAATTTAGATATCAGTGGGAATTTAGAGTTTTATGAGTCCATGCTAGAGGGTCCTTAAGTGAATTAATGTTTTTAAACTTTCGTATAAGATTAAACATCAATGATGTAGGTACTGTTAAATAGCCATAGTTTTCTATAAGCAGTGTTTAAAATTTAACAATTTAGGTATATGTTTCAAGTTCCTTCATTACACACATAATAGATAATTTTATTTACTCTTATATTATAATTTTATTATTTTTTTCTAATTTTTAATTTTTTTTTAATTAATTCTTTTATTAATTAGACTAGCTTTCCGCCCGTGGCTTCGCCCGCGTGGAGTTCGGTTATATCGCGCTTTTTAGATTTCCCTCGGGAACATCAAATTTTTCCGGGATAAAAGGTAGCCTATGTCCTTTCTCAGGGTCTAAAGATTGTTTGTGCCAAATTTTATCAAAATCGGTTGAGAAGTTCAGGCGGGAAAGCGTAACAGACAGACAGACAGACAGAGTTACTTTCGCATTTATAATATTAGTATGGATGGTTAATTTGAAATAAACAATTTTGATTTTGATTTGATTTTTTGATTTTGATGGACATATATATTTATTTAAATTTCTTATATACACTTTATGTGCAAACTTATTGTATACCTAATCTATGTAAATAATACACTGCAAAGTACCCATATTCGTACTCTCTATTTCCCTTGGTATTTCATCCAAAGGTTGTCTGTAAAAGATTGCTCTTAACTATAAGAACGCCCACTGTGTCGTCCTTAGTAAACTCTTCATATTTATGTAGTATACAAAATAAAGAGTATTCCATTCTATTCAATGTTTAGTTACAAGAAAGCCCGTATAGTAAGTACATGTCCCAATGTGTTTACCGCACAGAGACTCCAATTATTGCAAGCTGATGAAGTCACAAGTCAACATTGTCAACAAAAATTACGTACAACCCCAGTAACATTCGATATAGCCTTACCATCGCGCCGCTCAACCAACTCCTCTTAAATTAGATGCTTTCGAAACAATTAACTAAGTAGGTTAAAAGGATTCTTAATTGAAAATTTTGTATTAATCTAATTTCTGCTGCTGTTCTGAAGTATCTTCTACTTAAAAGTTTAAACACAAAGTCAGTTTTTACCTCCGGACTTCGACAACTTTAAAGCTGATAAATGTTAGGTTCGTTTTATGTTGAGCTGCTCTATTGGAAGAATATCTTCTGTATTACTTAAAGGAACTGCCGTTTGAGCAGACTCTTTAACTGTAGATAGAAGACAGAAGTTTTATTCAGGTGATTCTATATTAACCTGCAATGTTGTGACACAAACCGCTTTTTTGACAGCCTCCGTGGCGTAGCGGTAGCGAACGTAGCCGCTGCGCAAGAAGGCGCGGGTTCGATGCCCGCGAAGTGCAAATATATGTATGCATGAGTATGAATATTTGCACTGGTCTGGTCGTGCCTCGGAAAGCACGTTAAGCCGTTGGTCCCGGTTGCCATACGAACATCTAATGGCAGTCGTTACGGGTTTTTGGAGCCCTCAAAAGTTCAACAATTGGTCTAGCTGCAATGCTTCGATATCGCATTCGGGTTGTGGAGGTCAGACGGCAGTCGCTGCATGGAAAATATCGAAGTGTAGCCGAAAATCAGCAGTTAAACCGGTAAAGCGGACCCCAGACTCCAAAGCTGAAAAAGCTTCGGGTGCGACTGGGATTAACGCTGCGATGATGATGATGATGATAATGATGGGACACAAAGCGCCTCTCTGTGAGAAGGTGTGGGCCGAAATAAATCACGCGGCACCCGTGCGGATTATTGGTTGTTGTCATATGTCATTGATTTTTAGAGTTTTGTACTTAAAAGTAAAACGGAACCTTATTCATGAGACTTCGCTGTCCGTCTGTCCGTCCGTGTGTCACTAGGCTGTATCTCATGAACCGTAATAGCGTATGCCGTTATAACAAATACAAAAAAAAAATATTTAAGGGGAGCAACAAACGTGATTTTTTTGCCGTTTTTAAAAATAATGGCATGGTACCCTTCGTGCGCAAGTTCGACTCGCACTTTTCCGGTTATTTTTCTGTATAACAGGAGACCTGTGCCCAGCAGTGTGCCGATAAAAAGGCTGATAATGATGATTGATTTTTCGGTTCCCTCGCAATATTTTTCTTCGCCGTTGCAGTGGTGGTTAGAGGACCCTGGGCTCCAGCTCGAAAGCCGCGGATGCAACAAATCACGGTGGTGAAATCACTAAAGTGGTAAAGCCTCTATCTGGGTCCACCACGACCACGAAATGTCAACCACGATCTACTCGTAAGTCACATCCACACCACCACTGATCTCGCTAAGATAGTGCAAAGTTGTGCAATTTAAAGCGTGAACAAAGCAACATGTATTACAAACCGCATGCAACGTCTACATTCGTACACGCAGTTGCTTTACCAAAACATAATATTTCGCTGTCACCAACTTTAATAATTTACCTCTTACCAGCAAACCATTTATCAAAATTAAAAAAGCACTGAACATTCCTGTAGTTTAGTACTTCATAATTAATAACTGCATATCACGCCGTCCTGTCTGCAGAAACAAATGATTCTGTAGCTAAAAATGAGAGTTTTGCGTGGTAAGGTGAACTAATGCCCGCTACAGCGTAGGCGATTTCGACGAGTCTAGACTATAATGAATATAATATGCTTAGACAAATGCTCATCTTCTCTGCCGAGGCTACATTAGCAGGCTAAGATTCGTGTCGCGTTAAGCGCAAAATATCCGTTGTCGGACTTACACGATGTTCTGGCTGCTTTCTGAATCTTCGCCCGCCAATGTAGACACATTGACGTGCGAAGATGCAGAAAGCGGCCCACGGCGAATATTCGTTGTTTAACTATGCGACCGAGACGATGGAGGAAGCAGTGGCTTTGCATTATATGTCAATAAATTATTATTTCTTATATGTTTACAAGAAACAAAACAAAAACAATGAAAAAAAAAATATCCAAAAAGAACGTTAGTCCCACTTCAAAGTCTGGACGACACTGAAGTGACGTAAGTGTGGCCACTCCGGCGAATATTGTCGCGACAAGTCCTTTGAAGCGCGCCACTTTACCGACAGTGATTCGATGCTACATCGTCTGCGCTCGAATACATTGCGTTGCAACGATGTTCCCGGCCACATACATCGCCGTAGCCCGAATATTCGCCGTAGCCCGCTAATGTAGCCCCGGCATTATGAACGTAATACAATTTGGAGCATTGTTAACATAGTAAACGTTGATATGAATGTAAGTATAATTTTCGGAGAGTGGTTTTTTGTGTCGAAAAATAATAAGGTACGCTTTGTAGACGTTACCACATTTTATTATTATCGGCTGGCGTTACTTTGTCTTTATCCTAAGAATTAAGTTGTTATTGCTGAATTTTCCTGTTTCTTTATTGAGAAAAGTGGATGGAATTACTTAAGAAAATCCACTTCCTTTGAGCTGGAATTTTTTCCGGTTTATTTATGTTTATATACATATATTGATCAACATTCGTTTTCATTTTTATGGCGTGTTTTGAAACGAACATACCCATTTCACTAAAGGCAAAATTGCTATATTTGGAAATACATATTTGAGCGAGCAAGTGTCGTAAAATATTAATGAATGAAAATGTACTACCAAATGGTTATATGCACGAATTTAATCATTTGGGATAGGATTCAGGCTAAACTAATTACAATTGTGTTTTGAGCAATGATTGCTTCATATATTAGTAATATTATTTACCAATGTAATGATTCATAAATGGAACCACTACTAAGCGATGTTGATGAGCTAATTAATGGTTTTTGCTGTTAGTAAATATATTATTATACATATGTACCTTATGCAAAATGATTTTAACAGATCACGGCTTGCTGGGTATTCGGATTTAGAATATAAAGGGTGTATCTGATACTGACGCAAAAACGAGTACCATGGATCCAGTACATGATTCTGAATCCCCCACTGGTGGAATTTTTCATTGGCTTTTTCATGATTAAAAAAAAAAATATGTTGTTTTTTTTTCACTTTAGACCATTCATAATTGCTGTACTTTTGTAACACAATAAGATTTTAAAGTAAAAATTAATTAACTCGCTAATTACACAAAAAAGCGCAATGAAAACAAAATTCGAAAAACTGTCTTATCAGCTGATTTAACAGAGTTCACATCAGGGATCAACGTCATACCTACAAACCCGCACTGCGGCACGCTTGCAACGTTCAAATGCCAAGCCGACACATTTTTTTAAATACTGTGAATTATGTAACCGTTCATTAACGACATAAATGACTATCATAATTTTATTAGTGGCATGCGGTCAGATACACCCTCTAGGGTCTCTCCCTATCTTCATGTATCTTTGTATAAAGAGAGATACAAGAAGATAGGGAGAGGCTTCTAGCTAAATACTTAAATTTTAGTCCCATGGTTCGATCGATCAAGTTAAGCAACGCTTGCCACGGTTAGTACGTGGATAGGTGACCATTTTTGCATACCAAGGTCCCTCCGTACCTCGGAAAGCGCAGTAAGGAGTCGTGACTGTCATTTGTGAATTTTTGACAGGCGTTGCGTTAAACCCGAAAGTGTGACATGACAACCAATCTTACCAAGGGGTATTGTACTACCCACTTACGGGGTTGTGGAGGTCAGATAGACATATCTGGTAGATAGGAAACCGACCCCAAAGTTGTTGATAAAGGCTAGGCAGAAGATTATACGAAGATATGATATACAATATGTAAAGAAAACCCTGTCCGATCCGTGAAGGTATACTACTACTGGCTACAAAGCCGGGCTAAACTTAAAAAAAAACCTCGCTAAAAATAAACATTATTTCCCAAAAAGAGTTAACTTAATACATGTGCAGTGGGCAATACATTTGCGGGCGAAAAAATACATGCGGGGGCAGGGCACGCGGCACGCGGTCGCGTAGCTCATAATAATATCCCCGAAAATGATGTTGTCACTTTTTAAAAAAATACCAAATTTTGGGGAAGTTGGAATTAATTCGCGGAAAAAAAGATTATTTCAAAATTATTATATGTATTTATCCTAACGGGTCGGACGGGATTTTCTTTAAATATACTATAGATTTATAGATAAGTTTTTAATCATAAATAAAACTCGTGTCGGAATATGAACGCGGAAAAGAATTCTTGGAAGGGTTTGGGAAGGCCCAGCAGTGGGACAGTTTATCATCATCATCTCAGCGTTAATCTCAGTCGCATCCGAAGCTTTTTCGGCTTTGGAATTTGGGGTCCGCTATACGCTTTACGATTTAGGAGAAACACAATACACAAATATTTGACGCTAGGTACTCTATTTATATGACATAGGTAGTTCACTGTATATGTAAACAATTTTGTTAGTAATGCTAGTCATTGACCACCTTCTCGGAGCGAACTGGGATCCGAATGATCCGATGCTTCATTGGTCCGAGTAACCACCTGTCACCTTTACCACATACCTATCTACCTATGTGTTCTATGTCCTGGCAGAGGGCATTGAACTTTGTGTGTATGTTTAGATCAATGATAGGCCTGTGGATTATTATAATGTGTAGGTTGGTGGATTTTGTATAGGTATGTAGTGCTGTCATGAAAGTACATTTAAGTATTCAGGCTATAATAATTTGGCTATTGTGTGATGTGTAGGTTGTTTTAAATTTAAATAATATACGTGATATAGAAAGAGAGATCGACGCTCATTCTGTTACCATATATTTAGTACTAGCTTTCGACCCGCGGCTTCGCCCGCGTGGAGTTCAGTTATATCGCACTTTTTAGATTTCCATCGGGAATATCAATATTTCCGGGAGAAAAAGTACCCTATATTTAATCTGGACTTCTTACTTTACGTCTGCAAAATTTCAAAGCAATCGGTTCAGTAGTTACGGCGTGAAAGCGGAACATACAAATAAACTCATTTTCCCATTTATAATATTAGTAAGGGTATTATGATTCTGAAGTAATCCACAGCGCAGACTAAAAACAACTTGACGGTTTAAAAAAATGCTCATCCGTACATTCTGATGGCCATCGTGATTCAGCAGTTTTTTTTTTAGGGGATGAATAATTTCTACGTTACCAAGGGTGTTGAATCGTGTGGCGAAATTCATGGCTACATTTTGCGCCTCGACGTATGCCATCCTCTAATATAAAAGATAAATTAAAATGATGAATTTCGATTGTTGGCATTTCCCAAATTCTGTCAATTTTGAACGAAAAATGAAACCTTTTTTTTTTCAGGGAAAACGAGTTACCCACGAGCAAAACCAGAATTTGTCGTTAATTTGTTTGAGTTTTATGCGAATAAGCAATTTCAATAAACTTTTGTTAATATATGATTTACGAAGATATTAAAAATTTAAATTGTAATTAAATTAAAGTTTTTATTTTCAGGTCAGTATCACAGCACGACAGAGAAGCGTATGTAAGCGTATCACCCAGAATTACTTCTTCATCATCGGTACACGTAAGTTCTTCTCACATATCAACACCGTCATAACTCACCCAATATCTCCACGCTCCTGTATCAGCCATATCCAGGAGAACCTGAACGAGGCTGACACGGCAGGGGAGAGATTGAGGTTTATTAGTAAGAAACCTGCGGTGGTGTTGCCAGCAACAGTAGTATCGAACGCCAATTTTGCTGTCTGACGACCAACATTTCGTCTTCCAGTCCCTGGACGTCACTCCATCACTGCCTTACTCTGTCTACCATTACAACACCTTGTCAGATTTCCTGCCTATTTCCATTTAAATTCCATAACTAGTTTAGCAATATCGATACCACTATCCGATTATTTATTTATTTATTTTTCGCACATGAATTGCACAGAGACGGACTTAATACCTTAGGCATTCTCTACCAGTCAACCACAGGTGGTGAAGAGATTAGATGGCAGGTGCTTTTGTTGGAAAAAATTATAAAGAAAGAAAGGTATTAACACTATTTAAATAAATACTTAAATAAGCTATATAAAAATACATACTATTACCAAAATAATTCTTCTGAGTCTTCTGTATTCCAGTAGCCCGTTAAAATTTTTCGGTCAGTTACGGTTATCTCCAACATATTAGCATACTAGGCTTAGCGTGACGTGACCAAAATGAAAATCCTTTTCAGCATTTTAAAATTTTTCAACAAAATTCAAGCTTCTACCTATGACAAGGGTTAGCACGTCCGTAGTCATGCGGAAAATGGAGCTTTCATCGTGTATTTTTCCATTTTTGATGGAAGTGTTGAAAACAGAAACAAAAACATTGATATAATATTAAACTAAGGTAGATACGTCACTAGGCATTAAGTCCGCCATTGTGCAATTTTTTTTTTCATTGTGCATGAAGTTTTAATAAATAAATAAAATGAAGCGTACAAAAGGAGGTAAGTCCAGCAAGTCGCTTTAGTTTTCATCGATTCTATTTAAGCGCAAACGACAAACACTAGCCATCTTTTTCTTCTCTATGCTTTAGATTGCGCCCCATCTCACTCACACTGTGCCAACGTGTGAAATGTATGCAGAATAAAAAAATTGCATGTGTGTGCTGCTGCTCCGATCGGCACATTTATTTTGGTTAATTTATTAGAGCATATCATATCTGTTTAATATTATATCAATGAACAAAAACAAATAAGTTTAGGGCATTTTAATCCACACACTAAATTTAAATTTAGAACATCTTTTTATTTCTATTTCATTATGGAAAGGACAGATGATAAATAGTTGGTTAGTCCTTTCAAATTAATTAATATTCATAGACACATGAGGATTAAAAATACGATCTATCGCTTACCTAGTAATATATTGGCACATCTACAAAAAACGTGGAACTGAGTTTAATACATACATATCCTTAATATTTATCAGCATCTATACTAATACCTTCAAACTGTTGAATACTGCGTTTAATTACTAGTATAGCCATGAATCTGTAAAAAAACTTAAAATTTAACTCATAAATTAATTTCAAACATTTATACAGACTTTGATCCTTGCTTCTGTAAAATACATATGAATAACGTAGATATGCCGATATATTACTAATTAAGCGGTATGTAGGTACGTCAGAAGCCATTGATAAAATATTAAACAGATACGATATATTCTAACAAACTGACCAAAAAAAATGAGCCGAACACAGCAGCAGCACACATGCATATTTTTATTCGGCATACATTGGTACAGTGTGAGTGAGATGGGGCGCAATCTAAAGCGTAGAGAAGAAAAAGATGGCGAATGTTTGTCGTTTGCGCTGTTAGTGTTTGTCGTTTGTTTTTACGAGTGTATCGAGAGTGACTAAAGCGAGATACAGGACTTACCTCCTTTTGTACGCTTCATTTTTAGTGCGCTAGTGACATATCTAGGTAGATATGTCGCTAGCGCACTAAAGTTAATAGTTTAATATTTTATCAATGTCAGAAGCTGACTAATTTGGCAGGATGAAACAAATATTTATCTGCCGTCCTTTTCTAGATGAAATATAAAGAAAAATATGCACTAGACTTAAGTTCAGTTTATGAACAAAGGAAATGAAATAAAATAAAATCGTTTATTATGTAAGTAGGATCTCTGATCACTTTTACACGTCATATTTTTTTTAAACTAGCTGGAGCCGGCGTTTCCTAACTGACTACCTCTGGGAAGAAAATCCGAAACAAACTTGTTACGGATTTTCAATTCGAAGGAAATCAAAATCGAAATTTTGAATCGGCGCCATTTTGTTCGTTGTTTACAATTTCGTAGATTCATAACAAAAGACAGCAGGTTTTACACCATGCATAGTATTATAATAATAAATATTTTGAATAGTGTTTTATTTCACGAAGTGACATGTGCTTTACAACACCGCGTGTTTGTAGTCAAGTCGGAAGAGCATGTGTGTGTGTGCACAGCTTATCTGTATTTTCTAGTGTCCAACCGAAAGTTCGGTTTCGGTTTCGTTTTCAATTGAGTTTCGGCAAACTCACGAGTTTCGGTTTAGTTCCGTTTTAGGCAGCAGACTGGCCGAAACTACGGCCGAAATCGAATGTGCATTCGAGAGTTTTCGCGCTTTGATTATGTTCGGTGCGTTGAATTAATGAATGAGTCCTATCAGAGCCAATGTCTTTGTTATTCATTTTGCTTTGTTGTATTGGTGAGTTGTCGAGTAATTGATAGTCTATCCACTTAAACTACCTATTGTGAGAATTATTGACGCGCAACTAATATTTTTTTCTTAAATAAAGATTCCTATGTTGATTATTAATAAATGAAAATGTTGATGACTGCTTATCTATATGATTTAAAGAGGAAACAATAAACAATTTCTGTTTAGAATAACATTTTCTTTACGTTTCCCTCAAAATATAATCCTTGCAAGGAGTTTCGGTTTCGGTTGTGGTCGAAACATACACCGTTGCCGAAATTCGTTTTCGGTTTCGATCGTAAAACTAGTTTAGGTCGGTTACTGATATCTACACCTCGGTTTAAGTAAAGTCGTCGCTTCGTGATATATAAATACTATATTAGAAAGGTGTGGTCATATTTAATTTAATTATTTGGTACTAGCTGTGGGCCGCGGTTTCACCATCGTAACCTTCTAGCTGAATGAGCTCAGTTGATATAAAATAAGCGCCTGTTAAAATAATGGGAGCAATATGTAGTACATCCGCGTTTGCTCCCGTTTTCGCAACATTTTTTGTTCCTGCTCTGCTCCTATTGCTCATAGCGGGATGTTTTATAGCCTATATCCTTTCTAAGGCTCTAGACTATCGGTGTACTAAATTTCATTACAATCGGTTCAGTAGTTTTGGCGTGAAAGCCGGACTTACATACAGAGATACTTTCGCATTTATAATATTAGTATGGTTCTTAAATACATATTTGAATATTTGAAAAGTTTGTATTTTTTTCACTATTTGTCCAATGTAGAAAGCTGTTCAGTTTTATGGTCTGTATGTACCACACGCTTAAATGTGACCATAACTTACTAATACACTGTATAGTATGTTGTGGTCAAATAACTTACTATACATACTAACACTTTACAACTTAATAATTAAAAGCTACCTGCTATATATAAAAGTACTTTACTTCTTCCATTCATTTAAAACTTAATCCACCTCAACTTCTGATATCGAGTTTGCCAGCCCTATTTTCGTCGCAGTATACGGTATTTGAACGAATCACTAAACTGTTCACAAAAATATTACGTCCCAACATCGAAGTCGTTCAGTAAGCGGATTTTGTAGTTTGAGTTGTGTGACTACCTGTACCTGCCCCGCACTCGCGCACTAACTCCATGCAAATGTGTCTGTGTCGGCACAACTCTGTGTATACTCGCGTACAAACTGCATTAGAAATTGTACGGTAACATTAGTTTTATGCTTTTGATAAATAAGCACGTTGTTCAACTTTATGGTCATATCCTTTTACTTACTTTGTGATTTAGTGGCTTATTTTGTGCGCTTACAACCTACTTAGGTGTTCTTGGAAATATGTATCCATATCTGTCATATTTAGTTTATGGAAATTCCTTATGATTACTAACAATGTAAGTTCTAGAGAGTACAACGTACTAAGAGAGAGTGCTATACCTCAAAAGTGGGCGTTATTCAAACATTGAAAACATAATTTTTCGAGAAACTTTGAAGCTTGAATAAAGGAAATAGGTGTGTTAAAGCCCTTAATAATACATAAGTATTAGTAATTAGTAATACATAAGTAATACATAAATAGGTACTTATGTAACACAACATAATCAGCCTATAATGTTCCCAATCCTGGGACAGAGGCCTCCTCTCGGAGAGAGGGAGTGGGCCGTAATGTGCGGGTTGGTAAATGTCACGTGTTTTCGGAGCTTTTTTTTTCTTTTCTCTAGGACATGCCGGTTGTCTCATAATGTTTTCCTCACCGTTTTAAGAGCAGTGGTGATGAAATAATTTACACAAAGTAAAGCGTAAAGAAGTAAGTCGCAGCCGAAACCACAAGGCCAGAGCTGCTCTTACATACTTATGTAATAAATCTAAATCAATACCTAAATGAATAATCTATCGCATTACGTAGCTGTGGTGTTAATGACAGTTGATGTTTCTTGTCCAGTCACACAAAAAATCTAAATGCTAAACCTACCAACCTCTTTCCAATAAATTCTCTCAAAGAAAGAAAGAATAAAAAGATCTCATCATTTACATTAAACATATTCTAACCTATTTTTGTAAAAATCGTTACCAATGCGTAAACAATAACAGGCAACGAACCTTCACATTTCTCCTAAGCTCCCTTTAAATTCTAGAATCGTGCCATCGATAAGCAAGTCGCATGTAAACACAGTATAGCGAGTACACTGAGCGACGCAGTTCGCAGCCCCGGGGCTCCGCGTGTTGTTAGCACGTATACACCTACATATGAACCGAGGAGACTGGGCGTCATTGAATATTTCCACCAAAACTTTTAAAGTGCTTGTTGAATACTGAAAAGGGTGAGTTGGGCTATTTGGGAGTACCGTTTTTTGTTCGGTTGTTTTGAAACGGGTTGCTCCTTGGCCCGGCGAGATAAAAACATTCGCTGTAAACGGTTCGAGCTAGTGATTTGTTTTATATAGTTGAAAGTTCGACTTGTTGGGAATAGTGGAGAATGCTTTGGTGTTCATCATTTAATGATAGATTTAGAAGCCTTCTCCATGTTACTTACTATCTGTATTTATATGTGATAAATTGTACCAATTTAAGTAGCAATAGGTACAATGTAACTTTTGTTTTCATATGTATTTTGTGAGTTTCTCCTGAACATTACTGACATCGGTGATAGAAAAGGTCTTTGGAAACCCAGATTTATATTTAACTACTTTTTTACCGGCGATGTCCTCGGATAGATATCGAGAAAATCCTACGGGGAACATAATACAGGTAATTAAAGTATCCTATGCATTCATCCGGGTTATGGTAGGTTACTCCGACGAGCGAGTATATCAATACTCGCTCGTCGGAGTAACCTACCATAACCACTCATTGATCATTCTCATTGATTTTCTCATTGATGTTTTCTGACATCTTCAACAATCACTGAAATATTTCAGCCAAATCACATGAAACCTCAATAAATTATACACTTAAACCTTCCTCATGAATCACTCTGTCCATTGATAAAAACCGTGGCACCGAGCTAGATACGTTCGGTATTTTTTGCGTAGGTATATTACGTTCAAACGGGCAAAAGCGGCAGGAGGATTTTGTTTTGCAATATGGGCATCATGAGAAAGAGTGGTGATCAATACTCGTGCCTTCTTCATTAATAATAATTATAAACTAGTGCTTGACCGCAATCCCACCTGATGCAAGCAGTGATGCAATCGTTGATGGGAAAGCGCGATAGTTTACTAAGAGACAATTCACTCGAAAAAAAAACTGAGTAAATAAGAAGGAACACGGCAGTTGAGCGATGTGATGCAACGCTGAACCTAACAACACGACCAACGATTCTGCGCCAGAGGGAGATAGATCTGGAGACCCTCCACGACCAAACTCCCGACACAACGACATTTGGCGCATCGTACCCGGCATACATCGTAACACAACTGCTCTGACCCGTCCTCCGTACGAAATGTATGAAAATCCCCCTCCAGGGTAAGTGACGCACTTACCCTGGAGGGGGATAATAATAGGCTAGTATTATAGGTTTAGCTTTCCGCCCGCGGCTTCGCCCGCGTGGAGTTCGGTTATATCGCGTTTTTTAGATCTCCCTCGGGAACATCAAATTTTTCCGGGATAAAAGGTAGCCTATGTTCTTTCTCAGGGTCTACAAATTGTCTGTGCCAAATTTCATCAAAATCGGTTGAGAGGTTTAGGCGGGAAAGCATAACAGACAGACAGACAGACAGACCGACAGACAGTTACTTTCGCATTTATAATATTAGTATGGATTATAGTAGGCGTTTCCGTTTACTTTCATATTGAGTCGTCTGTATTGTATTGTTTGTAACCGAACCTCTTTGAAGTTGGTTTGTAGTATTGTTAGGCAAAATGGCGATGGTGTGCTTCTTTCATAAAATAGTTCACTCATCATCATCATCATCATCTCAGCGTTTATCCCGGTTGCATCCGCGGCTTTCGCGTTGGAGCCCGGGGTCCGCTTTCCTGCACATTCTCCTCCATTTCGCACGATCTTTAGCATCCTGTGGCAAGAGCTTATTGGCACGCATGTCATCTCTTACAACGTCAAGCCAGTACTTCTTTGGTCTACTCCGCTTGTTCCGGCCCGGCGGAGGCGCCATGGCAAGACATTTGTTACCCACGTAACAAATGTCTTGCCGGTTTGCGTAAGACGTGGCCGTACCAGCGTATGCGACCCTCCTGCAGTTTGTCTGCAATGTCACGGACACGAAGGCTGCCCCGGATGCGGGAGTTCCTGATGCGGTCTTTCCTCGTAACTCCACACATCCACCGCAGCATATTCATCTCCATGACATGCAACTCCTGCTTGTGTCGCTCAAGCATAGGCCACGCCTCACTGCCATACATGAGAACAGGTCTAATGATGGTTTTATAGACCTGCCCCTTAAGCTTAACCGGCATTTTGGGGTCACAAATGACACCTGCCACCTCACGCCATTTCGCCCAAGCTGCGGAAATACGTGCATATATAAAATAGTTCACTGAAGGAACTTTTTAAGCTTCACAGCTCAGGTAGACTATCGATCTGTACGAAGAACAAACAAAGAGTGGTATCAATTAAAAACTTTTCTATGAACTCAAAACAAACAAGAAAACAAAACAGCTCGGAGGTCTTTGATTAAAAACGACATTGAATGAACTAAGCTAATTTGATTCTTATGTTCGACGCAATAAGAGTTCGTAGAAAGGAGCTTTTGTCGTAGATATTTGAATTAAATCTGTTGTGAAGGGGAAGGTATCTGTGGAATCTTGAGTTCAAAATGGCTCAGTTAACATAATGACATGGATAAATGGTAAATAATATTTACTTCATTACATTGGTTGTTCATTACAAGAAACTGAGATAAAATTCTCTAACTTGCTGGCATTGGTTTATGGAATGAATTTGAGACACTTTTGTGTGTGGTTTTACTTATTAGGTACTAATACTTCAAAACATCTGCTACTACTAGCCAGTCATATCGAACATTAAAATAGGTATTCATAGTTTAGGACTTATGTTGAGAATATCAAAAAATGAACGAAAATTTCGCGATTTTTCATGTGTTGCAAAGTTAGCGCACGTCTTTCGGAGCTGCAAACTTAGATGTACCCCACACGCAGTGGTCCTAACAACATACTTATTAAAATATTTTTTATTACTAGTTCGCTTCTTCTTTTATACCGCGTTCATCGAGGGACTGGAACAATTCACCGGCGGCGGTGTTTCCATCACACTACAATTTGAGTATCTTCAAGGCTAGAGTGAATAGGCTCTTAATAAATTAGCGCGCTTTAACATCAACGATCGCATCACTGCTTACCATCAGGCGGGATTGCGGTCAAGTGCTAGTTTATAATCTATAAAAAAAGAAAAAAGTTTGCTAGGATGTGTGATTAATTTAAACTTTGAAATTCGAAACGGTCAGTTTTATTCTATTTTGATTGAGTTCGACAAACAAAATTTCTTTGAGAGAGAAATTTTCTTTTTTTTTTTTTGGCGAAACACAAGAAAGTTGGAGAATTGTTCTCCTTTATCCTTATTGTTACATCGATTATAAATTCAGTATCTATATGTGTTTATGAAATGTTTATGTGCTCTCGAATCTAAAGGATCGGCCTACTTAAACATATTGCTTTCATTTAAAATTAACGTGACGCGTAACTTTCAGTTGATTCTCAGATCTCAATTTGAAAGACAAGTTAACACAGTATGCGCTTACTTCGGAACAAAGTACCTATCGCGAGCGGAATATTTTAAGAAGAGAGTATTTGAAAATTCCTGAAATTCGTTGCTCTTTTTCGTGTTCATGAATTTATAATCGCAGAATTTTAGGGGTTTGTTATCCAAAGGTGGACAACGGAACCGTTTTACTAAGCTTCGATTGTCCTCCTCCGTCTGACTGTCAACAGTTGATAGTTTCACACAGTACCTATTTATATATTTTATTGCTGATATAAATAAGAATTTAATGAATAGTATGGTAAGTGGTGTAATAATGTACTGACGACAGCAGGATAAGCTAACCCTAAACTGTCAAAAAATCCCAATCAATCTTGAGCCTTAATGGTTTAGCGATAAAGTTCAAAATCTAACAAAGAAATATGAAAGATCGTAGTAGCTTGACCTGCTGTCATCTGAACAATGGGGTTGACGTATCGTATATAAGATAAAGATTCAAAAAATAATACAAAATCAAAAGTTGTTTGTTCATATTAGGCTAAGAACACAGCTGCATGCACAGCTGTCTGTCCATTAAAAAAAAACACGGTTTCATACAATATTATGTCTAGTAATAAACACAACATAAAATGAAATTATATACCATACGTCAACTAGCCACGCCAAAATACCAGCAAAGCATTAAAATGGAAATGTAAATATGTAAAAACTTATTTAATAAATAAAAGCCCCAGGTATAAAGGGCGTGACATGTAGGTATGTAACGTGTTTTGCTTCGGCGTGTTTTGCCTCATGAAATAGAAGCCTCCCTGTGCGAATCCGACGTTTGCCGGATTTTGACGTTTAATTTTTATATCGTACCCAGAAACGAGTAATTTTATCTACTCAGCGAGCTCAGCAAAACCTGTAAGCCATTTCTTGTAATTAAAAACATTCTTGTTGCATTTTCTTTTTTTCATTATAAACTAGCGCTTGACCGCAATCCCGCCTGATGGTAAGCAGTGATGCGATCGTTGGTGGTAAAGCGCGCTAGTTTATTAAGAGCCTATTCACTCTAGCCTTGAAGACACTCAAATTGTAGTGTGACGGAAACTCCGCCGCTGGCAAATTGTTCCAGTCCCTCGATGTAAGCTGTATAAAAGAAGAAGCGAAACGCTTCGTCCGGATCGTAGTGGTGTCAACAACGTAAGGGTCGAAAATCGTCGTACGACGGGTCGTCCGATGGTGGAACGGAGATGGGGGAATTAAATCATGCAATTTCTTTGCACACTCGCCAGAATGCAACCTATAGAAGACCGAAAGGCTGGCTACATCATCTCATTGACAGTCAATGGCAAAACTGTAAGGATATTAGAGATATTTTGACAGATTTAGACCAAACTGAGACCCCGGTGTTAAAACTACAAAAGTTGTTGGTTAAAAACCGTTTCCAAGTTAATTGGCAACAAAGCAGCCAAGAACCACAACAGAACATCTTGTACACGAACACGACACAATATGATGTACGCTTATCTTATGAAATTGTAGGCTTACATCCTCTGAAATCTCATTTAGCCATGAGACGCGAGGAGCCGTATCTTATACTGTCAACGGATTATTGATGTCGTGAAACCATATCCATCCAGATTGTCGCGAGAGGGCGCGCGCCCGATTTAATTCCCCTTTAATTATTTAGAGAGAATGTCTCCTATTATTTAGCCGGTGCTCTTGCACGGCTGCGAGTAAACAGATTGGTATTGGTTTAATACAGAACCCAGACAGGCAATATTGAACGCTAATGAAGCCTTCTGTAATCTTGTTAGTCTAGATTAGTTGTATATTAGTTGTCATCCTCTCTGATGTTGTTTTAATAAACTTATAATCGTTTTACAGTTCAGATTTATGAACACAAGTGTTTGTTTTATGGATTGATTAGATTAAGCAAGAAGCAGATTGAAATAATAAAACACAGCTGTCGTTACGATGCGTAAATTCTAAAGTAAAGGGCAGGCTATAAAATACAAAAGTTTGACACTTAGGTCGTCCCATTCGTCAACATGACTGAAGGTTGCGGTCTTCAGAGATTGATGACTATTCATATTTCATAGTTAGACCTGCTTAAATAAATTACAATTTTACATGTCTAGGTAAACAAAAAGAGGCCAGGTTTTAATCAAATAAAGATAAGCACCTTTTGTTTGGCCGACAAAATGGTCTCGTATTCGAGAAGCAAGTGGACAAGCGTCGTAGAACAAACGAGGTTTGTTAAGGGCTTCTTAAAAATTGTCAAATTCAAGACTTGATCAATCAGAATCGATTTTCAAATAGAAGGAAGATAAAAAATATTCTGCTCAAAAAAGGCACACACACTAATACAAAAT
This sequence comes from Sesamia nonagrioides, assembly GCA_017933935.1. Taxonomy (NCBI): domain Eukaryota; kingdom Metazoa; phylum Arthropoda; class Insecta; order Lepidoptera; family Noctuidae; genus Sesamia; species Sesamia nonagrioides. The sequence goes on from JADWQK010000006.1 coordinate 1,356,926, forward strand.
ACCGAAAACGTTAAAAGTGTGATAATATAACTGAAAATTAGTTTAGCTTGTGATCAACAGAATCGGCGCCATTATGCATTATGTAGAGTGAAAATGTATACCTTTGTAACAGCCATCAATTAAGTACAGTAATACCCCGGACTTACGCGATCAGTGGGACTGAGCACTATCCGCGTAAGTCGAGGTACAATGTACAACGCACAAAAAAATACAAAATCGTAACTTATGTACCTACGCGCCGATTCCGCACTACACGTATGTGCCTGTTGTAAACTGAACGAATAATAATGCAGGGGGGCACAAACAAACGCCGCCGCTTGTCCTTGACTGCGCGGCGTTCGCGTAACTCCGAATTCGCGTAAGTAGGGGTATTACTGTAAGAGATTTTAATTTGAGTCTAGAAGTAACACTGTTCAAATGTACAATTGTACTCAAACACTACCTACATTCTAAACACATAAATATATATATCATCGGGTTGAAATCACAGAGCAACTTAGATTGAATAATTTAAGTAGAACGTACCTAAATGTTAAGTCAGGCATGCTTCCAATTTAAGTTCGTTTATATCTTGAATCAAGAATTCCTCACCCACGCACCAAATTCACTGGTATTATTATAACATCAGAGACCATTTTCAGAAGAGAATTCTCGCAAATTTAAAAGGTTTTTTTATGTTATTAGGAATCGTCGCCCGTAATGATTACTTGTCTTGCGAGGACGCAATTTTTAGCGAATGAAGCGAATGCTAGCGGAGTCGCGAATAGTAGGTTGTAAAAAATACATCACATTGCCTTCAACTATGCATTTTGGACATCCAATTAAGTATGAATGTACAAAAACAATTTCTAGGAAATTACTTTTATTATTGTGTGTGAAATTTATTGTAATTGTAACGTAACGCACGCGAAGCTTTTTTCAAGGGGGCGTTTAAGCACTATAAATATATTTACGTAAACAAAACCGGTAAAAGTTGGAATTTTGACCTTAAATATATCCGTAAACTGATGCTCAAAATGGTGTCCAATACGGAGGAAACTAGGGCTATCCTAGTTTCCCCACAATATAGTGTACCATAATCAGCCTCAGCAGGCCTCTTTTCACTGTTAAAGTCATTGAAGGGTAGGGTCAAAACCTACGTATGACCCTAATGGTTATAATCCAACGATTATGACCCACGACCTCTTACAGAGAAAAGAAGCCTGTGCTGTATTGGGTTCAATGCGGGTTGATAGATGTCACATATGTTTGAATACAATATTCTAAGCTATAATGAAATCACTCAATATTTTATTTTACTGCTTGTAATGGACTAGTGTGTAACTAGAGTAGACTAATAGGTAGCTATGTACATAATATGGTCCGACACATACTTATTCATTGTAACGTAATGAAACATTATGACAGAATGTACGTGTATGTTTATGATATCATGGACTAAAGTGTTCATTCAAGAAACGCACACTAATGTAAGTGCTCAAGAAAGGCGTGTTCTTGATTGACACAAGTTCCCAAAAAGCTGTATTGTTCTTTAGAACTTGATGTAGGTTTTATATAACTTTTGGGTCGCCGAGTTTTCCTGTTGATTTCTGCGACCAAAAGTTGTATCGTCGTGCTTAAGTACGACGAATTCAAATTTGTATTGACAAAAAAGGGGAAAAAGTTGAATGTGGGCGTTAGAAGTTGGAAAAATACGAGCACGTAGCTTACCTGACTTTTTATTTAATAAAGGAGGTTTTACGTGCCTTTTGTAACAAAAATATGCCATTTATGTATAGGAGTACGGCTACAGAGAGGTACATTGAGGTTATAAAAGGTTCGGGGTTTATATACTTACACAAAATATTTAAGAAAATCTTAGGTAACTATATTACCTTATCATCATCATCCCAGCGTTAATCCAATGCTGAAGCCTTTTCAGCATTGGAGTCTAGGGTCCGCTTTACCAGTCCAACTGCTGATATGGCTAAACTTCGACATTTTCCGTGAAGCGACTGCCGTCTGACCTCCACAACCCGAAGGCGACATCGAAGCATTGCAGTTAGACCAATTGTTGGACTTTTGAGGGCTCCAACAACCCGTAACGACTGCCACTAGATGTTCGTATGGCAACCGGGACCAACGGCTTAACGTGCTTTCCGAGGCACGACCAGACCAGTGCAAATATTCATATTCATGCATACAAATATTTGCACTCTGCGGGGATTGAAACCGCACCACCTTGCGCAGCGGCCGCGTCCGCTACCGCTACGCCACGGAGGCTGTCCTGGCAGGTAACTATACTACCTGCCTGTATTATAATGAGATCTGAAATTTTGGCTGTCATACTTAACTTCGAAGATTAAAATACTAATGTACTGTATTAATAATTAAGTTTCAAAGTACGATTGACGTTAAAAGGTACTTTGTGACGTCTTATTTAATTGAAAAAGTTAAGTATTACTCTGCAAAATTACTTAGTACCAATTTCACAATTGCCTGTCAAAGATGATTGCTATCTCAAAAATGCTGACAGCTAATCTATATCTATCTCTACGAGACATCGGCAGTAGAAATATAGATTGAGCTAAGGGCGACATGCATACGTCATACGGCTATAAGTATGTCTGGTGAGTGGTGTTCTTTGAGAGAAAGAATGCGAGGGAGTCCACTGTGTGGGAGAAAGTGCCAGGGTGTCACCACTATGGGGATCACCCTGAAAACACGTTGGAGGCGGTGGAGCTTACGGTGGTGGTCTGCCCGGCTTGGGCGAAGCATCGTCGTGTCCTCGTGGCAGTGATCGGCGGCGGCGATCTTTCCCGTCCGGCCCTGGTCCAGGCCATGGTCCAGTGCGAGAGAGCATGGTAGGTCGTCAATTCCTTCTGCAGTAACGCTGGCATAAGAATAGGCGGAATGCGTGGAGTGAAGGAACACGGGTGGGTTTTAGTGAGTAAAAGTCTGACACGCCCTTCCACTTCGCCCAGAGCGGGAGAGGTCATTTAATGATATCCCATCTGAAAAACAGGGAGTTCACTGTACCGTGTTAGTTTTTAAATTATAGCATAATATTGTTTTAAATCCATACTAATATTATAAATGCGAAAGTAACTCTGTCTGTCTGTCTGTTTGTCTGTCTGTCTGTCTGTTACGCTTTCCCGCTTAAACCTCTCAACCGATTTTGATGAAATTTGGCACAGACAATCTTTAGACCCTGAGAAAGAACATAGGCTACTTTTTCTCCCGGAAAAAATTGATGTTCCCGAGGGAAATCTAAAAAGCGCGATATAACCGGACTCCACGCGGGCGGAGCCGCGGGCGGAAAGCTAGTTAACTATAAATACGACATACCTCAAGTTTTCGTAAGATTAATTCAGCCAACCCTTGGGTAACTCGAAGTATCAGCCAGTTGTTTAGAGCCATTTTTTTTTCTAACTTATTTATCTATACTCTTTAGTGTATGTAAGTCAAAACTGAAATACGGGTATATTTTTTTTTTTTTTAAGAAATTTTCCAGTCGACAGGTAAAAATCTAATATTTATATTGCGTTAAAGTTTTTCGTCGAACAATATCTGTTTTTCTCTTTGCTAGATCCTCCCGGAAGTGTTTTACAGACAGTGGATACAAAAACTTCGCTGTTGTTTGTTTGACGAGAGCATTGTAGATAACAGTTTTCTTTGATAAGCAGAGGAAATACGTTTTTTATCTTATGTGGTGTAAACTCTGTTCCAAGTTCAATGTTCAGTGTTACTTATATTATTTCAGTATTTTTTGGCGTGTTGTAGATTCTCATAAAACCAATCAATAATGAAAGCAGTTTTGGCCCAGTGGTAACAGCTCCGACTTAGGAATTGTTTGGTGAGTTGGGTGTGAACCCAGCTGGGCAAGTGCCAATCACTATTAAGTTCATATGAGAGTGACCAGCACTATTGATATAGTTGTTGCGTAAACTCAACTTTACTGTGTATGAATTAAAGTAATTTTTTCAGTTTACATTTTAGCGATCATGTCGCTCTGTAGATATAGTACCTAACAAGTTGCTATCCGATTTTCTCGCAACTTAGCAGTTTGTTTGTTTTGGCAGATCTCCCAATTCGCACCAGATGGCCAGATGGAAGTTCCAACAACTTGAACAAAACTTCGCTTAAGTATCTACTGTTTCCTTCTTCGAATTACATTAAAGGTGTTAAGAAGTGCGAGGTGCCAATTTGTTCCAGTTTCAGTACACACGCTTACCGTATAAAGGACACATGGAATTGTACAAAAGTTAGGCTTCCTGGTACGATGTGTCTGTCACCCATACCTACAGAGAGATTTTGTAAAAATCTCATCATAAAAACTTAGGTTAAATTAGTTGAATATTTGGGAATTAGTTAATGTTACGTTATCACATTTTCATATCATATTTTCTCGGTGGTAGGCCATAACATCGGCTGCCGGCAGAAGTTACCACCCACCAGACAAAGTCTTGCTGCCAAGCGATTCGTCGTGTTCCGGCATGATGTTTGGTGAAGCCGTACGGAGGACGGGTCTGAGCAGTTGTGTTGCGATGTGTGCTAGGTACGATGCGTCAAATGTTGCTGTGTCGGGAGTTTGGTCGTGGAGAGTCTCCAGATCAATCTTCCTCTAGCGCAGCTTCGTTTGATCGTGTTGGTCTTGGGTTTAACATTGCATCACCTCGCTCAACTGCCGTCATCCTTCCTATTCCTTAGTTTTTTAAGTGAATAGGCTTAATAAACTAGTGCGCTTTACCATCAACGATTGCATCACTGCTTACCATCAGGCGGGATTGCAGTCAAGCACTAGTTTATAATTATTAAAAAAAAAAAAAAAAACTTGAAGGTTCCGCAGTTCATGTCTCAAAACCCTTATAGTTCGGTGGAGGACTGCCCGGCTTGGCTAGAGCACCGCCGTGTCCTCGTGCAGGCCATGGTTCAGAGCGAGAGTGCATGGCAGGCCGTCACCTCCTTCTGCGAAGCAGTGATGCTGGCAAAGGAGAGGGCGGAGCGCGGGAGCGCGCATTCCAGCGTCTTCACACCTCAAGCCGCCGCAGGAGATGCCCTGGTCAGGAGATAACATCATACTCACGGACTCTGTAGGCGCGGGCTTGCGGATGCCGAGCGAAAGGCAGCTCGTCGCCCGGTAAGAACCAGGCCTGGGTCGACGGCGCGTTGTGTTTCACGCGCGCCTCAAAGAGATGTCAGCACACCGTGAAGGGGTCCACGAAGACCGATGCCTCCTGAACTAGGTTTGCGGGTTGGTCAAAAAAGAAACCGAGGCCCTGGCTATCGCACAGGCAAGTGAAGGAACACGGGTGGGTTTTAGTCAGTAAAAGTCTGGCACGCCCTTCCCCTCCACCCACAGCGGGAAAGTCATTAGATGATTTTCCAACCCAAAGAAACAAAAAAAAGAACCCTTATAGTTTCATCATGCCCATCCGTCCTTCGTTGGTTTACTTGCCAAACTGTTATTGTTGCAGAAACAAAAAGAACAAAAACATATTTTTTTGGTTTGCCTCCTCTACACCTATGCGAGCACGTATGAAGCGGGGATGATTTGTTTTTCTCGCGTGTTCCATATAGTGTGGGATTATTATTAGACAAGTGTTTTAAAAACATTAGTAGCTCAGACGAATTTTTATTTAGGTATCCGTTTTCGAGATATTCAACTTCAATGTGCAATTTTCTTGGTGGTAGGCCATAACATCGGCTGCCGGCAGAAGTTACCACCCACCAGACAAAGTCTTGTCGCCAAGCGATTCGTCGGAACACGACGAATCGCTGATGATGTCCGGTGAAGCCGTACGGAGGACGGGTCTGAGCAGTTGTGTTGCGATGTGTGGCGGGTACGATGCACCAAATGTTGTTGTGTCGGGAGTTTGGTCGTGGAGAGTCTCCAGATCAATCTCCCTCTAGCGCAGCATCGTTTGGTCGTGTTGGTCTTGGGTTTAACATTGCATCACCTCGTTCAACTGCCGTCATCCTTCCTATTCTACAACTAACTAACTAAACTAACTCGCGCTTCTTAACTAGTGCGCTTTATCATCAACGATTGCATCACTGCTTACCATCAGGCGGGATCGCAGTCACGCACTAGTTTATAAATATTTAAAAAAAAATTGTTAAGATATCTCTCCTCCTCTTAAAGCTACACGGCTGGCTCAAAAAAATCTGAAATAAAGGGATCAGGGGAAAACTGTAACGGCTTTGATGACTTTGTTATTTCAGCAGGGTAATTGTGTAATACATCAGTTGCAATGGGTTTCTTTTTGATAGTTCAAAAACATTCATTGCGTTATTTATGTTGTTGAACAGACACATTTTCCAACATAGGGAGCAATGGAACAGCAATAACCTTCAAAATGATTCCAACTGATAGCAATCTAGTCTAGATAAATATTTCCTCATACGATTTTACGAATATTTATCAATGCTTAAAATCTCATTGCCATTGTATAAATATTACAATTGATTAATTCAGGTGCTTTATTTTTCATACATGTCCATTGATGTAGCAAATATTCCAAGTTAAATATTGTTACAACTAATTATCCTTATAATTACTGCCATCGCAAATAATAACTATGCCACAAAACATTGATCCGCATTTATGAAATATTTGCCATTGCAATGTAAATATTTCAGTGCAATATTCAACTGAACAGTAGGTAGGTACAGTTGAATATATTATTAACTAAACTTATTATTAGTATTTATTGACCATTGAATGATGGGATTTTGGCTATAATTTAGATAAATAGATGTTATAAACTATGCCATTTTTCGTGTCTGTCTGTGTCCGCTTTAACATAACATAGGTAATCAGCCTATATTGTTTCCACAGTTGTTTTTATTATTATTATTATTATAAACTATCGCTTGACCGCAATCCTGCCTGATGGTAAGCAGTGACGCATTCGTTGATGGTAAAGCGCACTAGTTTATTAAGAGCCTATTCACTCTAGCCTTGAAGACACCCAAATTGTAGTCCGACGGAAACACCGCCGTCGGCAAATTGTTCCAGTCCCTCGATGTACGTGGTATAAAGGAGGAGGCGAAACGCTTCGTCCGGATCGTAGTGGTGTTAACAACGTAAGGGTGGAAACCAGCCGTACGACGGGTCGTCCGATGGTGGAACGGAGATGGGGGAATTAAATCATGCAATTACCTCGCACACTCCCCAAAATGCATCCTATAGAACACCGAAAGGCTGGCTACTCTACGCCTGTGCTCTAGGCTTTGGAGACCAACTCGAGTTGTGACACAGACCTCCTCTCGATGAGAGGGAATGGGCCTTAATCTACCGCGCTGGCCCAGTGCGGGTTGGTAGATGTCACATGTCTTCGAAATTTTTAGACCTAGGACATGGCGGTTTCCTGACGATGGTTTCTTTCACCGGTTTAAGAGCGATGGTGATGAAATAAACAATTTACACAAAGTAAAACTTCAAATGGGATTCGAACTTACGACTTTCAATTTCTAGTCGCGGCTGATACCACTAGGCTACCACTGTTCCACTTCCGCTTTGTTCTTTTTAATTTTGATGCGGTTTTCAAAATTATTTAGAGAATTTACTCTGTTAACATAAATTCGACTAATATGGAATAAAAAATATTTTGTAATTTTGTCAAGTCGGAAAATTCGGGACAAAAACAGGGAGGAGTCGCTAATTTCATAACAAAGAGTTATTTAAAAGTTCAGAACAAGGTATTTCATTTCAGATGAAAACTCACAAAGACTTAGGAAGGACATTTCAGTCGAGTTTCTTGACCTTGCGTCGCAAAGAAGGTTAAATTTCCTTTATTTTAATTGGACACCTCATGTAAGCTGTACAGTCAGTTCGCAGCCATTTTACTTCAACAGACAACAAACAAAAAAAACAACCTTATTGCAACGTAAATAAAGATCGACGGGATACAAGTCAATAGAGTGAGGAAAATAGGGGATGGGAAGATAGTCATCTGCTACGGGAATAGACCGGAGCTGGAGAAGGCGCCGACTCGACCGAAACTTGGTTATGGCAGCACCCTAACAGCAACCTTATAAACATGAGGATAAAGATCTCTGTGTTTGCACAGTGATGAAAAGTCAGACATAAAATAACTGTAAATAGACTTGTACTTGCCTTCAATAAAATAATGTTACGGATAACCCTCTCTCTTTACCTACTGAAGTCCATAGACACATTATCACAAAGTTAGGGTGAAAATCTCTACTGTGAAATCCTGTGAATCATTAGCTAACCGTCTAGTTTGAAACTATCTAAAATTTTCCGAACTATATTGTGGCCTGCAGTCTAGCCAGATGCAGCTAAATAATATTGTTTTTCATGGACCAACTGCCGCTCAGACCTTCACAACCTAGTAACTGAGAAACATGATAGACCTGGGTAAGGAAGTTTGAACTCAATCCTCAATAATTTATTGCATTTCATAATGTTACATAATAGTTCGTATATAGAATCAATTATGGACCCTGTGGGGCACAGGAAAGTATTTTGTTTTATTTTTGTTATAGGAGAGAGGATGAAGGCGCTCTTGTTGAGGGAAAAAAGTAATATGTAATTGAAATGGTATCATTGAAGAACAGTATTTTATACTTTTATGGTATTTGTATTTTACTCCTGTCATTGATCTTCGAGTGACAGCTGGGACTGACGACTGAATATGCTTCCTGGTCTTGGAGGGGGTCTCGACATATAATAGTTGGCCATGGTAATTCATCCATGAACCAACCACAGCAGGAGTTTTTTTTTTATGAAAACATTATTCCATACCAGCAATTTCTTCGGTATCGTGTGTGCATTTATAAAAAATAAAAATAATATGGTGTTGCTGGCTGTTTCTATTTTTTTTATATAAATATAGACTAGTGCTTGACTGCAATCCCGCCTGATACAAAGCAGTGATGCAATCGTTGATGTTAAGCGCGCTAGTTTATTAAGCCTATTCACTTAAAAAACTTAGTGAATAGGAAGGTAGACGGTGGTTGAGCGAGGTGATGCAATGTTAAACCCAAGAACACGACCAACTATGCCGTGCTAGAGGGAGATTGATCTGGAGACCCTCCGTGACTAAACTCCCGACACAACAACTTTTGGCTCATCGTACCCGGCACACATCGCAACAGAGCTGCTCAGACCCGTCCTGCGGACGCCTTCACCAGACATGCCAAATCGCTTGGCGGCAAGACTTTGTCTGATGGGTGGTAACTTCTGCCGGCAGCCGATATTATGGCCTACCACGGAGGAATGTTATGTGAGTTTATTTTTATCACCAAATAAAACATGAAAGTAGTTTTTTCTTTAAAGTAACATAAATATGTAATTCGTACACAATCGTCAATCTCAATACATAGCATCACAACATTGCCAATAATCCTAGTTAATCCAATTGTAAGAAAATCCTTTACGAGCAGCGAAGTGGGACGATTTGCTCGATTCGGTTCCATTGTCTTAGCAACCGACAGGTTTATAGTCACTCGGATTAAAGTAATGAATCCGTGGTACACAGTTGGATTCTCCATTTTAGACCTGATATTTTAGGGTAATTAATACATTTTGCAGTTACAGCAATATTGTAAGAGTCCTTTCTAGAAATTTAGGGGCGCCTTTTTTGTTAAAGGTCCGGGGTTCAGATTTGTGCCCATCGTCATTATCATTTCAGAGGAAAGACCTCCACTGCTGGACATAGATCACTCCCAATCACCACCGTCACTTGGATCGGTCCTGTGCTTTTGCACTCATGAGTTTTCTATAGCTACCAGTCCATCGGACTACTTTGCGCGGGGACTTTGTTTTTTTTTGTTTGGGATGGGATATCATCAAATGACCTCTCCCGTTCTGAGCGGAGCGGAAGGGCGTGTCAGATTTTTACTGACTAAAACTCACCCGCGTTTCTTCACTTGCCTGTGCGACGGCCAGGGCCACGGTTTCTTTTTTAACTACTAAACTTTCATGTCCAACGGTGATCAGCATGCAATGTGTTCACACTACCACTTAAGTTTGGAAATTTTCTAGCTGCGTCGGTTACCTTGGTTCTCCTACGGATATCTTTATTTCTGATGTATGCCTGGTTAATGGCAAAATGCTGACACCCCCTTTTTTTATAAATTATAAGCTAGCGCTTGACCGCAATCCCGCCTGATGGTAAGCAGTGACGCAATCGTTGATGGTAAAGCGCACTAGTTTATTAAGAGCTTATTCACTCTAGCCTTGAAGACACTCAAATTGTAGTCTGACGGAAACACCGCCGCTGGCAAATTGTTCCAGTCCCGCGATGTACGCGGTTTAAAGGAGGAGGCAGGAAGTGCTTCTTCTTCTTCTCCTCTGCTTCCCTGTTACATGGAAGTGTAGACTTATGTATACACTGCATAGCCTTCCGGGAAATACAATCGTATTTTATTTTGCGGTAATTTGGACCTTTTACAGTTACAATAATTGGGGTCGTGTAATTTCGGGGAGTGAAAAGTTATTAAACGTTTTGGAAAATTGGTTTCCCTGCTGCTCGTAGTTTAATGAAAGTAGCGGGGACAGCTGAAAAGGGTAAAATATTGCATACATATATTGTTTTTGATTTTTTTTTAATCTTTCACTTTGTGTAATTGGAACGACAGTATTTCAAATATTGCAGACCCAAAACTTCGATGGTGGCATGGTAAAGACCACTTTGTCGGCGTGTTTTGGAACACAGAGGGCAGGATATGAGTTACAGCATGGTTTGCCTCACAGGTCTATTTCCACACCCTACTACTTCGATGGAAAGGTAGTAGACCTTACAATCGAAGTAGCAGGGTGTGGAATTGGACCTGTGGCCATAGTTCACTGCGTTCCGATGACAATCCTGGACTAAAAGGGATATTATTAAATAAATATGGAAGTATATAAGTATGGAATTGGTAGCTTTAAATAAAAATAGTAGAAACGCCTACAGGTAACAGGACTCTCACACTCATTACCTATATACATATAAGCGTTAGGTACCTATAGGTAGATGGCAGATGCTTAAATAATTATAATTAATTTTTATTTAAATAAATAATTAACCTGTTAGACGTGAACCATCATCTAAGGTTTAATAGCTTAAATTGAATTGTCGAGAATATTCATATTCTTTACGTCTAACCGTAAAAGTTTGGATTACGGTTACAAGAGAGAAAATATGAAAATTACAACTCGACGCGAGTTTATAAAGAATTCAAAGGACGGTAAATATGAAAAAACTTTAATGTGTTAATTTATCCATTTTAATATGTACTTATAACATTTACAAAGGAAAGTACCTAAGCAGAAAAGCTTTTTCTACAACCACGAAATGTATGTACCTATGTACCTACGAATGTCTAAAGCGACGTCATAATTTATATTTTAAGTCGACCCGCGAGTACACTAATGGGCTAAACTTGAAATCAAATGAATATTATATTAGTTTGAATGTGTAATGTACATATATATGTTTGTAGATATTGCAGTGAGCGCAGTATTACAGAGTGAATCTGTTATATTATTTGTTGTCGTTTGGGTCCACCGATTAGGATAGGTTACTCTTGCCGCGATTTGTCGGTGGATGGGTGACCGACCGTCTTTACATAATTAATTACCCTGCGTACCTTATTTTTTTTTTTATAAATATAAATTTAGTGCTTGACCGTATTCCCGCCTGATGGTAAGCAGTGATGCAATGCGTTGATAGTGAAGCGCGCTAGTTTATCAAGAGCCTATTCACCCTAGCCTTGAAGACACTTAAATTGTAGTCCGACGGAAATACCGTCGCTGGCAAATTGTTCCCTCGATGTACGCGGTATAAAAGACGAGGCGAAATGCTTCATTCAGATCGTTATGATGTCAACAACAAAAAGGTAGAAACTCGCCGTACGACGGGTCGTCCGATGGTGGAACGGACAAAAAGCACATTAAATCGTTGCTTTTGGCTGTCATTCAGCCTTATTTGACAATCGTTACGGGTCACAAGCCCGAAAGTCTGACGACAAATCCTATTACTTAGTAACAAGGTTATAGAGATCAGATGGGCAGTTAATCATCATCATCATCGACCTTTTTTATCGTCCCACCGTTGGGCACAAGTCTTCTCTGATACAGAGAAGGATTGAGCGTAATCACCATGCTTGCTCAATGCGGCGATTGGTGATCTCAGATAAGTCCAGGTTTCCTCAAGATGTTTTTCACCTTTTAATCAGTCATTGGTGTCCAAGATATACTTAGAAAGTACATATAATATAACTTAGAATAGTTATATTGGTACTTGCCTGACCTGGAATGGAATCCACACACTCATACTTGTGAGGCTGGTGTTTTTTTTTTTTATTAGTTGTAAACTAGTGCTTGACTGCAATCCCGCCTGATGGTAAGCAGTGATGCAATCGTTGATGGTAAAGCGCACTAGCTTATTAAGCCTATTCACTCAAAAAAACCTAGTGAATAGGGAGTAAGACGGCAGTTGAGCGAGGTAAAATACAGAATTCAGCCTCATCTGGTTAGGCTGAAGGCCGTTTTCAACATCGCTATAAAAGTATAAAGAGGCTAGTCAAATGGTAAATGTATTTGTATAATCTAGTTTTGGCCTCAAAGTTCTTGGACTGTTCTGAATACGAGGTCACCTAGAAACTGCGTCGTTAACATATATTGACTACTTTGTATGCATACTTACATTATTTTGTATAAATATAATAGCTCATATGCTCCAATGTTATTACTTTGGAAGCCTTGAATAATCCACACTAATATTATAAATGCGAAAGTAACTCTCTCTCTCTGTCTATCTGTCTGTCTGTTACGCTTTCCCGCTTAAACCTCTCAACCGATTTTGATGAAATTTGGTACAGACAATCTTTAGATCCCGAGAAAGAACATAGGCTACCTTTTATCCCGGAAAAATTTGATGTTCCCGAGGGAAATCTAAAAAGCGCGATATAACCGAACTCCACGCGGGCGAAGCCGCGGGCGGAAAGCTAGTATTATAAATGCGAAAGTAACTCTGTCTGTCTGTCTGCCTGTATGTTATACTTTCCCGCTTAAACCTCTCAACCGATTTTGATGAAATTTGGCACAGACAATCTTTAGACCCTGAGAAAGGACATAGGCTACCTTTTATGAAAAAAAAAGATGTTCCCGACGGAAATAAAAAAATCGCGATATAACCGAATTCCACGCGGGCGAAGCCGCGGGCGGAAAGCTAGTAACGAATAATTCTAAATCTATCTTCAAATATGATTATTAAAGCGTAAAGCGCGCTAGTTTCTTAAGGGCCAATTCACTAAAAACAACTGAGTGAATAGTAAAGAAGACGGCAGTTGAGCGAGGAGATGCAATGTTAAACCTAACAACACGACCAACGATGCTGCGTCAGAGGGAGGTTGATTTGGAGGCCCTCCACGACCAAACGCCCGACTCAACAACATTTTCGCAATGTACCCGGCACACATCGCAATACAACTGCTCAAACCCGTCCTCCGTACGGCTTCACTAGACATCATGCTGGAACACGACGAATCGCTTGGCGGCAAGACTTTGTCTCTCTTTTCCTATTCTTTATTATTTTTTTTATTTGGGTGCTTCTTGAACTCAGGGGCCTTCAACCTTGCGTAAATTCTCACTACAGTTCTTAAAACGACGAAGGAAAGCATGGTGCAGAAATCACCATATCCGAGACTAAAATTGCGAAGGCATGTTACTTTGGACCAACGCGCACTGGGTTTGAGTTTTAGTAGGCGAGTGCATTACATGATGAAATGAGTTGAGTCCGGAGTCCTAGCAAGAGAGCATTGTAGGTTGATTTTCCTTTTTGCCCAAAAACGTTTATAAAATTCTTTATAAAATTCGTAACAAAAACTGTAACCAACGCAGATTTTAGTACTTACGCAGTTTCATAAACCTTTTTTATAGTTATGGTCGCTTACGTAACCGCTTTTAACCTATAAATCGCAGATGTTGCCTAGAACTTATGAACTATAGCTTGGCTACTATATTTTCAAGTAGTCAGCACAAAACAAAGGACAGCTTAAAATATTGGTGTTTCTGTGCTTCTAGAAAACTCTATTGGAGATATTTATTCTGTAGTTATTTTTGTGACAACTGGGATACAGGTTCTGGGTCAGGTTTTATTCAGCTTTGAATTTAATAGGTGCATACACTTTTTTAGTTAACATTAGCGCATGAACACAGTAGTGTGTGTCTGCGTGTGTCTGGATGAGAATGTTTTTTGTCTTTATCTGAGGACTCTACTGCTATTTACGCACCCATTGAAACTGTATTTGTGCACTCAGCTACCACAAGTAAAATACGTGTCGATTTTCCGAGATAAAAGTACAATAATATTCCATAAAATATCAGCGTAAAAATTTGGTTAAGTGAGCTTAGTGTATCAGTATATGTATTAGTACATATGTAATCAGTCCTACTCTGTATGAGAGAAGACCTGTGCCTAGCAGTGGGACGATAAAAAGGTTGATGATTTGATGATTAGAGCTTAGTGTGAGTTGTCAATAGTGTCATTCCCTAATGTTAGTTGGAATGGTCATGGTGGAATGGTTACAGAATCTCAATGCTGTACTAATACCGAGTGTGAACACTCATTATCAATCCGAAGAGTGGTAGACCATAACATCGGTTAGTCTTTTTTGTTGACTTGATAGTGCTCTGGCTGTTGAGAGTATGTCATGCTCACTCAAATGTCTCGCTGATGGTGGCGTATGTGTTGGGTCATTGGATTCCCTTCAATATGGTTGAGCTGAATGATGCTGATCCATTCGTCATGTTCGTGAACGGACGCCGTCGGAGGGGACTGGTCATCTCTTAGCTGCCACGGCGTATTTTAATTTCTGAATTGATTTTTGTGTGTTTTCCATAATGGACGCTCTCGGCGTACAATTTATTTCTGCATCGTTCTCACACGGTTGATTTCAACATGAATGATGTAATCAAATATTTGTAACAATAGCTTGAAAATTTAAAGAGTGTCCATGGAGTTTCTTGCCCGTTCTTCTCCATAGGTACCTACTCTTTGGAATGGGCGACTAGCTTCATCTTATTGACTGACCGACCTTCTGACAATTCAAAAGTGCCTATAACTGGTTTATTTGAAATAAATGCTTTGATTTTGATCGGTTGCCGGCGAAAGTTACCACCCACCAGACAAAGGATTGCCGCCAAGCGATTCGTCGTGTTCCGGCATGATGTTTGGTGAAGCCGTACGAAGGACGGATCTGAGCACTTGTGTTGCGATGTGTGTTGGGTACGATGCGCCAAATGTTGTTGTGTCGACAGTTTGGTCGTGGAGGTTCTCTAGATCAATCTCCTTCAGGCGCAGCATCTTTGGTCGTGTTGTTAGGTTTAACATTGCATCACCTCGCTCAACTGCCGACTTCCTTCCTACTCACTAATTTTTTTGAATGAATAGGCTTTTAATAAACTAGCGCGCTTTACCATTAACGAATGCATCATAGCTTACCATTAGGCGAGATTGCGGTTAAGCAGTAGTTTATAATAACAATAAAAAAAAGATACAGCTTTGTTAATGAAACAAAACTTGTGCACACAACTGCATAAAAGCAAAACATGGTGTGTAGGCTTTCTTTTGTTTATGACGTTTACCTCTAGCTTTACCATAGGATTTTATTCAATCATAGTAAGCTGTACAGACCTGGCAGTCTGCCAGCAGTTGTCAGAGCACCCAGCGCTAGTAGCTTGATGGGTGAAATTGAAACTAAAGAAATTTTCTATAAAAATACTGTATACAGTATACAACACTGAAAACGTTCCTCGTAGTAAAAATGAAATAAGGTACATTAGGAGATTGATGCAGACAGATATAGCCAAACATCTTTTATGCAAAAATATATTCTAAAGTGTCAGCATGTAGGTATGTTTTTAATTAAAGATGGGTTTGTTTTGGAAAAGACTGCAATACAGAGTTAAAACTAAATTCAACTTTAATAGGGACTGTGACCACGGACCTTTTCTGCCTCTATTATCTGAATCGTTCGATTAATGACAAATACGTGCACTCGTCATCATCATTTCAGCCGAAATACGTCCACTGTTGGACATAGGCCTTTCCCAAGGATCTCCACGAAGACCGGTCCTGCGCCTCCCGCATCAAACCGTTTTCCGGCGACCTTCACCAGGTTGTCGGTACACCTTGTCGGGGGCCTACCCACGCTGCGTCTTCCGGTAGGTGGCCGCCACTCCAGAACCTTACTGCCCCATCGGCCATCGGTTCTACGAGCAATGTACCCCGCCCACTGCCATTTAATTTTAGCGACTGGAAGAGCTATGTCGGTGACTTTGTTTCTTCTGCGGATCTCTTCATTTTTCCGTGCACTGACTAAACCGATTCCGTCAATCTGTACGTATGCCTGTCCTTTCATCAAAATGTCATCAATCTACATAGTCTGAACAAGATTTGGCTAAAATTATTACTGGAAAAATAGAGCGGAGATTATGACCTCTAAATTTATCCATTTATTTCAGGCACCAAGGCCCATATACACAAGGCACATACAATACTATATTAACATAATTAATTACAGCTAATGCTAAAGTACACTTCCTTTCTTAACAGAGTAGTTACATCGGAAAAGCCGACGTCATCTCGTTTTTACAATATGAATGATGCGCGAAATTGTCTACACAAACCTAAACACAGAAATAAAAACATTCCTAAATTCTTATTTTAAAAGAGTCTCGAAATTCTGTTTATTATTTCAAAGACTTCATATTCTTTCAGCAACCATAGACTTCCCTCATTAAAATCATACAAATTTGAAAATAAACCCCGTTAATATAGATTTACAAACGAAAACAACATCAGCGAAAATTACCGGCATAAAAAAGGTGAGTTTCACATGGTTTCCCCTTAGGTCCTCTTGAACCACCCCTCCGAATGTTATTGCAATATAAATATAATTTGTCCGACAGATCCGCTCGCTTCGTTTCGAAGTTAATCGAAAAACGTTAATCTTATGAAATATATCGATGGTCTCAGCAATTCTGTGGGTTTATTAAATTAGACCATTTTTACGTCAAGTAGGTATTTATGGGAAATCTCCGTTATGTAATTATACGGTATTACATTTTGAGATCAGTTACCTTTCGATGATTATTTATTTTAATAAGAAGGGTATTTCATGAAGAATGTATTGGATAAGAACAGTAGTTATGTGGATTAATGTGGAAGGGTATTGCAGAAAAGTAAAAGCAATGAATTTTACTTCTTTATTTCACTATTTACGACGCCTAAATAAAACGAAACAGCGCCATCTGTCTAGCATTTTCTTAAGTATAGTAAAGTCAACTTCCAGACAACCGAATGCACCTGTATACCAGAATTTTACAATGACATGACGCAACTGCTTATCTGACCCCAACTCAGTTACTGGCAATGAATGGGTCGACGCGACCCGTAACGACTATCAGAGATTCTCGGAGCACACAGCACAGAGGGGTTCTGGTAAGTGAAGATCCATAGAAAAACCGAGGCAAGCGTACTTTTACCTGATCGATAGACCCTGCAAACTAGAACAATATTACATTACTATACAAACACAATTTTCAATACCAATATATTTTGTCGCCTACATCTTCATAAAACAAAGACATTCCTTGTTCAAAAGGTCAGGAGGTAAAGTGATAAATCTGTGCGGCAGGCGACGCCGACTGCACCCGGGTGGCGTTTCCATCTTAATTTATCTCTTGAAGGCCTCGCTGTGAATAGTGGAGTGTTTGTTGTAGCACACACGGGTTAACCGAGGCCAGGGCTAAACGCTTTAATGCTGTGCTTAAAAATGACCGGTTTTTATGCAGCTGACTTTTTTGTTAGATAGTCGGAAAATTGTGTGGAGTTGGAGTGAATAAAGGTAGCTTAATAAATGTATGCAATATGCTTTGGGATGTTTTGTTTCATTTTTTATCAGAAGAATTAGAAAGGTAGCCGGCGAAATTCAATTCCTCTATGTTCATATACCTAATTCTATTGAAGAAATTTAAATCAATAGGGGTATAGTCGTTGTGGCCTAGTGGTTAAAACACCAGCCTCTCAAGCATGAGTGTGCAGGTTCGATTCCAGGTCAAGCAAGTACCAATGTAACTTTTCTAAGTTATATGTGTACTTTCTAAGTATATCTTGGACACCAATGACTAATTATAAGGTGAAGGAAAACATCTTGAGGAAACCTGGACTTTGAAATCTCCAACCCGCATTGAGCAAGAGTGGTGATTACGCTCAATCCTTCTCTGTTTGAGAGGGGACCTGTGCCCAGCAGTGGGACGATAAAAAAGGTTGTTGATGTGATGATTTCAGGACTATAAGAATAGTGTGCTGTATTCATGATTTTAATTCTGATGGTTATAATATTTTTCATGGAGCATCTGCCTATTTGATTTCTACAACCAAGTTACTATGTAACCCGATAACGATTGGTAAGACTGGGTCTCATAATTCTGTGCTTCTGAATAATGTAAATAATTAATAGTTTCTTAATACTACAACTTAAATGTACTTAGCAGTGAATTTTATGGATATTAACCAAGAATTCTATTCAAACTTGAACGAGAAAGAGCGAAATGATAATTAATCTCTCTAATTCCAGCAGTGACAAAGTTTAAGCGGGTTGAAACTAAATTATTGCATCTGAAACAATTGAATTAGGTATACCTACATTTATAGATAAATGGACGGTGGTATTTCTATGGCATAGGGTGCTTTCACATAGTAAGCAAGTTACTTAAACAAGCTCATTTACCTCTTGGTTACTGAGATTGGTACATTCTAGCGGTTGAAATTATTTGATGGTTATTTCAAATTATAGAATGGAATGGAATAGAATACACATCATAATAAATAGAAAATAATAATAGAATATACATCATAATATTAATAGAATATACAACATATAAGTTACAAAACAAATAATATGAAGATTTTATAAAGGGTGAAACAATAGATGGTCTTATAATTAAGATATTTTACAGATAACCTTTGGATGGTATTATGAATAAGTATAGATCTCATTTATGTGACCTTTTCCTAAATATTTTGGGCTCAACGTATAAAATACTTTTTATTTGACGTTATAAACTAATGTGTAGACTGTCTGGTACTAAGCAGTGATGCAGTCTTTGATGGTAAAACGCACTAATTTATTAAGAGTCTATTCACTCTAGCTTTGAAGACACTTATATTGTAGTCAAACGGTAAGACAGCCGCAGGCAAATTGTAGACAATGTAATCATAGACTAACTGGATATAGCTGAAAATCATTATATTCAGAGAGCGAATTCCTATCTAATCTCTCCAATTATTTTAATGGGCAATACGATATCCCTTGGCAAGTCTGGTTGTTATATTTTCGGGGTTTTGTCGACCCGTAACGACTGTTAAAGATCAACGAAATAAAAGCTGGGACCAACGCCTTGACATTCTTTCCGAGGCATGTCACGAAGAACAAAAAGGGGATTAATTTTTTATTAAAAAAGATTTCTTTAATCTAGTCCGACTTTTTTAAATAAACATTTATTTTTCATTACTACAGGCCAAGTTCTACCTCCTTATGCAAGCACCCTTAGCTATATTAATATCTCCATCGTTCAATTTCAATGGTAACAATTTGTAACTCTCAATACCTTACAGCTCACTTGTTCTTTAATCCCCTCGGGTGCGTTTATTAGCTGGCTTTCATTAAAACTTTGACAAAACCTTGTCAAACGCGCCCACGCGTACGTGGTATTAACGGGGAGCTTTCACACCATGAGTAATAACAAATTCTGATTGGTGAATACATTAATGGCATGCAAGACACATGAATACTTTTTTGCAAGTTACAGGCATGTGCTCTGGGCTCTATGTAACTCCATTCACACTACCAAGCACTTTAGCCTTTTAATACTTATACTATTGTAATTATCTTGACAGCCGCCGTGGCGTAGCGGTAGCAGACGCGGCGGCTGCGCAAGGTGGCGCGGGTTTGATCCCCGCCCAGTGCAAGTATTTGTATGGATGAATATGAATATTTGAACTGGTCTGGTCGTGCCTCGGAAAGCACGTTAAGCCGTTGGTCCCGGTTGCCATACGAACATCTAGTGGCAGTCGTTACGGGTTGTTGGAACCCTCAAAAGTCCAACAATTGGTCTAGCTGCATTGCTTCGATGTCGCCTTCGGGTTGTGGAGGTCAGACGGCAGTCGCTTCATGGAAAATGTCGAAGTTTAGCCATATCAGCAGTTGGACTGGTAAAAGCGGATCCCAGACTCCAAAGCTGAGAAGGCTTTGGATGCGACTGGGATTAACGCTGGGATGATGATGACTATTGTAATTATCTTACAATAAAAAATAAGGTTTCCCAGAGCAATTGTGGTTTGTTTATCCGACCTTTCTTGATCTCATTAATTCTGCGTCCTTTGTTTTCAGAAACATTCCATCTATTTGTTTTACTAAAACGGTTTTAATGGTAATCATCAAAATCAAAACAGTTTGTGCTCCGAACAAAAATACCTTTTAATTGTTAAACGATACAAAGTTTGTACATTTTACATTTGATTGCATGACTTATTCAAATACCAAACATATTAATAAAACATGAGTAATTTATAAACAAATAATTTATATAAATTCCAGCACGTATTTTATTTTGCAGACCTTCAACAATTATGTTTAAAATAAACATAAAATCTGCGTTCAGATGTGAATGTCACCAGATGCTTATAACAAGTAGCACTTGGTGTTAATTGATACAAACAGATTTGTAATTTCCTCGGGCACAATTATTACCAATGTAAAATGTTTAGGAGCCTTAATTAAATCCTGCGCGGCGAAGGACCCACTGATTAAAAAGGGAATGTTCCCGTTGCCTTTGCGAGGTATTAAAGAAATTACGTCACGCCCCTGTTTTTGTGACCAATTAACGTCCAGCTAATTAATGTATAGCTTTCTTTTTATTCCTCTTCCTCCGAAGAAACTGGTCATTAAAAATTCAATTTGGCACTTTGTCAATCCTTCAGGGTTAGATTATTTTCAGTTAACGTGAAGTCAAACTGGGTCAAAGAAATTCTATAATGTATCCATTCTCCAAATAACCGAAGCAATCCATTTAACAAAGGTGCTGTACCATAATTTTAGTACATCTCTCAAAAATTACTAATTTCGTAAGAAGCCTTCATATCTCGAGGTGCGATTACATAAATTCTGGAGCAAATAATTTTACTTGAACATAACTTCTGGGTTATTAGAGGTATTCACACGTTGCTCCTTTCTCGTTTTATGGTCACAAAGAATGTTCGAACTGAGTGTTACCGTGGCGGTGGCGGTACTAAAAGCGTTTTTGTGTGGAAGCCTCGCATCACTGTGCCTCTATTCAATCGGGGAATAAATTGAATTTACGACGCGTTATTCTGAAATATTAAAGAGATTTGTTCGATTTCGATTTTTACTTTTGTCGAGATTCAAACGCGTATTAACAAAGAATCGTCAGTTAAGTGTATTTCTATGCATAAAATGTTTATTGTAAATTAAGTCAGTCAATTTTTTTAAAGTGGTTACGAGTAATCAGAAATCCGAAGGTCTGTGGACCAGTCTGAACAAAGATGCATCGTGAAACCCAGTAAATGAGTTACTCTATATATAGATTTTAGTTGCATTCGAATACACCGGAAACCGCCCAAACATCCCAACAAAGTTTAGAAAAAAGTGAAGACGTGAAGGTAAGGGAGGCCTTACTGAAGCTGTAGTCAGTTTAAGGGAAAATTTATGTAACCCTACATGCGGTACATCATTTACTTTAATCAGGAACGTTTATAGTCCCATTCATAACTACAAAACGACGTACCCATTAAAAACATACATTATGTATATCTAGCTCACATTTATTATATTCTCGTTTGCTTTACCTTGCTTGCAAGTCATGCTTCAGATACAGATTACTCCCCTCAACACAACAGTACCGTAGGCAAGTAAGCGAGTACTCGACTCGAGTACTAGCTGCCAGTACGTGGGGGCGGTGTTGTGATGATGCCCTATTACCAGCCACTTGAATGTTGAGCTTTTTAATTAATCTGTATGGTTTAAACGAGGAACACGATTGTTTGTGCGTTTTGCAATTAATTCTTGTCTTGTACTGTGTGCTCTATGCGGGAGGTATGGTTTTAGTTATTAACTTTTCTTACTAATGTCATGTTGCAACATTTTTTACCTCTAAACTTTGATACCTTATATCAAAATGTTATACACATCGAAAGATTAATAGGCATATGGTTAATCAATTCCTGTACAATTTTATTTTAAGGAAATATTAAAAACAATATCAGCTATTCGTTAAAATTACAAAAGACAATCCCACACCCACACATAATACCTACACACTAAATAAGTTGATACATGTTTTTTTAGGAAAATTTATTTGTAAGAACAAGCTATTTTTGTCACATCAAAAATCGATACCGACCGATGCTAAGTATGGACCTATCTAACAAATTAATAATGTTATTAGATGAAGGAGACTAGTCTCCACGACACAGGGAATTCTAGTGTGCAGGCTAGTGCTATTTAAATATTGTAATGTGTTTGATAATGGTATACTGATGTATCTTCGATAGTTGAATTGCGTTTTTAGGCGCGATTTTGGGAAATTACAAGCAAAATGAGAAAAGGACTTACTGGAATTTACAGCGCTGTACTCTTCGGGTTGTGATGGAGGCCTCCACAGATGTTCACTTGTTCACTTTGTTGTTGGATTCAAGGGGTAATTATTGATTTATAGAATTTTTATAATTGCCGGTCGGCGTACGCCATGAAGCCTTTTTTGATGATGTTGTTGTAGCAGAGAGAAGTATTTTTTTTTTATGTTCTTCAGGCCTAGTTCCTAGGCCTATAAGCCAGAAATATATGGAATTAGAAATATATGGAATTAAGTGGGAAGGAACCGGGAAATTTGAATGTGCTTGATGTAAGAATGTTTTTTATTGTTTTTTTATTTTACCCCTTTCACCACTTCCTAGTGCTTAAATTTTGAAAATACTTGATTGTATACAATACTAGTTATGTAAAGTAATTAACATTACAAGACAGAAAACACGCTAATATACCAACAAATACAATAAGAACTATATGTGCTCAGTTTTTTTTTTTTTTTTTTTAATAACTTATAGACTAGCAAGTAGCGAACCGAACCTTAACTTTGGGCATTGAGTCCAAGGCCAAGGTGGCTGCCAGGAAACTTGGCGTTATCGCAAAGGTCCGGCAGTACTTCACACCTGGGCAGCTTCTAATGTTATACAAAGCACAGGTCCGTTCGTGTGTGGAGTACTGCAGCCACATTTGGGCTGGTGCTGCCAAGTGTCACCTGGCCACTTTGGATTCAGTGGAGAGACGTGCAAAGAGGCTGATTGGTGACCCTGATCTAACTCGAGTTGGTCTCCAAAGCCTAGAGCACAGGCATAGAGTAGCCAGCCTTTCGGTGTTCTATAGGATGCATTTCGGGGAGTGTGCGAGGGAATTGCATGATTTAATTCCCCATCCCCGTTCCACCAGCGGACGACCCGTCGTACGGCTGGTTTCCACCCTTACGTTGTTAACACCACTACGATCCGGACGAAGCGTTTCGCCTCCTCCTTTATACCGCGTACATCGAGGGACTGGAACAATTTGCCAGCGGCGGTGTTTCCGTCGGACTACAATTTGAGTGTCTTCAAGGCTAGAGTGAATAGGCTCTTAATAAACTAGTGCGCTTTACCATCAACGATTGCGTCACTGCTTACCATCAGGCAGGATTGCGGTCAAGCGCTGGTTTATAATATGTAAAAAAAAAAAAAGTTTTCTGGCAGCCACCTTGGCCTTGGACTCAATGAACCGCCCAAAGTTAAGGTTCGAGGAAATCTCTACTCCCAAAAGCTGAAGGCAGTTGGTGCAGTCCAAGGACGTGCATTTTATTTAAATTATTGTGTGTACATATATCTATACTTACAGTTTCATGTAGATGCATATCGATTTATGTTCATGTCCCATGTACCTAATAGGAAACAAATATGTATTGTTATGGCTACATGGTGTCGAAATCTAGACTCACGCGATGTGACTGAGAATTTCAGATATAAAAACCGTTTTTTTTTTTTTGGTTTCTTGGTACAAACCTTCATGAACTTCCTTCGTCGTGGGGGTGAGAGTAGGTAAGCCTCTACTCCTACTGATAAAACCACTGCGGTGTGTTTTTCTACCTACTACTAGAACAGGTATAGACCTGTGACTGGGAGTGCGGGATTTGCATAAGCATTCATCGCACCCCCGACAGAGATGAAAAACCCTGCACAATACATTGAGTTATAATGTATTACGTAGTAAATTATATAAGCTTAACAGTGTGATACCTTTTTTTTTCGGGGTGGAAATCCTCATAGAATGTCCGCCGCCCTGGGGTGGGCGACGGGGTCTATCAGACTTTTACTGACTAAAACCACCCCGGTGTCTCTTCTATCACGAGCGCGCGTGGGGCCGCGGGAGTCTAAATTCTTCCACGGCCCTACACTCTCGTGCTGGCCCGGTCTGTCCGGGTCTCGTCTCCTGCATGAGATAGTAGGGTGTTAAACTACCCCGTGCATCGCCTCAGAGGCGCGCGCCGACACTCGCGCGCACCTCCGCCTCGGAACAGTCTGATACCTAAACTAACCAGAAAATATACGAAAGTTAATTTTAAAGTTTTAACATCTTGAGGAAACCTGGACTTTAAGTCTGAAATCACCAACCTGCATCGTGCAAGCGTGGTGATTATGCTCAATCCTTCTCTGTATGAGAGGAGACTTGTGCCCTGCAGTGGGACGGTAAGAAGGTTTATGACGATGAATTTCTTGAGAATACTGTGATAATAAAAAAATTGTAAAATATCAGTGTGCCAAATTTAATTTAAAAAATATGAAACAAAATTATAAGTTGTACAGGTTACTATTTTCATTTTAAAACCCATTTCTTATTATTATTAAAGAGTACACCCATGCGTTCCCCGCGAACTTGGATTCTCGAGTAGAATCCAAGTTCTTAATCGCACTAAAGGCAAAATAGTAAATATGTACATACTGGTATATTGTTGGAC
Source organism: Sesamia nonagrioides (assembly GCA_017933935.1). Classification (NCBI taxonomy): domain Eukaryota; kingdom Metazoa; phylum Arthropoda; class Insecta; order Lepidoptera; family Noctuidae; genus Sesamia; species Sesamia nonagrioides. The sequence goes on from JADWQK010000006.1 coordinate 1,381,986, forward strand.
AAAGAGAGCATAATCGGTTGATTATGGTTAACAATAGGCTTATTGTGCTCACTGCCCGGATCCAGACCTCCGTTCAGGGAGAAGAAGTGAGCCATAATTCACTATCTGGGCCCAGTTCGAAGATGTGTGACTCATGTCTTCGAATTTTTGGTTTTAGGACTATATTTTCTTGACCGTTTTTTGGGAGCAGTGCTGATAAAAATATTTACTGAAAATAAAGCGCATATCTGAGTGCCAACCGTGCCAACTACCGATGTTTTTTTTTTAAAAAAAAAAAAAAAACGTTGCCTCAGACTAGGAATTTCTCCTATGTCCTGGGTGCGTTTACAAACATATAAATTCTCATTCACAAAAATCCAGACCCGGAACGAATACTTGTAGGTCATCCACACGGAACAAATATTTTTGTTCCGTGTGGGAATCGAACCCGCAACACGCAGCACGAAAGTCAATAGCTTAACCAAGGCATAAACCATGCAGTCAAAACTCAGAAGTCACGATCGTTACACTGGGCTAATCGGATAATAGGCGTTATGTCTCAATATTTAGTTATTCATAAGTATAGCAACATATTCTAATGACTATGCTAAACGCTAGTGCTCTAGATTCTCTATTACAGATGCGATAGTATTGCTATCAAAACGGGGCATTATTAATGTATTCTGCTTACTACAATAAATTACATTGTAACATTAAACATTCAGAACATGTCATGAAGACCAATTTGAATAGATAAGGATAAATCAATTTAGTGTTTGAACTCAAAACGTAAAAATATATTGTGTAACTTAAATTTTTAGAGCCTTTGTTTTTTGTTTGGGATGGGATCAAATGACCTCTCCCGCTCTGGGCGGAGCGGAAGGGCGTGTCAGACTTTTACTGACTAAAACCCACCCGTGTTTCTTCACTTGCCTGTGCGCCAGGGCCACGGTTTGTTTCTTTAAACCAACGCGCAACCGTGACCCAAGAGGCATCGGTCTTCGAGGACCCCGTCACGATGTGCTGACATCTCTTTAAGGCGCGCGTGAAATACAACGCGCCGTCGACTCGGGCCTGGTCCAGGGCGTCTCCTGCTTCGGCTAGTGGCGTGAGGGTGCTGGGATTCCCGCTGTCTCATGTGCTCCGCCTCTTCGAAGGGTCAAATCCTTAGAACCTTCGGAACTTAGTTGACAAATTTTCCACTTTATCTACGACACATCACATAATGATTAAAATTCAAGTGATCCAAATATTTCAACAACTGCTATAACGTGTTTATTGAATATATCAACTACCTTCAACTTATTGTAAAAACTAAGTCAATAATCAAGTAACCTCTTGGACGTGAAAGCCTGATTTTTCATTTAAGTTTTTTAATAATAATACTTAACTTACTTACTTACTTAATCATCATCTTCTTTTCTCATTTCACAAAAAATCGCATTTTTATAAACAGTAATTTGGCGGTACATTAATATCTATACTAATATATAAAGCTGAAGAGTTTGTTTGTTTGTTTATTTGTTTGTTTGTTTGTGCGCGGTAATCTCAGGAACTACTAGTCCGATTTGAAAAATTCTTTTTGCGTTGGATAGCCTATTAATCCAGGAAGGCTTTAGGCTATACAACATCCCGCTATGACCAATAGGAGCAGAGCAGTAACAAAAAATGTTGCGAAAACGGGAGCTAACGCAGGCAATAGGAGCGGAGTATATCGAAATCTACGCGGGTGAAACCGCGTGGCGCAGCTAGTTAGTAAATATAAAATATCACAGCTGAAGCGCAAGAATGTCAACGAACTAACTTTTGGAGGCCGCTGTACACATACAGCTCGCAGCAAGTTGAAGTAGGAAAGGAGATACGCAATATTTGCTATGTGTACTTTAAAAAATGAGCTAAAGGTAGAGTATTATAAAATATACACTGAAGTTGCCTCCTCACTTGAGTCTTCTTATTGTCAATTGAATTCTGAGTACCTATATATTTTTACTTTACTAAAGTCTGTTTATTTGCTTAGTTTTACACAGTTTTAAAGGTGACATAGCCATTTAGGTTAACATATAGGCAAGCTAAAATTAATGACAGACTTCTTATTTGTAACTTGTAAAAATTTGTGAACAATATTAATGAAACACTTATTGAGAGTAATATTGTGAAAAACGATTATATACTAAAGTGATTATTCACTGCTACGAAGCCACTGCGTAGCGTGTTGCTACACATGCTCTACGAAAGTGCTACGGAAATACTACGAACCGCTCTACGCATCGGAAAATGAAGCAATTATGTGAATTAGAGCTTATCTACTAGCTATTATAAATGTTGTCTAATTAATATATCCTGGGTCTTATGTCTTCTGTCTGAAAGGTTCTTCGGTCTAAAGTTACAGCTAATGATGCCAAACCTATGACTAAGGGCTTTCGTGATTAAGAATGACTAAAATGAATAAATAACTAAAGACTGTTTTGTGGTCGATAAAAATAACTAAAGACATTTTTGTGGTAAAAAAAAAAAACTAAAGACTTTTGTGGTCTAGAAAATATGACTAAAGACTTTTTGTGTTCAATAAAAAATGCTAACTCTGGTAAGAAAAACGATTCATTTTTGATAGACATATGTAAAAAATGTTTCTTTAGATACCTTTGTGTCATGCGGATCAAAGGCAGCATTATGAAAACATACCTACTTATAATCTTCGGATGAACTATAACGTACCGCCTCACACTTGACCGGCTTCTCTTTCATCTTGAACGGTTCTGCTCAATTTTTCTATATATCTCTACCAATAATTCCACCAGATATATTGGGTAACATTTACATTTATGCGCCTACCATTGCTGGCATTTTTGTTATAATAGTATATTATTGTTTTCCAAATTAGTGACTCGCCCATGTTTTGTACGGCTGCGATTTACAAATATCTGGGGTTCTCTGCCGTAACTAATCAAATCAAAAGACATTTACTTAAATTAGGCTGAGAATCAGCACTTTTTGAACATCAATATTTTATAAGACGGTACCCAAAACACCCACCCATCGACTCTTCCTAGTGCTTTCGCTAGGAAGAAGAAGTGGCGGGACAAACTCCCCGGCAGCACAGCTGTCTGTTCATTCAAAAAAAAAAAAAAAAAAAAAAACATGTGACTCTATACAATACTATGTAGGTATAGTAAAGAATATAAGAAAACACAACAACAATGAAATTATTTACCATATGCCAGCTAGCCACGCCAAAATATCAGCAAAGCACAACAAAGCAAAGAAACTAAATTGATTATTAATCAAACCTTCCAGACAATTGAGGTTCTTTAGTCTGTGTACCCACAAGATAAGAAGGTGCAAGTTTATGTACATATTTAAAGATATGATACTTACGCTTTTGACGGTTTTGACTTTTCATTTTCCGCCAGTATTTAAAATGATATGCGTGCCAACAATCACACACCACGAGATGCTAAAGATCACGTGAAATGGAGGCGAATGAGCAGGAAAGCAGACCCCTGGCCCCACGCGAAAGCCGCGGATGCAACTGGGACTAAACGCCGAGATGATGATGATGATTTAAAAGACTGCACGGTTAGCACAGTGGGTAAGCTATTGACTGCTGCGCTGCGTTTCGCGAGTTCGATTCCCGAACGGAACAAATATTTGTATGACCTACAAGTAGTTGTTTTGGGTCTGGCTGTTTGTGTTTGTGAGTTTGTAAGTTTGTAAACACACCCACGATACAGGAAAAAGTCCAAGTGTGGGGCAACGTTTTTTTTTTTTTTTTAAATGCGTCTTTATTTTGCCCTCATTTCTGTCTTTTTAATAAGAGTCAGGTAAAAGAACTGACGCTTTGGGTACTTAGGATGCAGGTCATTCCATATTCGGTGACGAGTTACCTTGTTATTTCTGATTCAATCTAACTCACTATGGATTGTAGTTAGGTAAATCTGTTCTTTGAGCTCAAAGCTAAGTGATACGGGACAGACAGCCGCATTTTTATTTTTGGTTAAGTTTTTAAGTCATGCGTCTGTGCTAATAACTTATGGTGCCTCTTTTGATTATACACCCAAAGGTGTTTAGTACAAATATTTCACTTCTCTTCATAGTACTATGTATTTTGATACCATTATTTGTAATGGTACCATATTAAATTATATTAATTCATAATCAGCCTAGTGATCGCAAGCGGTTTTGTTGATCACGAGGACTTAAGTTCGATCCAGGGAAGTATTACTGAGTTTTTCGTCTAATCCATCTAATTAATTCAATCCATTTTCTCAGATCTGGATGTTCGTGTATAGCAAATAGTTATCAAATAGGCTATAGGCTGATCCCCTATTTTATAACACATAAACATAACCGGTGGAAAAGTACCTGTACCTACTGAAGGGACACCTCTGCCTTACTAAAGACAATATGCTCACCTGCTATTACAATAGATGGGTCTCAAACAGACCTAATATAATTGTATACGCGTCTACCTACTCCTTCGGGGATTATAGACATAACATCCCATCTGATGTGTACCTAAATAATATGCTGGTTAAATAAAATTAGTACATGAAAGATGATTGAAATTAAAACGTCAAAATCACAAATGTATGTAAACATACATTTCGAGGCGAATGACCAGGTAAGTCAAGGTAAGGTAAGGTAGTCGTGGTGGCCTAGTGTAGTCGCGGTGGCCTAGGTGGTTAAAACACCAGCCTCTCAAGTATGAGCGTGCGGTTTCAATTCCAGGTCAGGCAAGTACCAATGTAACTTTTCTAAAGTTATATGTATGTACTTTCTAAGGATATCTTGGACACCAATGACTGAAGGTGAAGAAAACATCTTGAGGAAACCTGGACTTTGGGTCTGAAATCGCCAACCCGCATTGAGCAAGCGTGATAATTACGCTCAATCCATCTCTGTATGGGAGGAGACCTGTGCCCAGCAGTGTGACGATAAAAAGGTTGATAATGATGATGACCAGGTAAGCGGTGATTCGTGAGAATGAAAGGAAAATGTTTATTAAATGGTTTTGCTACGCATTATTGTTTATTTATGGGAGTGCCACATATTATTGAAAACAAATGAAAGGTTATAGTGTGGGTGGACGCGTCGGCGTTAATGACTGGGGTTGCTGCTTCGAGCAGCATATCTCAATGTTCACTTTTATTTATTATATGTGTTTGTATACAACGGCTTCACATAGTAAAATACTCCTAGAACTGATACAAATTTTCCGTTTCATGTTTCTTCATTTCGAATGATAACAAACGTGTCACCGCACTGCGTAAGTAAATCTCTTTCGTAATTCTATGCACCTAGAATCATAGTAGCCTACCGCAGGCGGTGTTCTGTGAAATGAAAAACCCTTTCACCTCCGTTTGATATTATCAAAAGAGCCGTGCCCTTGGTATGTGTACCCTTTCCGTTTCACATTCTATAAGCTTACCAACACATACATACACATATGTGTATATGTTTAATTTCTTCTATATAAATCTCGCAAATTACACAATCATAGGAATGCAGAGTATTAATAATTAGAGTACTGGAACATCCAAAATTATTTAAACAACGTTATTTTATGTTTATGCGAAACTTGAAACACGTGTTCAGTATTTCCTTTTTTTATAAAAGAAACACTTCAGTTTATTAAATACACTTTAATAATTTATTACATAAATAGACTTCAGAAGCTTTGTATTTCAAACAACACAAAGTCTATTTATTGATAAAGATTTTGTTTTACAAATTGAAAGGAAATATTAGAAAGGGCTCTCAATATTTAAGTCTATTTGTCATGAAGTCACAAGAATTTTCGATACGAATTCATTATTTTTATTTTTCTTTTGACCTTTTGGATAGGCTTGAATGTAATTGTTAAGGCTTATTTTGTAGTAAAACATTTAGTCCCAACAATATATTGTTAGCCTCATTATAAGCAATCTAATAATCACACAAAAGATGGTATAGAATATCAATAAATTATAAAAATAAAACAATGTACATATTTTGTTTTTATATTTTTAATAACGAATTATATGACTTTAAATTTATTATAATTTTATCGATAAACCAAACCAATCCAACTTCGAGAAAGAGGTCAATCGTCGAATCCAAGTCCGCTGGGCTGCTTTAGGGAAGCTACGTAGAATCTTCTAGTCCGAAATACTGCAGTGTCTCAAGACAAAAGTCTTTGTCTTCGTCTGTCTTGCTAGTCATGACTTATGGGACTGAGATGTGGTCGCTAACAATAGGATTTATAAGAAAGCCCAAGGTCACTCAAAGAGCTATGGAGAGGGCTATGTTTGGGGTTTCACTGCGCGATCAAATAAGGGGGATCAGGAATGAAGATATCCGCAGAAGAACGAGAGTCACCGACATAGCCGGATTCCGGAAGGCGCAGCGTGGGTAGGCCCACGAAGGTCGCGGGATACCGCTGGATGCGGGAGGCACAGGACCGGTCGTCGTGGAGATCCTTGGCGGAGGCCTATGTCCAGCAGTGGATGCCTTTCGGCTGAAATGATGATGATGATGATATCGATAAAATACGCAGTATAATAAATGGAGTAATCAAGATAAACTACGCTACTTTTTTGCCGCCTAACACGTGCTGAGCCTACGTAGATACAAAGAGCCGGGCCCAAAAACCTGTGTCCCAGCTGTAGAAAGATTGAAAGCTGATTATGTTGTTTATGTTCGCCTAATGCTTACCATTGTGGAGGTATAAGGAGCAGCGTGTAAAGCTTATCCTCCGACCAGACTGGGATTCTCTAGCGGGCCTTTGCCCTCCGGTTAATGTCGCGAACTTGTATTGGTACTAGTTGCGCAGTAAACTCTGCTTGCGAGATGTAGGATTCGCGTGACGTCAGTATGACGTGTTGTTCGCATGTATCGTTGTAGGTACCGCTACATTACTCCCCTCTAGCTGAGGGTTCTGTTCGTTTTTACGTCGGGATCGGTTTGGGATCATTTATCGCTTCGTCGAGATCAGTTCGGGATCGGTACAATTCGTCGGGTTCGGTTCGGGATCGTTACGGTTCGTCGGGATCACATCGGGGTCACCAATGTGGAAGCACGATGAACAGCGTGTAAAGTTCACTCATCCTCCATAGAAAAGGAAGGTTCCTTCGAACAGACTGGTATTGTCAGGCGGGCACGTGCACGCCGGTTGATGTCCCGAACTTATATGCGTGCTAGCTCAAGCTGCTCAGTAAACTTTGCTTGCAAGATGTAGGATTTGTGTGACGTCAATATGTTGCGTTGTTCGCATGTAGCGTATCCCACAGTAAAGAAGTCTCAAAAACTCTATTTTACGACCTACTGGAAATGGTTTGTTTTTTATTACCTATCACAAATATAAACAAAATATCATGCACTAAAATGATCCGTCATAAAAAGGACGAAATGTATGAGGCAGACGTATTTCTCGGTCCCTTGTAATAAAAGCTAGTAAAATATATCAACATACTCGTAACAAGGATAATTGAAGGCCTTTTAGGCCCACTGTAAACAGCACGGTTTATTTATGGTACTGCGTGTTGGTCGCATGTAATCATCTGAGCGATTATCCTTTAATCTATGGTCAAACTACTGGACGACACATACGGCAACGGCGTCGCCGTGTGCAGCAAAGAGTATAATAATAATAGGGTAAGTGTGCAGGGTCGGTGTGTCTGTTAACAAGACTTTATAATAATGTATTTTCGGTTTCATATATTTCTTAAATTCAAATCATACCAGACGAGGCACTACGTATATCCAATATCACATAAATCTCTCCCGTAGTTCTGCGCGTTTAGTATCATATTAGCCTAGCCTAGCGTAGGAATCATCCTTACTGATAACGTCCGAATATGTAGAGATGCCAATTTGATATCATTTGGTACTACTTGATACTAAAGAAGCCGTGCCATTGGTATACACAACAGTATTTTTTGTTTATTCGAAACCCGAAATACGTGTCCAGTATCTATATATACTGAATATATAAAGCTGTAGAGTTTGTTTGTTTGAACGCGCTAATCTCAGGATCTACTGGTACGATTTGAAAAATTCTTTTTGCGTTGGATAGCCCATTAATCCAGGAAGGCTTTAGGCTATATTACATCACTCTGCGACCAATAGGAGCGGAGCATAATTAAACCACGCGAAATAAGTTACTGGTGGCCGCTAGTATTTAAATAAAGAAACTAAGTATAAAATTTCAACAATAACCACAAAGTCATGAGCTTGTTATCCTACTTGGCTGTCCCGACAAAAATATGGTTCACGCTCCACTCAGACGGTGACCGGTGCGTTGACCTCTGGCATCAACTGCTGCGCGCCCGCTAGTACTATGATCAAACTTAAGCTGCGTGGCGGGCTCAGTAACCACACTGAAACAATTTTTATTGCATTTGTGAAAAAATATAACATGGTGTAAAAATGATTGGAATCGATTCAGTTGCATATTAGTAAAATAACGTTATAGTATGTACCTTTTTGGTTACACATTGTACAATTACCATCCAGTTTTTCTAACAGTGAAAAACATTACAAATCACCACGTTACAAATCGTAAATCACTTTTTAGCGTGCAAAGAACCATGTCTCCTATTCCAATTGTTTTCCAATGGCGCTTGTTAGAGATGATTTTCCCCCATTTACCTCCATATCCACCCGTGGGTTCACTATCACGAGCAGTGTGTTTATTCCGGCCCCCTACTCTTTAACGAGCTCGATGTACGATACAGGAGATACCAGAGTCGCTATTCGAGTGATATTCGGTGTTTATCGGCAGTTTCGTTAAGTTTATATTCTTACAAGGAAAATTGTGTTTGTGGAGGTTTATTTTTAGTGGGTAGAAGGGTGCTTTAATTGTTTAATTTGTATGGTTTATAAACAATTTTGTGTTCATTATAACACAATTATTAACTGACTAAGATTAATGGTTGGACAATATCTTGCATAAGAAGTTAGCTTTGTTTTTTTTTTTTTGTAGATTATTTTTAATTGGTCTGTATTCATTAAGATTCAAATTAAGATTGCAATTGCTATGTTTATATTATATCACTGCCAATCTTTTGAGAATGTTTCTCTTTAATTATTTCCTCTGCTTTGTGTATATAATACTTGTCATCATCATCATTTCAGCGTTAATCCCATCGCATCCGAAGCTTTCAGCTTTGGAGTCTGGGGTCCGCTTTACCAGTCTAACTGCTCAATGGCTAAACTTCTACAAAACGTCTGACCTCTACAACACCAATTTTTGGACTTTTGAGGGCTCCAATAACCCGTAACGACTGCCATTAGATGTTCGTATGGCAACCGGGACCAACGGATTAACGTGCTTTCCGAGGCACGATTATATCAGTGCAAATATTCATATTCATGCATACAAATATAGGCACTGCACGGGGATTGAAACCGCGCCTCCTTGCGTAGCGGCCGCGTTCGCTACCGCTACGCCACGGAGGCTGTGTATATAATACTTGTTTATGTATATTATTATTTTAGATAATTCCAAACTATTGAAATATAAACTCACAATTGATTAAGATTTCATTAAATCTAGCTTCATGGAGCCTTTTTGTGCAGTTTTGTACATCGTCTTCAAAATGCATGGATTTATGTTATCACATTAAAGGTATGCTTAAGCTGCCTCTTCTCTTTGATGTCGCTATCTCTTTGATATTGAACCCTCCAAAATAAATTGGTATTTCTACTCAAACCGCATTATAGATAAGTTCACACGCTTCTGAACGAAATTCTAAAACCATGTGTAAATACGTCAGTTTCACTTGAAACGCCACATAAGCTTAATTCAATATTGATGTGGGTTTGAAGCGCAAGGGTTACTCGTGTGTGCACGTGTGCTGTGTGTGTACGAATGTGAGTGTGTGTGAACTTAAATTACAGTCACCTGGGTGTCATCCCCAAGGAAATTAATGTTTTGTATCACGATAAAACTTTATTGCGAACGCGACAATGTATTAAAATATGTTGTGAAAACCTTTTCTTTATATGTCACTTTTGTTGGTCATTTGCGATTTTATATTATGGTGTGTTTTATTATTATTTTATCTACACATCTATATAATAAATAAAATTGAAGTGTGTCTATAATAAAAAAAAAATTAAAAGTGAAACGAAGACGAACAGACGAACGGACGAACGGAGTGAGTGAAGTGTGAAGTGAAAGTTGGTATTTCTCAAAAAAAAAAAAATGTTTATAATTATGTATATATATTTATATAAATATACATACATAATTATAAACGATTTTTTTTTTTCAGAAATACCAACAAAAAAAGTCGATTTTTTTTTTGTTGGTATTTCTGAAACCTCGCAATATGGCGGGTAATGTGATGAAGTAATCCTAACATTATTTATTTTAATTAAAAAAACTATAAAATCCAGTACGTGAATGAAGTCGCAGACTACATAAACTTTCAACCCTTTTAAAGAATAGGAACTTATTGTATTCTACAAAGAGGTAGGTATTGAGTTTTAAATATGTATCTGGATCCAAATAGTAATTACCTAAAACGAAAAAAAAAGAACAAGAATATTCAAACGAAAAATAGCAACTTCACAATTTGCCAATAACGGAACACGTATATTAAAATTAGTTGAAAAAATATCCTAATAGGAAAACTCATTACCGCTTAACTCGAGCTGAGAATTGAATCTTGCACTTATCATTTGGCAACCGCATTTGTGCTCCACCAGACCGCTAAAATAGGCCGTAAATGTTTATTGTCCAAGTATTTGCGACGTTTCTAAACTTTGACTGTTAAAATATTATTACGGATGTGGAGTAATGTAATAAAGGGTACTTACTTACGTACTTTATACATGTAATTAAAGTTTTAATTGAGTTGTCCGCCTATCTGCAACATTCCAGTATTTTGGGTTGGATGTTTATGTTAGCATTGCATTATGGGAAAGACATTATGCAGCCTTAAATGCTACCAGTACTGGGACAGGTCTTCTTTCTTCGAGAGGGAGTAGGTTATGATCTACCACGCGGGTCAAATCTTCTTCTTCTTCAGCTTTATAGATGTCCACTGCTGAACAAAGGCCTCCCCCAAGGCTTTCCACGTTAACCGGTCTTGTACTGCCCGCATCTATCGGCTTCCCGCGACCTTCACCAGGTTATCGGTCCACCTTGTTGGAGGCCTCCCTACGCTGCGTCTTCCAGTACGTGGCCGCCACTCCAGAACCTTACTGCCCCATCGGCCATTGGTTCTACGAGCAATGTGCCCTGCCCACTGCCACTTCAGTTTAGCGACTGGAAGAGCTATGTCGGTGACTTTGGTTCTTCTGCGGATCTCCTCATTTCTGATTCGATCACGCAGAGAAACTCTGAGCATAGCTCTTTTCATTGCCCTTTGTGTGACTCTGAGCCTTCATAAGAGGCAATTGCGTGTCAAATGCGTGTTGGTAAATGTCACATGTCTTCGAATTGTTGTTTCTAGAACATCATAACGATGGCAATTACGGAGTAAGGGAATCCGCGAGGAAGTGTTAACATAGGTAACATCTACGCCATACCCAAATATCTTCTCATATTTTCATCATGCACTTCAATTTTGATCGTGGCCACGTCCTTTTGCTTCGACATTCGGCTGTTACATGATATTTTCCATTACCTTTTTGAGAGCAGTGGTGATGAATGTATTTCTTAACACCAGCCTGGGATCAGAATCTTTTTTAAAATGTATCTCTCCCACTTTGGGTGGAATGTCAGATATTTACTGACCAAAACCTACTCGCGTTCTTTCATTTGCCTGTCCGCCAGGCACAAGAGCCACAGCATTTCTTTGCAGGAATCCTCGGCTGGGAAGACCTCTGACTCGTAAATTGGGGCGTTATTACAAGGCCAGCACTTCCGTCAATCTATTTAGCTTTTTTTTACTTAGAGGCCGGCAACAGTCTTACCAGATGCAGCTGAATACCAGTGTTGAATATGGAGCGACTGCTTATATAACCTCTCCAACCCAGTGGTCGGTGTGTCGGTCGGTGTTAGGCCATAACATCGGCTGCTGGCAGAAGTTACCACCCATCATACAAAGTCTTGCCTATGTTTGGTGAAGCCGTATGGAGGTTTCGTTGCGGGACCCAAGACAGTTGAATCGTTTTTCCGGGATTTGCCAAGCTTCATTGCTCGGCGTTTTTCTGGCGGTCTCCACTGTTTATTCTAGCTTTCAGGAGTTGCAGTGGGTGGGATAATGTGAGGTGGGTTTTGTCCCAAATAAAAAAGCCGTACGGAGGACGGGTCTGGGCAGTTGTGTTGCGATGTGTGCCGGGTACGATGCGCCAAATGTTGTTGTGTCTGAAGGTTGGTCGTGGCGGTCTCCAGATCCAATCTTCCTCTGGCGCAGCATCGTTGGTCATGTTGTTGAGTTTAACATAGCATCACCTCGCTTAACTGCCGTCTTTCATTATATTCACTCAGTTTTTTTTGGGCGAATAAGCATTTAATAGACTAGCGCGGTTTACCATCAATGATTGCATCACTGCTTACCATCAGGCGGGATTGCGGTCAAGCACTAATTTATAATTGAAATAAATACTGGGTAAAACGCTACCTCTTGGTAAAACTCGTGACAGACTTATGGATTTCTGACTCGTAACGACTATGAAAGAACAGCGAACCAATGGCTTGACGTGCTTTCTGAAGACAGAGAGACCGCAGCAAGGGCAGTGTAAATTTTAGATCGAACCGTGCGGTATTATCAATAAGCCACGAGGCTTTCTTAAAGTAAATCCTAAGTTTGTGTTGTAGAAAAAAAATACCATTTGTTTTAAAAAAAAAATTCTAGCTTTATTTGCTAACTAGCAACAACAAATACACAAAAAAAAAACACTGATAATTTACTTTTATGTGTAAAAGAGTAAAAAAAACATCCGTGGGAATGGATCCCACAAACGTACATTCATAATATTTGTAGAATTTTTTCCAAGTAAATTCTCGGAGCCGTCGTAGCCATCGCTACGAGCGGCGTAGCACTTTGGCTACGACACTTCTGTCGCTAAAGCGGTATCTTAAAAGAAACTATTCTTTGTAAGTAAAAGAGGTGCGTACTGAAATAAATAACATTCTATGAATTTCATCATCTGCCTTGTCTTCCCCAACTATATTGGGGTCGGCTTCCAGTCTTACCGAATTCGACTGGCTATCTGACCTTCACAATACAGTGGGTTACTGGGTAAGCATTCTACAAATTACATTCTGTTTATTTTACTTCTTTTTCTTCTTCTGCCTATAGAGGTTCACTGCTGGACAATGGCCTCCCTCAAGGCTTTCCACAATAACCGGTCATGTGCTGCATCCATCGACTTCCTACGACCTTCGCCAGGTTATCGTTCATCAGGTTTTTTTAATATATTTGTTTGTATATATATACATTTTCATAAACAGACAAGTAGATAGAATAGAAAATTAGGTACATTGCTTAAGATTATTTCCTAAAAATAAAAGATCTCTTCCAGCATACCACTTTTCAGTAGCTTTTACTGCCAGATTTTTCTTTTAGTGTAGTGACACATCTGCGGAATGTACGGCGCCGAAAGCTCAGCGATTGAAATGTCAGTCGCAACATTCAGTTGTCTGTCTGTGTCGACACTTTATGGTGTGCGGTTTTTGTGACGTACCTGAATTGCACAGAAAAATGGATTTTATTAGAATACTAGCGGCCGCCAGCAACTTCGTTCGCGTGGTTTAGTTATGCTCCGCTCCTATTAGTCACAGCGTGATGTTATACAGTATGTTAACTAACAGAGGGCGTTCTCGTTAACCCGAAATAGTATAGCATACATACATGCTAAAAAAAATATTTCCATTCGAAAACAATTTTTTTTTTTAATTTTTCCAATAAGAAATTATTCAATAAAATTTTTAATTGACATGTAAAAGAAACACACTGTACACGCGAACTTGAAAGACGGCAAGGTCGTAATTTGTTTATGATACTACGCTACTATTTTGATTTAAAACTGGAGGTTTCAAATTTATTTCCAATTAGAATTTTTTTTTATTCGGATTTTTATATGCTTATTTTTCTATGCTGATATTTTTATTTTAATCTATTAATGATATATATTAACGAGTTTAAGGGAACGCCCTCTGTTATTTAACATACTGTATATTATAGCCTAAAGCCTACCTAGATGAATGGGCTATCCAACACAAAAATATTTTTTAAAATCGGACCAGTAGTTCCCGAGATTAGCGCGAACAAACAAACAAACATACAAACAAACTCTTCAGCTTTATATATTAGTATTGATTAGCGCCAACAGACGTCGCACGTTCAGCTACGCTCGCTGAACTTTCGGTCGCGCAACGCGTGATGTGTCGCTTGCTGCGTTTTAGCTAAATAAAAACACCCGAAGGAAGGTTAGACCCTACGCCGAACGCGGCGTAATTGCGGCTGATGTGTTATAGAGTACTTGAAATACACTGCTAGCGTATTTAGCCGAACTTTCGGCGCCGTACGCTCCGCAGATGTGTCGCAACACTTAAACTTAAGGTAAAATGAGATTCGAATGTTTTTTTTTTTTTACTTGTTTTTTTTTATAGTATTTGTGTTAATCAAGGTAATGCCTATTTGTCTAAGTTATTTTGATGGCAGGTTTTTATTTGTCACATAACTCCTTCCAAGCGGCTATACCGATTTGGAAGAATTCTGCCTCTATGGTTTGAAAACTCTTTAGACCCCGGTAGGTGGTGCTACTTTTCCGGTGATGAAGACATCTGCCAAATCCGCTAGTTTAAAAATATTCTGTTGTAAACAGATAAAGAAAACAAAGCTTAACCGCTAGAAGAAACATACTGTTTTTTTTATCTCAATTTAACTTACCTAATACATAAATCTAGAACGTAGGAGAGTAACAAACGGCAAAGCCGCACTAACAATGTTCTTTGAGAAGGTAACAACTCCATTACTAAGAGATTATTTACTTTGTTGAATCAGAACACTGTGTATTTGCACAGTTTATTTCGTAAGCTCTTCGCCAATTTACTTCTAAAGTGTTTGTGTGATTAATTAAGTAGGTAGTGGATTTACAGAAAATTACGTTGAAATGTCTTATAGAACATAATTGCTATCCCTCGGTTTGAGAAAAGATATTAAATTTATTCATTTGCTCATTTCGTTGTTTGCTGAATAACTTATTCAGCAGATGAAATTTTCAAATACATCACGTATTGAATAACATTTGAAATAATTCAGATTCAGATTGTAATAAGTAGTGTGTAAGCTTTCGGAAATCGGCGTGTAAAACGCACGTCTATCACTAAGAAAATTGTCAATAGACTTTATTAAAAGTACATGATGTATGGAAATTGTCGAGGTTTTGGCGGAAAAGTCAAGTTGTGTGACGCTCATTTTTCATTGAACTTTTAAAATTATTGATAAAGTTGTTTACTAAATAAAAGTGGGTGGTTTATGTAGTAAAAAGTGCATTCAGTAAGTAATTCATAAATAACAGTGAAATATCGCAGCATAGTGGCCACATCATGACTTTACCTCAAAACTCCCTCGTAAGACGGTTCACGCGGCCGTCACATTGGCTAAATGCACAAACGGTGCGAAATCAAAAAAGAAAAAAAGAAGCAGAAATTGTCACGAATAAAAAAATATTCAATTAAATTGAATAACTCCCACTAAGGATCAAAATACACATTTACTTCATAAAGGCCAGCGTACTTTTAAAACGATATTGTAAAATAAAATTGAAGTCCCTTCAAGGCTAGAGTGGGTATATGTATCTACTCTTAATAAACCACACAGCTCATTGCACGTAGACCCAATGGCCGATGGGGCAAAAAGGTTCTTTAATGACGACCACGTACCGGCAAGCGCAGCGTCGGACACCCACCGACCAGGTGGTCGGACGACCTGACCAAAATCGCAGGGAAGCGCTGGATACAGGCCGCATCCAACCGTTCTTTTTGAAAATCCTTGGGGGAGTCCTATGTCCAGCAGTGGACTTCACGTGGCTGTAATGATGGATGATGATGATAATAAACCAATGCACTTTACCATCAACGATTGCAACATGCTTACCATCAGACGGACGCGGTCAAATACAACATTTAATTTTACGTTGGTCTTATCGGCCGCTGGTTTTTGAAAAGATACCGTGGCCCCTTGCGAGCAACAAAGTGAAGAAACACGGGTGGGTTTTAGTCAGCAAAAAATCTAAAACGACCTTCCGCTCCACTCAGAGTAGAAGAGGTCATTTGATTATTTCCCATCCGAAGAAAAGGTTGGTCTTGTCGCAAGCAATACTATTAAAGAAAGAAACTATATTTACTTATTTATGACAAATTAATACACACTGACTGAGAATAGACCCCCTTTTTTGATGAGTAATCATCAAATTACCTTAAACATTCTAGGCGGAACGGAGATAGCCTCCGTGGCGTAGCGGTATCGAACGCGGCCTCTGTACAAGGAGGCGCGGTTTCGATCCCCACGCAATGTAAACCTAAAACGCTAATATTTGTATGTGTATTTATACTGACCACCAGACCAGTCCAGTGTCTGGTCGTGCCTCGGAAAGCACGTTAAGCTGTTGGTCCCGTTGCCATGCGAATATCTAATGGCACTCGTTACGGGTTGTTGGAGCCCTCAAAATTCCAACAATTGGTGTCACTGCAATGCTTCGATATCGCCTTCGGGATGTGGAAATCAGACGGCAGTCGCTTCATGGAAAATATCGAAGTTTAGCAAAAAATCAGCAGTTAGGCTGGTAAAGCGAACCCCAGACTCCAAAGCTGAAAAAGCTTCGCTGAAATGATGATGATGTTTCTGGGCGGAAATAAAAAGCCTGTCAGACTTTTACTGACTAGAATTCATCCGTGTTCCTTCATTTGTCTATCCACTAGAGGCCAGGATATCTTTTTCGAACACACACCTTAGTGTTTTCCCTTTTGTGTGTGGGTTTTATTTCAGCAAAAAAGCACTAAATTTACATTTGTTTAGAATGAAACATACATTGTGGTATATTAAAATGTTAGTAACATCGGGCAAAGAGGGTAACGCTCGTTAAAATAAACTTTATCACCTGAGCTTACAGTAATATGGTGATCTACCTGTTGTGTCTATATTGCGGGTTTTCTTTGTTACTTTATTTTACGATAAGGTAAAATAGATTTTAATGTACATACAAAGTGTAACGAATATGGTATATACATAGGTACGTACCAAGAGTATGGCTTCTTTGGATGACATCAAACGGTATTGGAAAGGTTTTTAATCCTATATTTACCTGTTCAGAAGTTCAACTGCTTGACCCCAATTCCGCTTGATGGTTAGCTGTGATGCAATCGTTGATGATAAAGTGCACTAGTTCATTAAGAGCCTATTCACTAAAAAAAAAAAAATTAGTGAAAAGGAAGGAAGGTGGCAGTAGCGAGGTGATGCAATGTTAAACCCAACAACACGACCCGTTGGTCGTGTTGTTGGGTTTCATTATTATGCTGCGCCAGAGGGAGATTGATTCGCAGACCCATGAGCAAACTCCCGACACAACAACATTTGGCGCATCGTAACCGCCACACATCGCGACACAGTGACCCGTCCTCCGTACGGCTTCACCAGATATCATGACGACACGACGAATAGCTTGGCGGCAAGACTTGTCTGAAAGCCCGCTAGTTTATTATGAGTCTATTCACTATAGCCTTGAAGAGGCTTTAATTTTAGTTAGACGGAAACACCGCCGCTGGCAAATTCTTCCACTCCCTCGATGGACGCGGTATAAAAGAGGACGCGAACGTCCGGACCGCAGCGTAAGGGTGGTTACTCGCCGTACGACGGGTCGTCCGAAGTCCGAAGGAGTTATGAAAAAGATCACCGCCTGCGACAAGCTAGTGCGATACTAGGCTCGCAAAATTGCAGAAGCTTTATCGTGATATTAGCAACTATCGTGACGGGAATATGTAGTTATTGACCTAAGTAACGCGATGACATGCTTGTTTTTTTTTTTTTATATAATTATAGACTAGTGCTTGACTGCAATCCCGCCTGATGGTAACCAGTGATGCAATCGTTGATGGTATAGCGCACTAGTTTATTATGCCTATTCACTTAAAAAACTTAGGAATAGGAAGGATGACGGCAATTGAGCGAGGTGATGCAATGTTAAACCCAAGACCAACACGACCAACGGTGCTGCACCAGAGGGATTGATCTGGAGACTCTCCACGTCCAAACTCCCGACACAACAACATTTGGCGCATCGTACCCGGCACACATCATAATACAACTGCTCAGACTCGTCCTCCGTACGGCTTCACCAGACATCATGCCGGAACACGACGAATCGCTTGGCGGCGCTTGTCTGGTGGGTGGTAACTTCTGCCGGCAGCCGATGTTATGGCCTACCACCGAGTTATTATTTTTATTAAAAAAAAACCATGAAACCGAGAATTTGGTATCCATTCTTAAAGTAATATATATTGAGTTGGAACCCTTCCAGTATCGTTACATATGATTCAAAAAGTCGTGCCCTTGATTATTTCCGTTACATGTTGTATAGTGGCCTCCAAAAGTTAGGTGATTTTTTCCAATGTAGCTATGACGCACCACATTATGTTTTCAATTGTAGTGATCCAAGTGAGTGATCTGCTATAACTAATTCCACTGCATTTGACTTACTTATCATAAAAATAATCAAGGAATCACTTATTTATACAGGGTGTATCTGACATCGTAACGCAAACTTCGCGAAAAGGCTAGACCGCATGCCACTAATAAAATGATGATAGTCATTTATGTCGTTAATGAACGGTTACAGAATACACAGTGTTTAAAATAAAGTGTCGGCTCGGCTTTTGAACGTTGCAAGCGTGCCGCCGTGCGAGTTTGTAGGTATGACGTTGATCCCTGATGTGAACTCTATTAAATCAGCTGATAAGATCGTTTTTCGGGTTTTGTTTTCATTGCGCTTTTTTATGTAATTAGCGAACTATTTAATTTTTACTTTAAAATCTTATTGGGTTATAAAAATATAGCAATTGTGAATGGTCTAGTAGAAAAGTAAAAAAAACTACATTTATTTTTTTTAAATCATGAAAAAGCCGACGAAAAATTCCACCACTGGGGGGTTCAGAATCATGGTACTCGTTTGTGCGTCGATGTCAGATACACCCCTTATATATTGTTTTGCTTTGCTGGTATTTCGGCGTGGCTAACTGGCATATGGTAAATAATTTCATTGTTGTTGTATTTTCTTGTGTTCATTACTATACATAGTATTGTATAAAGTGTCATGTTTTTTTTTAATGAACAGACAGCTGTGCTGCTGGGGAGTTTGTTTCGCCACTTCTTCTTCCCAGCGAAAGCACTAGGAAGTGTCGATGGGTGGGCGTTTTGGGGGACTGTCTTATGTAATATTGACGTTCAAGAAGTGCTGATTCTCAGCCTAATTTGAATAAATGACTTTTGATTTTGATTTTATGAGTACCTGTTTAGTTTTGTAATTTTAATTCATCGCTATTTATAAACATTTCAGAAAACTCGTTCACTCCTACACGGTTTACTCCTACACAAATATCTTTAGAAACATTTTCGAAGTTGAGTTTAATTTAAGTTCAGAGCTCATTTTGCTCATCTCTGCTGGAATTAATTATCTACTAACCATTTTCTTGCTGAAAGGTTTTATCAGTTGAATAAATGAAGTTAGGGTCCACAAGTCACTCTTCTTCTTCTTCTTCTTCAGCTCATAGAGGTCCACTGCTGGACAAAGGCGTCCTCCAAGGCTTTCCACGATGACCGGTCTTGTGCCGCCCGCATCCACCGGCTTCGACCTTCACCAGGTCATCTGTCAACCTTGTTGGGGGGCTCCCTATGTTGCGTCTTCCGGTTCGTGGCCGCCACTCCAGAACCTTACTGTCCCATCGGCCATCGGTTCTACGAGCAATGTGACTAGACTTAAGAGCTACTCATCTCTGATGCGATCGCGCAAAGAAACTCGAGCATAGCTCTGTCCATCGCCCTTTGTGTGACTCTGAGCCTTCGTATGAGGTCCATTATGAGCGACCACATTTCAGTTTCGTAACTCATCACTAGTAGCACACTTTTCAAAGACACTGACGTCTTGAGACACTGTAGTATCTTGGACGACGAGAAGATGTTGCGTAGTTTCCCGAACGCTGCCCAGCAGAGCTGGATTCGACGAGACACCTCTTTCTCGAAGTTGGACATACCTAGTTGGATTGTTTATCCCTGGTATATACTCGAAAACAACTTCGAGTGCAGAGCAACCAACTAAGAAGACACTCAGGAAGACATAACTTTATGTGATGTCAGGGTCATCCAAAAATACTAGTCGGATTTTGACAGAACAGCTGACATGAAAGAATGTCCACTTAATCTTCGAGGGTCCTGTATACTTAATTGTATTCTGAATATTCTGCATTACAATAAAACAATGAAGACCCAAATTTGTTTAAAAAAATGACTTGTCTGTTTTTTCAATGGGTTTTTAATGAAAGGACAAAATATTTTGTTTATAAATACATAAAACGAGGTACCATAGTAAACTAATACTCATTAAATACCTTATAAAGATTCGTATCATAGGCAGTCAAAAAAATCATGGAACGCTTCTTAATACAATAATAATGCTAAAACTATAAAAACGACTAAAATATATAAAAAACCCAAACCACTGTCTTTTTGGGCAATTATTTCTTTGACTTACTATTTTAATTATCATGTCAATCTTATATTATAAGAAAATACAAATACATTTAAAATTGCCCAAGTCCGCAACTTTTTTTTTTTCGGGTGTATGGTGGGCGAAAAATGGCTCTTATCAACCCACCTCCTTTCTATTAAACTACAGGTTATTGAAAGTCTTTATGAAAATAGGTAATATGCGTTCAGATTTCGCCCAAATCGTTAAGAAAATCTTTTTCCAATAAGTAGTATAATCAGCCTATAATTCCCACTACTGGTAGTACAGTCAATATGTCGAAAAAAAAGCCGTGCGCTCCGAAAAATGACAAACCGGAATTTGACTCGATGAATCGTTAGAGGGGCAAGTAATAAACTTAATGTTAGATTTCCGAAGTCCCTCCTCCTGCTGTTTTTGAGAAAATCCAAAAATATTTTGAAATTGATTTATCTCAGCAACTATAAGGGCTAGCGACCTTTTTTTTTTTTTAAACTGTTAAGGACACTTAGGACTACATTTTCTTTCATTGAAGTGACATCATCCGACTTAAACTGCAAAAGCTAGATGGCGCTAAAGTTTGAAAAAATTGGTTTTTTGCCATTTTCATTATGAAATAACAATTTTTTTGCAATAATGTAAATGAGAAAGTTGTTTGTTACAAAATTAGCTACAACTTTTGTTTAAAACATTTTTTCGTAAAACTTACCGTTTCCGAGCTGTATAGGTGAAGAAGTGCAGTGAGCAGAACAACGGTTCTTTTGTCACTTTCTCCGAATACGTGGGCATAGTTTGGACAATGGACCGGTTTCTAACATCTGCCAGATGCTCTAAGAAGCGTACATTTTTCAGTTGCTATGTGATTTTGTGAGAGTAAGGTTGTCTACACTTTGCTCTCTGAAAATGAGTGTCTGTTTTGTTTGTAAAAAAAGTGTTGAGGATGATAGAAGCAGTGTGGGGCCGAAAGATTTGATTATATATTTTTAAATTTTGATTGTTTGCATTACTAAAATGTGATTTTATATATCCTGTTACTGTTACATATTGTATGTGAAACCGCTTACAATAAGCTGTACTAAAACAGCTTTTTTGTTATTTGAAAAAAAAATCCATTGTTTAAAAAAGTTTTAAAAGTTTAAAAATTGAAAATTATGTAAACATTTCAATTCACTGATCTATCCATGAATTGTATGACAAACACCCTACAGCAAGGCACATAATGTACGATTTGTACACTTCAACAAGCTTCAGCTCGGAAACGGTAAGTTTTACGAAAAAATGTTTTAAACAAAAGTTGTAGCTAATTTTGTGACAAACAACTTTCTCATTTACATTATTGCAAAAAAATTGTTATTTCATAATGAAAATGGCAAAAAACCAATTTTTTCAAACTTTAGCGCCATCTAGCTTTTGCAGTTTAAGTCGGATGATGTCACTTCAATGAAAGAAAATGTAGTCCTAAGTGTCCTTAACAGTTTAAAAAAAAAAAGGTCGCTAGCCCTTATAGTTGCTGAGATAAATCAATTTCAAAATATTTTTGGATTTTCTCAAAAACAGCAGGAGGAGGGACTTCGGAAATCTAACATTAAGTTTATTACTTGCCCCTCTAACGATTCATCGAGTCAAATTCCGGTTTGTCATTTTTCGGAGCTCAAATTGCAGATTGACTGTACTATGGGAATTAGACCCCCTCTCGTTAAGAGAGAGTGGGCATTAATCCACTATGCTACTCCAGCGCTTGGTGTAGTAGTAACACAGTAGTAGTACAGATGTAGTAGTAAGTAAAAAGTTAATTTAATATATAGAATACTTATAAACCACAGATATATGAAAATTACAAGACCTAGATCCCTTGCAGCAGATAACATAATATCCATTCATTCAATTCATTTCCAAGCTCGTGTTTCCAACAATTTATCTGTGCAACATCTCTTAATATTGTACACTACCCCAGGTCGACTACCTCAGGTCGTGAACCCTTAGCGTACCGGGATCGTTTTACATATGCAATTAACATTTCGACATCATCATTCTAGGGTTATCGCACCGCTAAGCATACACTCAGGATTTCTTTAAATTTTAACCGCCATACGCCGTCTTAGCTTTGTGTTTCACGGTTTCATTTTGGCAGTGAGATTTAAAGGGATATATTTTTAAGTTAAATAATATTTTCAAGTCGAAAACATTAAAAGAACTTGCATGTTTTCAGTTACATACTAACTTTGAATTCAAAATTTAATGTGTCGAATAGATGATCCTATTGATATGAATCATAGATATGGGAAAAAAGATAGACTGCATTTTTAAATAACAGACCAAGAACTGGTTTATGAAACGACCTTTGCCTATGCAGATGGTTGTGAAAAATTAAATATATGTGTAAAATATAAAATTGAATTACGATACTATCAACTTTAATAGCCAAACAACGAACTCCATCGTTTGAAAAAGGAAAGCACATTACGCATAAAAAAAAATTCATTGGCGACTGTTTTGTGCCTGGACTTAAATAAAATAAGGTTTATTTTTAACCTACTGTGACATGTGACGTGTACTTGTATGTAACAAGTACACGTCACATATTATACAATGTACCATTCCTGGAACACAAATCTCTCAGTGATAGGGAGTGGGCTAATCCACCATGCGAGCTCAGTGTGGGCAGACGTCATATGTCTTCAAATATTGGTTCTAGTATATGCCGGTTTCCTCAGGATGTTTGTTTCCCTTCACCGTTTTAAGGGCAGTGGTGATGCTGTAATTTACACAAAGTAAATAACTTTTTTTATCCATACTAATATTATAAATGCGAAAGTAACTCTGTCTGTTTGTCTGTCTGTCTGTCTGTCTGTTACGCTTTCCCGCTTAAACCTCTCAACCGATTTTGATGAAATTTGGCATAGACAATCTTTGGACCCTGAGACAGAACATAGGCTACCTTTTATCCCGGAAAAGTTTGATGTTCCCGAGGGAAATCTAAAAAGCGCAAAAGCGCGATATAACCGAACTCCACGCGGGCGAAGCCGCGGGCGGAAAGCTAGTAAGTTATAAACTAGCGCTTGACCGCAATCCCGCCTGATGGTAAGCAGTGATGCGATCGTTGATGGTAAAGCGCGCTAGTTTATTAAGAGCCTATTCACTCTAGCCTTGAAGAGACTCAAATTATAGTGTGACGGAAACACCGCCGCCGGCAAAGTGTTACAGTCCCTCGATGTTCGCGGAATAAAAGAGGAAGCGAAAGGATTCGTCCGGATCGTAGTGGTTTTAACAACGTAAGGGTGGAAAGTCGCCGTTCAACGGGTCGTCCGATGGTGGAACGGAGATGGGGGAATTAAATCATGCAATTCCCTTGCACACTCACCAGAATGCGTCCTATAGAAAACTATATTTGAGCATATGACTCTTAAATAGTGTCTGTGACCACCGGACCACCGCTGCTCTGAATTTATACACTGACTTATTCATAATAATTCTGTTTTAACACGTTAAAATATAAAGAGACCAGAAAGACCTGGGAATTAAACTTTAATAATTATTAAAACATTGGCTAACACTGGTTTAATCCTTGCTGCCATCAGTTATATGTTTCTTTCAAGATCCTTGATAACCTCACATGATTTTAAATACTAAAAAGCGCACCTACGAACTCAGAAACACTCGACCTTAGTGCAGTATGCATAAAGTCTAGAGTTTCATGCGTTTATATTCACAAAAAAAAAAAAACGTGAAACTACATCTACATCTATCATGGGCGCGGAGATAGGCCGTAACATAGGCTGCTGGCAGAATTTACCACCGACCAGACTAAGTCTCGCTGCCAACCGATTCATCGTATTCCGGCATGATGTCTGGTGAAGCCGTACGGAGGACGGGTCTGAGCAGTTGTGTTGCGATGTGAGCAGGGTACGATGCGCGAAATGTTGTTGTGTCGGGAGTTTGATCGGGGAGGGTCTCCAGATCAATCTCCCTCTGGCCCAGAATCGTTATTCGTGTTGAGTTTATGATTGCATCACCTCGCTCTTAACTGCTGTCTTCCTTTCTACTCACTTAGTTTTTTTTGTTCTTAGTGAATACTGAATAGGCTCTTAATAAACTAGCGTGCTTTACTATCAACGATTGCATTACTGTTTACCATCAGGTCGGTCTGCGGTCAAGCACACGTTTATAATTATAAAAAAAATCTAACTAGCATAATTCGTCTCAATATAATGTGACAATAAAACACCTCGGTATAAAACAATCACCTATTTAAATTCTCTGGATATTACTGAACGACATGCAATATTTTAATTACCTAGCCGTTCAACCATATTAGTGGCTCGGGTCGCTGCCAAGCTATCATTTTATAAAAGGTTCACGCTGTGTTGCCACTTAAAAAGGGTCCAGGATTATTTTAAGCCTTTACGATAAAGTTAACGGTTACAAAATAAGTAAAACAGCGTGTTTTTAAGGTGAACGGTAATTTAGTTGAGGATTAACAATATTGCTGAAATTCATTTTATTTTATCAAGCTTTTTTTTTGTAGCGTGCTTTTTTTTAGTGGTATAGATTAACACGTACTTTTTTTAAAAATACTTTTGGCTAATATTCAGTCAATCAGCGCAGCATCTTCCTTACATTGGTTGGTTTCCGATGCCAGTTTAACTGGATGCGACTGATTACCAGAATTTTACATGGACTGGTTGGCTATCTGACCTCCACAACCGTTCCTTTCGTAATAGATAACACCTTATCAACCTTAAATAATGGG
This sequence comes from Sesamia nonagrioides, assembly GCA_017933935.1. Classification (NCBI taxonomy): domain Eukaryota; kingdom Metazoa; phylum Arthropoda; class Insecta; order Lepidoptera; family Noctuidae; genus Sesamia; species Sesamia nonagrioides. The sequence continues at coordinate 1,407,370 of JADWQK010000006.1, forward strand.
TAACACGATACCTTTAGGTATGACTGGTTATCAGACAGTATTTTTAATATATTTTATAGTTCTTCTTATTATATTTCTTTTGGAAGAAAGTGGTTTTATTACTAAGACTCCAATTTCTGTCTGTCCGTGAACGTGACACGGTCACGGACACGGTCGGTGTCACGGTCCGTGAGATACAGCCTGATGGCTGTATCTCACGGACCGTGATAGCTAGGTTAAGGAAATTTTCATAGATGATGTATTTTTGTTGCCGCTTTATCAACATCATCATCATCCCAGCGTTAATCCCAGTCGCATCCGAAGCCTTTTCAGCTTTGGAGTCTGGGGTCCGCTTTACCAGTCCAACTGCTGATATGGCTAAATTCGACATTTTCCGTGAAGCGACTGCCGTCTGACCTCCACAACCCGAACGCGACGTCGAAGCATTGCAGTTAGACCAATTATTAGACTTTTGAGGGCTCCAACAACCCGTAACGGCTGCCACTATATGTTCGTATGGCAACCGGGACCAACGGCTTAACGTGCTTTCCGAGGCACGACCAGACCAGTGCAAACATTCATATTCATACAAATACTTGCACTGTGCGGGGATCGACCCGTGCCACCTTGCGCAGCGGCCGCGTCCGTGCCGTTGCCGCTTTATCAACAAATACTAAAAATAGCTTTTTTGTGTGTAGATAGGCAATGGTTTAGTAATTGTACAGAACCCTTTTTTGGTGTGGATGGGAAACCCTCAAAGGACCTCTCCCGCTCTGGGTTAAGCGGAAGGCCGTGTCAGACTTTGATTAAAACCCACCCCGTGTTCCTTTACCTTCCTGCCAGGGCCACACTTTCTCTTTCAACCAACCCTCAACCTTGGTGCAGGCATCGGTCTTCATGGACTCCGTCCCGATGTGTTGACATCTCTTTGAGGCGCCTGTGTAACACAACGCGCCGTCGACCCGGTCCTGGTCCTTACCGGGCGGGAAGCTGCCCACTCCCGGCAGACCTCCAGCGTGTCCTCAGGGCAATCCCACAATGGTGACACCCAGGCATTTCCTCCCGCTTTATCCGGAACATAAACCTTCAGAAACAGCCGCGCAGGAAGTTGAGGGCGCCGTGGCGCCTTTCTAGGCACTCCTCAAAGAGTCTACTTACCGCCACTATTGTGGCGTGACCCATGGTACAGAACCGAAATATAATTCAGAAGAAAGAGCCAAACAAAACTGTTCTCAATATTTAATGGAATTCAGAATAACCATTTAACAAATTATTATTTTCCCGCTACCCAATACCTTTTAACAATGAAATTATTACTTATTCAAATATTCATTGCAAATGTTTTGTCGATAACATTTGAACAAGAATCATTAATAGAATTAACTCCATTAATGATTCTTGTTGAAAGGTTATCGTTCAAACTTGCCAGAATAGCTCTCATTAATAACATTATATTTAATAAACACAAATATACAGAATATTCGGTTGTTGAATATAACGTTATTATTGATTCGAAACCCTAAATTGACGACACTATTAGCTGCGCCGAGTGTGTTTGATTTCTGCACGGAGCAATTTGTATAGTTGTTTCGGTCTTGTTGTTTCTGTATATAAGTTAAAATGTTTTTAAATGCACCATGATACAGGTGTAATTCCTAGGCTTAGTAAACAAAGTTTAGAAAAAAAAGAAGAAAACATTTCAATATCTAAAATCAAAAACTAAGCTCCCCAGTTATGGAAAGAAACATTGTTGTGATTGTCTATACCTTCACGTAATTGTGTTGAAACGCCGTCCAGTGCAATATCTACGTCAAGCACCTGAGCTCAAAGCGCTTTCAGCGAAGTTTGCATAGGAAATTAACATCTTCATCTACTCCAGTACCCTTGCTCTATACAGCTAAACTAAGCGCGGTTTTATTTAAACCCGCATTACGTCACACGACTGTGCAATAGCGTATTTAATATCGTTTTAAGGCATATCTCAGACTTAAGTGAATTAATATATCAAAGGTAGTACCTTTTGTAAGCTTCTGCGGATATTAATTTCAATCTGTTTCATACAGCGAGCTACAAAGTATGCGGGATTAGGAAAATGGCTACTTTAAGTTATCGTTTTCACTAAGTAAAACTAATGGATTAAGTTAAAAGTACTCGTATATCTACTGGAGGAAATTAAACTCTTCATCATGTGTGGAGTTATACGGTGTGGATTTTCGAGATGGGCCATTAAAGGCTGACCTCACTGCTGAAGCTACAGGAAAACGGTCTTAAGACCGGGTAGAACTCTCTTAACTTTTGGGGACATTTGGATCTATACTGATATATACCGAAGAAAAAAAAACAGTCAACAAGAAAATGGGTTATTTTCATAAACAGAAATCGATTCAGTCTCCCATGAGGATAAAATATAAGAAAACTGCCCAATTTCCTGCTGATATAGCATTTTTTTCAGGATCTTTAAAATACAACTTTTATTGTGAATTTGTACTGGAATATCTTGTAGGTAGAATATTTTATTTTAGTTTTTTTTTTATTATTATATACTAATTCTTGACCGCAATCCCGCCTCATGGTAAGCAGTTGTGCAGTCGTTGATGGTAAGGCACGCTAGTTTATTAAGAGCCAATTCACTCAAAAAATGAGTGAATAAGAAGGAAGACGGTTAAACCCAACAACACGATCAACGATGCTGCGCCAGAGGGAGATTGATCTGGAGACCCTCCATGACCAAACCCCCGACATAACAAGATTTGGCGCATCGTACCCGGCACACATTGCAACATAACTGCTAAGACCCGTCCTCCGTACGGCTTCACCAGACATCATGCCGGAACACGATGAATCGCTTGACGGCATTGTCTGGTGGGTGGGAACTTCTGCGGCAGCTGATGTTATGGCCTACCACCGAGTAGATATGTATGTAATATTTGAGAGTGGCCGAAAAAATTATCACAACATTTTTCGAAAATGTTTTTCACAAACAAAATTAAATATCAACACGGGAATTTTACTAAAAATCTCGTCTAAATAAAAATACGTACGTAGGAGTAGTACGGATGATGCGATCACGAGCGCGACTTTATTGGATTACTGCGAGATCCACCTGACATTTCAATTATACACATACTGCCACTAGAATGTACATACACAAGCACAGATACCTGACACTTATTGAATTAAAAAGCGATTGATTTTCTCGTGAAATATCGAGAAAATCTTTGAGAAATGTTCATACCTTCTCAGCCTATATTTTTTCCACTGCTGCGGTACAGGCCTCCTCTCGGTGAGAGGAAGTGAGTTGTAATTCACCTCCCGGGCCCAGTGCGGGTTAGTAAACATCACGTCTCCGAATTTTTCGTTCTAAGACATGGCGGTTTCTTCACAATAATTTCCTTCACCGTTTTGGGAGTAAGTCACCTGTTTCGTAACTTTTCAAAATACTGTGTTTGACATGTTTTTGGGGGACGCAAAATTTTTCTGTAATTCTCTACAGTCCTCATGTATTCGCCGACAGTATTTCTAGTCATACCATCTTTCACACAGTCTAGCAACTTGTTAATCATTGCATGGAGTTTTAACTTTCTGTGTGAGTGTATTTGTGTGTTTGGCTGCCTCTGTCTCTGCCAGTCGTTGCGTGTTGGCGGCAAATTAAATTAAAAAAAAAATCCATAAAATGTTGACCACGTAAGTTTTGCTTTTTTCTAATAAACAACTGTCTATTGTTTTTATAACCTACATATGAAAAACTTAACGCAGGGCTACAGAATTTGTACTTTTACATACTCAGTCCATTATAAAACGGCTGAGACGATGGCAGAAAAGTTTTATGTTAAACTATAAATATTTTAAGAGAAAATCTCCTTTGAATATTTAATGTTAGATATTTATGCTTTTGACTGTATATAAACCATTTTACTACAGTTATTCGCGCATAAGGGCGTTTATTTACATGCTCTTGTGCAGCGGGCCGTATTTAATGCCTATAATGATGGCAGTTCAGTCATACGTGAAAGGATTTCTTGCGTAGCAGAGTTTGTTCACTTGTTATTTTTATTGCGGAAGTTCAAAATGAGATACAACTTCGAATTCTAATGTCTATTGTTATAATTATGAGGACACATTGCAGATTTAATTAAATCATCGACTGTTATGTCAATTGCCTCCAAAAACAATGGCCACCGACCTGAATTAGCTCGCATGGCGGTTGATATGAGGGATTCGTTTTGAGGCGGATCGGTAATTACTATAGTTTAAGTCATATACATAAGAAAAAGAGAGAGAGAGAGATATCCCGGTAGTAAAATATATCAGAACCCAGTATCTCAGTTTGTTCCTAACAGTCGCCACAACTACCTACACATGCAAATAATGAGCAATCCAAGCACTTCTGAAAGTACTTCTGAGATGATTGCCACTAAGGCGTATCGTACAAATCTTGGCTAACGTGCTCACTTAAACAGAATGTAATGTTGTAATCTTCTTACAACCGAGCCTGTTCATTGACAGCAATGTCGATATTTTCTTTATTAGTCTGCCAACATTATTAAAGCACGAGGTCGGCATATACCCTCCAATCTTTGCAATAACAATTTAAATAGGCAAAGAGATATTTTGGCCCCGGAGAAGTGCTCTGGTCCGTCTTAATCCGAAGTGCCCGTTCGGCAGTCCCCACTTTTCAAAACGACCCTGTCCACGTACCGCCATTACAAAATAACGTCACGGCGTTTGCCCTACTACTACGTAAATCAAATGAGCAACTTTCATCCAAACGACACCGCCATCCATGACATATACAGTATGTTAACTAACAGAGGGCGTTCCCGTTAACCCGAAATAGCATACATACATGCTAAAAAAATATTTCCATTCGAAAACAAAATGTTTTAAATTTTTTTCCAATAAGAAAATATTCAATAAAAATTTTAAATTGACATGTAAAAAAAACACACTGTACACGCGAACATGAAAGACGGCAACGTCGCAATTTATTTATACATGACGACTACTATTTTGATTTAAAACAGGAGGTTTCAAATTTATTTCCAATTAGATTTTTTTTTTATTCGGATTTTTTTATGCTTATTTTTCTATGCTGATATTTTTATTTTAATCTATTAATGATATATATTAACGAGTTTAAGGGAACGCCCTCTGTTATTTAACATACTGTATATTATGTAAATTCACTACAATATAACGTCTTAACTATAACAGTACTTAACAGCCCTCCGATACTTGTCCAGGCGTAGTTTAGTTAAGTTGTCCCCAATCTCGATAGTTGACATAGACGGTTTGCTCAACAAATCAAGCGGGATCCACGAAATACGTCATATTTATTTATAATTAACTAGGAGTAACTTCGAGACAAGCCCCTATCTAGTTAGCGAGTTTGTGTGGAGTGGAACTTGCAGGTCTGTTGACGTCGGCTCCTAAGGGAACTTGCACCAACTTTTCCCGCTGACGCGACGGAACCTCGCATTATTACAGGCACAACCACGCTGACATACATACTTTATACTTACATTCTTATGTAAACTGTCAACAAAGTTATTTTTTGTAAGCTAAGGCAGGTCGGCAGGCAGTCTGTCAGAATTTGTAATTCAGGCTTGAAGTGTGTTCATAAGTGACAGGTTTTGTTATTGGAAAGGCAATTTCGGCACTTTGTTGCTATGTGAAGGTTCAAAGAATTCATCTTTAGTTTGTTGCATTTGTTTTGATATCCATCCTTCAAAAGAGACTGGGACGTCTGAATTTGTATCTTCTTCTCAAAGAAGTCAGATAGTAAATAGGGAATTAGTTTGTAAAATATAGGTGACAAGTAATCGCATACGCAAAAATGAATTGGCAATGTCAACACAAACAGCATTTGCTGGTGGATTTACCTGACCTTGAAACTGATATAATGTATTTATAACAACATAAAGATCCCTTTACCGTAATTTACAGAGCATTGTGACTTCACTTATACAGTTCTCCAATTTAAAAGTAACAAGAAAAGTCGAATCGGCATCGGAAACCCAGTGATGTACATCGAACGTGCTCGCCGATTAAAACCAAAAACATTTTACATAGGCTTGGGCAACTCGCCACGCGACATTCAGAGATGAAGTTGGTTACACTAGTCGAATGGAATATTCGACGGGAACGAGGAGCTTTTTCCTTTTTTTAGTTGGCAACATTTTTAAATTGATATCCTTCTATCGATATTCAAAAGAATTGAAAAAAAGATACATCTTAATTTTATTCAATCTATATTTTCACTTATTGAGATGAGTGACATATACAAGTTATTGGATACAGCTGTGTACCGTGGATTCAATCAAGTCTCGATCCCGTGAATATATCAGGATACCTTATTAATTGTGTACTAGTATCAATGGGTTTCATTTTGACAGTTCAGCAACATTCATTGCGTGATTTACGTTTTATAGTAGACACATTTTCGAACATATGAAGCAATGGATTGTCAATATGCTTCGAAATGATTTCAGCTAATAGGAAGGACGCATTACGTAATTAGGGTGCCGGTCATTACAATATTAGGTAAGTTTAGACTGAGGCAAAGAAACAAGTAGGTAAACAATGTAATCATGACTACGCCTGTACTATAATGATCCTTTATCAGACAAGCTGTTTTATCATAATATATATTTATATTAATAACCAACTGGTGAATACTGTTAAATGTCCTAGAATCGTAGTTTATAACGCACGGGGGAGCCACTGCCTCCTTAGTCGCGTTTTGCGACTCCCAAGGGTGAATAGTTTATTCAATGTTGAAACTATTATGGCAGTTTACGTGTTTTTCGTACTATACGATATACACATACATTATAAACTAAGTATTTTTATTATATTTTTCTCCTACTAGAGTGAGTGTATGAGGAACCTCCAAAATCTTTTCAAATATCTTCAATCTTCATGACACTGGGATATCATAAATTGAAACGACAAATTCAAATAGCTTCACTCTGTCTACTAAACTAAACTACAAACTGTTTGTATAATTAAACCATTAGAGAAAGCGAGAAAGCAAATGTTTCAGGCAGTTAGGAGATTCAGGAGGTATAAGTAAATATGTTCGTAGGGTACGCCGTCGTTCGCGGTCAACGCTTGGTCTTGCCACCCGTCAGGCTATCCGTACCCGAGATACGCCTGCGGCCCTAGCCAATGTAACATCGCTTCGTAGCGAAGCGAAATCGAATACCAAACCAACCAATGGCGGGAACGATTGACCACGTGATTTGTCGCGTCGCGTGGTCAATCGTTCCCGCCATTGGTTGGTTTGGTGTTCGATTTCGCTTCGCTATGAAGCGATGTTACATTGGCTACAGGCCCTGGTTAGCGACCGCCAAACGGATTTAGTTGGCGACTTTGGCTTTAGCTAGCTTAGCACTACATGCTCATACAGTCTAGCAAATGTCTCTAGGAAAGTTTTAAGTGATTAGCTTCGGTTGAGAAATGTGGCGCCTATTTATAAGATAAATTACATGAATAAAATAACGAAGCTGTTGTACTTCAAGGACATCGAAACATAAATTGAACCATCACAAGATTGAGAACCCTTAGCGTAGATATTTTCCCTGGGTTAAAATAAAATGCTTTCTAGAAAGGTGGCTCACAAATATAAAAAAAACGTACGCAGTCAAAAGTATGAACATTTTTTTTTATAACTTAAGGAGGATTTTATTGTACGGTTTCAAAATCATATAGGTACTGAACCTATGATAAAAAGTTGCGCTACGATGAACCCGTCACCTTGTATTCTTTGCGTAAAACAGAGACAAAAATGTTTGCAATCAACAGGGTAATTGCATAACACACTATCAATAACAATGGGTTTCATTTTGACAGTTCAACAACATTCATTTTTCGAGCATATGGAGCAATGGATTAGCAATATGCTTCGAAATGATTCCAACTGATAGTAATACCTAATATGTTAAGTAATTAGGGTGCAGGTCACTAATGTTGCCTTCTAGCACATTCCTTTACTTCGAAATGATTCCAACTGATAGTAATAATGTGTTACGTAATTAGGGTGCAGGTCACTAATGTTGCCTTCTTGCCCATTCCTTTACTTCGAAATGATTCCAACTGATAGTAATAATGTGTTACGTAATTAGGGTGCAGGTCACTAATGTTGCCTTCTAGCACATTCCTTTACTTCGAAATGATTCCAACTGATAGTAATAATGTGTTACGTAATTAGGGTGCAGGTCACAAATGTTGCCTTCTTGCACATTCCTTTACTTCGAAATGATTCCAACTGATAGTAATAATGTGTTACGTAATTAGGGTGCAGGTCACTAATGTTGCCTTCTGGCACATTCCTTTACTTCGAAATGATTCCAACTGATAGTAATAATGTGTTACGTAATTAGGGTGCAGGTCACTAATGTTGCCTTCTGGCACATTCCTTTACTTCGAAATGATTCCAACTGATAGTAATAATGTGTTACGTAATTAGGGTGCAGGTCACTAATGTTGCCTTCTAGCACATTCCTTTACTTCGAAATGATTCCAACTGATAGTAATAATGTGTTACGTAATTAGGGTGCAGGTCACTAATGTTGCCTTCTGCACATTCCTTTACTTCGAAATGATTCCAACTGATAGTAATAATGTGTTACGTAATTAGGGTGCAGGTCACTAATGTTGCCTTCTGCACATTCCTTTACTTCGAAATGATTCCAACTGATAGTAATAATGTGTTACGTAATTAGGGTGCAGGTCACTAATGTTGCCTTCTAGCACATTCCTTTAATTCGAAATGATTCCAACTGATAGTAATAATGTGTTACGTAATTAGGGTGCAGGTCACTAATGTTGCCTTCTGGCACATTCCTTTACTTCGAAATGATTCCAACTGATAGTAATAATGTGTTACGTAATTAGGGTGCAGGTCACTAATGTTGCCTTCTGGCACATTCCTTTACTTCGAAATGATTCCAACTGATAGTAATAATGTGTTACGTAATTAGGGTGCAGGTCACTAATGTTGCCTTCTGGCACATTCCTTTACTTCCTTTTTCTTTGATGTCGAAATAATTTTATCTCAGAATAAGACTGTGTTCATAAGAATATTTTCCGTTCTAATAAACGTCGAGTGTAGAGAGAGAAGTGTATAAATAAAGATGCTCCATTCGGGCTGACCTCGGACACAAGGACGTGCATACCGCAGCGAAAATTATAATTATTTCTTTTATTGTTTATGCGACCAGCTTGTCTCTTGTGTTTATTTGCTAACAACATATATTAGTATTCCGACGTCGCACGCAATATACACATATCTTTATTACGAAAACAATGAAGAAGGTTGGTTCATGCCGCTTTATTCCACAATATGAATATATAACAGCTATATTATACCTACTAAAGAGTTTATTTAATACATAACTAGATTGTATTATTAATGACTTGTTTAATGCTGCTCGCTTTGTTGGACGAAGCCTAAGGGCGGTTCTCGTAATTGGACGGGGCCTTTAAAGCTTTATGCGGCTTCCAAAATTTTGAATTAAATGGCCTGCCTGTACATAATGTTGTTCTATTCTTGGTAAGCACCTGTAGATCAACTGGTAATATTTCTGTAATACTTACTGCATTAGGGTGAATAACAATATTTGGGTTGGTTGAGTAAGGAATTTTAATGAATCCGAATCAAATTGATTTATAAATTAAGTAATCTCACAAATGATGTACGAATAGAAGCAATGAGTAGGTATTATTAATAATATAATATTATTAATAACTAGCAGCCGCCAGCGACTTCGTTCGCGTGGAATTAATTATGCTCCGCTCCTATTGGGCGCAGCGTGATGGTATATAGCCTAAAGCCTTCCTGGATTAATGGGCTATCCAACGCAAAAAGAATCTTACAAATCGGTCGAGAAGTTCCTGAGATTAGGGCGCACAAACAAACAAACAATCAAACTCTTCAGCTTTATACAATATGTAAAGAAAACCCTGTCCGATCCGTGAAGGTATTGTTAGGTATCGATAACTGATTCTACTAATGCCCACAAAGACAAGCTAAACTTTAAAAAAAAATCCCCCTAAAAAATAAATATTATTTCGCAAAAAGAGGTAACCTAATACATGTGCGGTGAGCAACCCCTTCCGCGGGCGGCGGAGGGCAGGGCACGCGGCACCTGTGACGCGTCGCGTCGCTATTCGCTTATAATAATACCGGTGTTGTCACTTTTTTTAAAATTACCAAATTTCGGGGAAATTGGAATTAATTCCCGGGAAAAAAGGATTATTTCAAAATTCATTAGTATTGTTACTATGATGATTATGTAAAATTTTATATTATATTTGGTCAAGTGTTTACCTAACCTTTATTATCCTTATGGGTCGGACAGGGTTTTCTTTACATATTGTTTAGTATAGATTTTCAAAAACTGACGCAACACGCAGTTGGTAGGTATTTTTTGACGGATAATTCATTGAATTTCGTGCCGAATTGTTTCTTTTTTCAAAATTTTAATTTGAAATGTTGCGCTCGCTATTCAAAATCTTTTGAAATTGAAAAAAGAAAATTTAGATTGTACCTACTCTCCAAATTTTGATAGGTACAGATTGCCCAGTAAACTTTCAACAAAGAGCCTAACCAGGCTGTTAGTCATTTCGGTAAGAACTTATACATGAATGGCAACTAATGTATGTATAATAAGTAATGTATAGAATAATGGGCGAGATGGAGAGACGAAATCAAAAAGGTGGCTTGTAGTGACTGGCGGAGAATTGCTCAGGATCGAGCTTGTTGGCGTGCCGTGAAAGAGGCCTATGTCCAGCAGTGGACCAGTAGAGGTTGATGATGATGATGATGATAGAATAATACTTACTAGTTGCGCCCCAAGGTTACACCGGCGTAAGTTTCGATACGTGGAAATATAGGGACAAGCAATATCCTAAATATTATTCCTAAATATTCATTTGTATTCATTTGTATTCCAAATTTCATTCAAATCCTTTCAGCAGTTCTTGCGTAAAAGAGTAATAAACATCTATACATCCATTCTTTCTCACAAACATTCACATTTATAAAAGGTACTTAGGTATTAGTAAGATTATGATCAGTCTTTAAACTAAACACGTTAATTAATATTATAGTGACGATCACACTATAAAGTAAGATTATAGTGAAATAGTTAAGTGTTGAGATTTAAACTTCAGCTATTTATGGTTCAATTATAACGGAACAGTTGGTGGCACGTCGTGCAAGTTTCGCCGTAAATATACTCTCGGCGCGGTCCCCGCCATTTTGGATGATTCCCGTCACCTGTGCTCGGCCATCCGCGTAAAAAAAAAGTAATATGCATAAATTAATATTTCTCTTAAATATTATTTTAATTAAAGGGAAAATAGCAAGTATAATGAAAACCTTGATTGCTTTTATTATTATCCACAACACTTGATAATCCAGTAAATAATATTCCATGTCAATTTAACTTTCATTTAGTAAAACCTAAACGTTAGGCTGTAGGACAATTACCTAGGCATTTTTTTTTTTATTTAACGTATGGTAATGGTGTGGAAGGCTGTAAAGTCAATGGGTGGGAGAATAAAGAGTTTAGGTAATGTTAATTTATTAAAAGCAATGGAAATTACTTTTAATAAAAAATACCATATTAACCTAAGTCATAATCTTAGTAAAAGAAAACAAATATATTTGTGATCAAAATATAATATGTTTGTATAATAAATATTGGTAAGTATCTTTTTTTTAAATAATACCTAGGTATTATAAAGTTCGACTCACGAAAATCGACGATCGGAACTCAAATTTTAAATATGATACGAAATTCAAAATATTTACTGCAATTTGCAGTGTTTCGTTGTATGTTGAACAAAATATGTTACACTTAATTTGCGACCATAACAGTTCATGAAGTTCATGAACATGAGTGCAATCCGAATCCGAATTCAGGGTCCCAGTTGAATCTGAATTGGAAATGGTTTAAATTCAGACGGATTGAGTTCGAATGTAATGCACAACCATAATACAAATAATACTATTGCTGATTTGGGCAGTCATTTCTTGAATTAGGATTTCGTGCAAAACCACTATTACGATCGATAACCATATCATGTTCTACATAAAATCTGCAACTGTACCGCAAATTACAAAAAATACTAAAAAAAATCGAATTTCGCGGGCTATCCTGGCACTTCCCGCTCAATGTTATCATCTGTAAATAATATACCTAGAAAGTAAGTCTTCAACAAACAGAACCAACATATAATATCGATTAAATAAAAAACTACAACTTAAACACGTAGGTACTTATGGTTAATCTCAAAATTATTATTTATCTTTAAATGTATGTATAAAGAAAATCCTTCCTCCTGACTCCGTTTTAATTAAAGTATTCAAAGGCTGTAATAATGAGGCTCAGTGCTCCAATTTGTAGTATTATAGCTAGACTGTAACTTAGGTTGAATAACGGTTAGGCTGGATATGCGACGCCTAGCGAGCTGCTCAAACCGCGTTAGTTTCGTGGCTTGAGCTCAGAGACTTGGGAAACTATTTTTATATTAGGTTTTACAAGTCAAAGCCTTTTTTTTACAAAAAAAAAAATACATGTGCCTATAAATAGTAGGTATATAAAAGAAAGTGCTTACCATGCCTGTGTGTGTGATGGCTTAGTTCTCTTTTTTTTTACCGGAGTCCGTTTTGAGTTAAGTCTAGGTCGCCAATCACCCTCTTCCCACGCCTCTCCACTGAATTCAAAGTAGTCTGATGACATTTTGCAGCACCAGCCCAAATGTGGCCACAGTACTCCACATAATATGTAGTCTGAAAGTTCTGTTAAACTATATTATAAGTACATTTTGCAGTTTACTAAAATGTTTAAAAAAAATATTCCGGAGGGTCGCTGATTATTATTTATGTTTGATATTTATATATATAGCAAAGATCTCGATGTTGTAACATGTCGTCATATTATTGTATTGCATTCATGCAAAATCATGTTCTTATTATTCTTTCATTATCATATCATTAATTTGTTCAATTAATTTCTCTCACCCCACGGTATTTTTTAATAAAATCATGCAATTTAGTTCCGTATCCGACGGGATTATTAACTGACTGACAATGCACAATTTCATTTGCTAAAGTTAGAAACGCTTTTTTATTTTTTTTAATTAAATTTTTTTATCCACATGAATATGCGAACCCCATTGTACACACGACAACACATCAAGCTACTAAAATCTGCCAACTTTAAAGATTATTTAGTTGTTCAATGATTAGGCGTTTGACTTCGAAACTCTTTTTATTTTATTCTTTTCGCGGTGAATCCTTATGGACTTCCGTATTACGTGCATGACAGAGGGGCATACCGCTCTTAATGGCTAAAACCACTGAGGTGTTTCACCTCCACATATGGCCGGGGACGCGGGTTTAACATAAGCATTCATAGTAGCCTCCGACAGGCGTCGACCCGCTATTTCTAAGCAAGTCCCATTCCTCACTCTCGAGTGGCACGCGTGAATCACTGCGGTGGGAACTCTGGTTCGGCCGACGGACTCCCCTAGTCCATCGCCCGCAAGCCACCTCTCATGGTGGTCGCAGATCGTTTTGGACGCTTCTCATGCACCCTGTGCGTCTCTTGCGAGAGGGGAGAGAGAGAGATGTGGTCTCTGTCCCGCTCAGCCACCTCCTTAGCAGCCATGACATGCTCGCGAAAGGAGTCAATCCATGCGCTCTCATTCTCAACCATCGATTGAACGACGGCCACGAGCGAGAGGTCGCTCCCTCCAATACACACAGCGCCGCTGCCACAATGACATCACAGCGCAACCCTGCCCCAGCTGGGTACTCCTCTAATGTTGCCTGCGCCGTATCCTTCAGGCCACCCGTACAGTTGTGACACAGCGGTGTTTGATCCCGGCCTATACGATACAGGTACGTCCAAACAGCTGTGGCCAGAGAGTACCAGCGTCAGTCGGAATCTGAGGGCGCCATGACGCCTCTCGATCAACGCCTTTATGACGGGTCTTACCGCCGCTATAACAGAGCGACCCCAGAGGTCACACTCATGAGTCGAGGGTCTGTATATCAAAGGACTGGAAAATTATTCCCAAACTGAATTGCGAGCAACACCGGGAAATAGGATCTACAAAGATACCTACCTACACACTTTGTAGTTCCTATTTCACGGTGTCGCCTTTTAAGTCATTATAAATTTATTATTTAATTAAACTATTCCTAAAACATTACAAACGAAAAACGCACAGTAAACAAAAGTTTTGAACATACATACAAAGGATTGTATGTTTCCATAGCAGCACGAACAAGTTGTATAATTCGAGTTCTTTGAGACCGCGCCCGCATCAAACCGCGTATTGTTTCGACGAGTGCGTTGTTTATCGAATTAAACATAACATGACTTCCTGGTTTACAAATTCGAAAAGCAAATGTGATTTTCACTAAAATTATGTTTGGTTATACAACATGTCAAGAAACCCTGTCCGATCCGTAAAGGTATTGTTAGGTATCGATAACTGCCTGACTTCTACTAATGCCTACAAAGCCGGGCTAAATTTTAAATTATCTTTATATATATAATTCTGCTGTACGTGTGTATGTCATTGAACTCCTCCTAAACGGCTTGACCGATTTTAATGAATTTTTCTATATGCGTTTGAGTGGCGACCTGGATCGTTTAGATTCACAAATCAACCCGGCAGATGGCGCTACTCGCTTGAAGAAGCATGTGATCTCGGAAACGGCCCTAACGATTTCGCTGAAAATTAATATGTGGTGGTTTTCGGGGACGAAAAATCGATCTAGCTCAGTCTTATGTCTGGGGAAGCGCATATTTTCGAGTTTTCTCTTTCGCAATATTTCACGCATAATATGGGCGCTAATTTCGCGCGGTTTGACATAGCGGCCGTAGCGTAGTCGATATTGGTATGGTCTACTCGCGATGGCTGGTGTTCCTCGGTTCAAACCCGGTCAATCACAAGTTTTTTTTTTTTTTGTTTTTAGACAAGTTTATAGTTTTTTTAATTTTTTTAGTTACTTAAAAATATAATTGTACATAAGAACTAAAAGGCGAAAAAATAAAAAAGATATTTTTTTTTATTTAACTAAATTTGTACTTATGAACTAAAAGAGAAAAAAATAAATAGAAATGGGTAGAGAGAGGTATGATATCTATGTTACAAATGTAGATGACAATGCTTTCCATGGGTTTCTTCTTTCCATCCTAAATCTGCTGTAGGTACGTGTGTACGTCACTGAATTCCTCCTAGGCTGGTCCGATTTGAATGAAGTCTATGTATATAAATGAAAGTCGTGTTAGTTACTATATTTATAACTCAAGAACCGCTTAACCAGTATGGCTCAAAATTGGTAGGGAGGTAGATAAGAACTGGGAGAAGAACATATCACATAGGATACTTTTTATCCCGTTCCCGCCGTTCCTTTCGTTCCCGTGTGACGTGACATAAGACATGGTTTAGCAAAACGCAACTGACTTGGAATAACAAAACAACTCAGTCAAAATATAAGTTAGCGGTTCATTTGTTAAAAATGGTACAAACACTCCTACACTACTCAGCATATTAAAAAAAAGTCTTACCGGTTGAATGTTGATGCATTTATTTAAAGCAAGGAATATAAATGCTCTCTGACGGTTTAATTTTTTTAATAAAAGCCCCAAAGCAAACTTCAACTTCAAAATTTCTAATATTGTATTGCTGTGCCATTTACCACTTCACTACATACTATAAAACAAAGTTACTTTCTCTTTCCCTATGTTCCTTTGTAGGTATGATTAAATCTTTAAAACTGCGAAATAGATTTTGATGAGGTTTCTTTTAATAGATAGAGTAATTAAAAAGAAACGTTTATATGTATAATAACATCCATTAAATTGTGGAGAAACACTATCCCTCGCCCACATGTGGGAGTGATGAGAGGAGGCATAACTCTGTTGCCGCGAAAAATCGCAGTACAGCGGACAGAGCTCCGGCGGGGTCTCATGGCGACATGGAAAGTGTGATTGTCGCAATCCAGCACTGAGCACACCGCAATGGCGGCGGTAAGTCCTCTCTTTGAGGAGTAGCTAGAGAGGCGCCACGGCGTCCTCACCTTCCGACTGACGTAGGTCCTCACCGGACACGGCTGTTTCGGGAGGTTACTGTTCCATATAAGGGGGGAGGAAACGCCAGGGTGACCACTGTGTGCATCGCCCAGAGGACACGGTGAAGCATAAGGTGGAGGTCTGCCCGGCTTGGATAGAGCACAGCCGTGTTCTCGTGGCGGCGATCGGCGGCGATCTCTCGCGTCCGACCCTGGTCCGGGCCATAGTCCGGAGCAAGAGTGCATGGCAAGCTTTCACCTCCCTCTGTGAAGCAGTGATGCTGGCAAAGGAGGAGGCGGAGCGGGTGAGGGAGCGGAAATCCCACTACACTCACGGCTCAAACCGCCGCAGGAAGCGCCCTGGTCGGGAGGCAACATCGGACTCCCAATCGCCGTAGGCGCGGGCTTGCGGGCGGCGAGGGATAGGCAGCTCGCCTCCTTGTAAGAACCAGGCCCGGGTTGACGGCCCATTGTGTTTCACACGTGCCTCAAAGAGATGTCAGTACACCTTGACGGTGTCCACGAGGACTGGTCCACAGGGTTACGGGTTGATTAAAAAAGAAACCATGGCACTGACCGTTGCACAAGCAAGTGAAGGAACACGGGTGGATTTTACTTAATAAAAGTCTGACACGCCCTTCCGCTCCGCCCAGAGCGGGAGAGGTCACTTGATGATTTCCCATCCACAACAAAAAAAAAAAAAACTGAAGAAGAGCAAGAAATTGCACTTGAAGGCGCAGCCTTAGTATGGCTCGACTTCGTGCTTCTCACTCACCAGAGCAAAGGGAGGCAGCCCGTGAAATGGCTCGGTTGGCAATGCGAAATCGTCGAGCAAACCTCAGAGATCAAGCGCTAGATAATTTACGAAACACAAGAAGAAATTCATCAAATACTGATTTGAATTGGGCAGCGTTTCAATACGCATATAATATAGCGCAATGGCCAATGGATGTTGTTTGCGAGTATTGTAGCACATTAAAGATTTCCGGAGAATCGCCAGGATTATGCTCCCAAATAAAGAATCATTGAATAATAATATTCATTTATTTAAAATTATCCTAATTTAAAAAGTAGTCATGTGATATTGCCTTTAAGGCGGAACGAAGTTCGCCGGGTCAGCTAGTATGCTTATAAAAAAATCCTTCCGATAGGCATACATGCGCAAGTGAAAGGGGGCAGGGAACGCGGCACGTGGTCTCATCACTCATAATAATACTGTCTAAAATGGTGTTGTCACTTATTAAAAAAATACCAAATTTTGGAGAAGTTGGAAATAATTCGCGGAAAATAAAGATTATTTCAAAATTAATTAGTATTCGCCTCTGCGATTCCAATACAACAACGGTTTCAGGATGTTGCTGGGGTTGCCCCGTTTCTGTAGTGCATCTGGCATGTTCGCGGTAGCCCGTGTTGATGGCTTTCATGCCATTTTACGCAAGAGGTCCGCCTCCTTGCTACGTAGAGTACGGGGTAGCACTAGCAGCATTCTGAAAGTAGTTACTGATAGGATCGACTCTAAAATAATGGAGTGTTTTATGCGGGTCCTAGTTAGACAGTAAGGAGTGTCTGGCTGAGCTTGAAAATAAATGTATATTGTTTTACTTTTTATTACTACTAACATAGTGTTAGGTTAGTTAGCAGTAGCTATAGATATAGATGTGTGACCTGCGTGTCATGCGCGTACGCTTTGTTGAGCCAGTGTAATAAAGAAGTTTGTGTCGGGTATAAACATTCTACCCATTTAGATTTTTTTGGTCCATGGCAAGGCGAAATGTACTTAATCATTATCGATGCATTTACAAAATGGGTAGAATGTTTCTCTCTTAGCAGTGACTATTCAACATCCGCAGTAATAATAAAGCTCCAAGAAACGATGGCTAGGTTTGGAACAATGCATACGATTGTGACCAATAATGGAACATCGTTCACGAGCAAAATATTTAAAGATTTCTGTGATTTAAATGGCATAAAACACATTACTTCGCCAAATTATTCGCCATCTAGTAATGGTCAAGCAGAAATATATGTAAAAATAATAAAAAAGTTTTTAAAAGGGTTAGTAGCACAGAGCACCCCCAAAAACAAAATTAAGGCACACCTTTCAGAATTCTTATTCAGATATAGGAACTCAAAACATACGACGACAGACAGCTCGCCGGCCGAATTAATGTTCGGACGTAAATTGCGTTGCAGGTTTGATTTATTAGACACCTCGGAGGCGGCGAACGCACTTAAGATATCGGCATCGTCCTCATTACTGACACAAGACTTACAAACTAAAGTGCGCGAAAAGCAATCCATACAAGCTAAATACTATAAAGGTAGTAGAAACTTTCAGTTAGAAATAAATGATGCTGTATTGCTTAAGGGAAGTAACAATAACAAATGGATTCGAGGAACAGTTATAAATAAGATTGGCAAAAGTTTATACGATATATATATATATACCACAAAAAAAACATCATAATAAATAAAAAACCGGCCAAATGCGAGTCGGACTCGCACACCGAGGGTTCCGCCGTACAAACGTAGCGGTTTACAATTTATGACGTGCTAGCTTTCCGCCAGCGGCTTCGCCCGCGTGGAGTTCGGTTATATCGCGCTGTTTAAATTCCCCTCGGGAACATCAAATTTTTCCGGGATAAAAGGTAGCCTATGTTCTTTCTCAGGGTCTAAAGATTGTCTGTACCAAACTTCATCAAAATCGGTTGAGAGGTTTAGGCGGGAAAGCGTAACAGACAGACAGAATTATTTTCGCATTTATGATACTAGCATTGATTTAGATTTTTTCACAGTTTAGAGGCAATTAGATTTAAGAAGTGTTTGATATGAATTTCAACTTTAATATCTCTACGCGTTCATGTGAAAAAGGGTAGGTAGTAAGTTTATAATTATTAAAAAATATTTTATGTCATGTAAGCAAAAATAATATTTTAATATTTTATGTAACTTCAAATTTATCATTTTCACAAATTTTCCTTTATCTATCTGTACTAAGTATAATATAACGTTGCTTCGTGCCGAATTTCAAGATTCTGAGTTCACGGGAAGTACCTTGTAGGTTTTGATTCCCTAGCGTGTGACGGAAATTCGTCTAAGGTGTTGGTATAAACTGCTGTATCTTTTGATCGCTTTAACTTAGAAGTTTGATTTTTTCACTGCTTAAAGGGACAATAGACCTAGGTATTTGGTATAAATTTCAATTTGATACCTTTATTAGTTCGTGAGAAATAAGGTAGTAAGTTTCATTTTATTAAAATATGTTTATTATATTATATAACTAAAAAAATTTAATTTTCGCAATTTTTCCTATATTTGCATTATATCACAATCCTTCGTGCCAAATTTCAAGATTCTGAGTTTACGGGAAGTATCCTGTAGGTTTTGATTCCTTTGCGAGTGTCGAAAATTTGTTGAAAATATCGACATATCGGCTGTATCTTTTGATTGGCTTGGCTTAGAAGTTTGATATTTTCACAGCTTAAAGGGACAGTAGACCTAGGTATTTGGCATAAATTTCAATTTGATAACTTTATTGGTTCGTGAGAAATAAGGTAGTAAGTTTCATTTTATTAAAATATGTTTATTATATTATATAACTAAAAAAATGTGATTTTCGCAATTTTTCCTATATTTGCATTATATGACAATGCTTTATGCCAATTTTCAAGATTCTGAGTTTACAGGAAGTATCCTGTAGGTTTTGATTCCTTTGCGAGTGTCGAAAATTTGTTGAAAATATCGACATAATCGGCTGTATCTTTTGATTGGCTTGGCTTAGAAGTTTGATATTTTCACAGCTTAAATGGACAATAGACCCGAGTATTTCATGTGAATTTCAGCTTGATACGTCCACGCGTTCTTGAGATAAACGGTCTTGACAGACAGACAGACAGACAGACAGACGGACAACAAAGTGATCCTATAAGGGTTCCGTTTTTTCCTTTTGAGGTACGGAACCCTAAAAAGCACAAAAACCAATTATATTTACTGAAATCAAACGAACCACAGCAGAGCAATGACATGGACTGGGCGTTCACGGACTCTATGACAGACAGAGATCAATTTTCACCACAAAGAGCTCATTTACCGGATCAGCAACGCGACTCACCGGGGGAAGAGGTAGAGAGCAGCGAGGCAAGCACAGAGTCAAGAGAACTCACCAGAGAGCCAACAACTGACCTAGGAGCCCAGGCAGCTGACCCAAAGCCTGATCTACGAACAGGAACAGATACGGAAGTTCGTCCAAAACTTCGAGATATTACTAGAGTAGATTATAGGAAATTCTTCTAGTTTTAACATTTTAGTTTGTAATATATGGTGGAGGGATGTTAGGTTAGTTAGCAGTAGCTATAGATATAGATGTGTGACCTGCGTGTCATGCGCGTACGCTTTATTGAGCCAGTGTAATAAAGAAGTTTGTACCCGACGGTCGAGTCTTATTTAACACATAGGCTTATGATTTTTGTATTACTAACCGAATAAGGATACCTACTATCCGAAATAAATTATTATTATTATCCTTTTGGGTCGGACAGGGTTTTTCTTTACATATTGTATATCTAGGTCAGGACTGAAAAAAAGATTACCAAGAAAGAGTAAAAAGCTAAATGAAACTTGTTCAAACGGAATGAATTTTACTGAAAATGTAATTTCAATTTTTTTTACATGAGGCAGATCTATTTAAGTATTATCAATAATTAAATTAATTAAAATTCGAAATTAAATGTTATTACGAATATCATTGACACATACAACACTCATAATCACATTACAACACTTGAAAAACAATTTAAGTACGCAATTTCACCCGATTCACAAATCCAAAAAGACAATAAAATAATAGATAATAAGAAAAACAATCACAATTATGTCAAAAATTTTAAATAACGAGGTCTGGTTAGCCGCATCAGCCTACTGCATTTCCTTACAACAGCGGGAGATGATGGAGCAATCAAGCCTCATCGAGAGTGGCGGCATGCTGTCTCCGCTGCCCATCACCTGGCCTGGCCTATAGTGATGGGGAAGCATACCACGCGCGGTTCCGCAAACATAGCCAAGGAGCAGCAATAGCGGGGGAGCGCCAACATTCCCCTGAACGCATTGCTGAACTGTACACGACCAACGCAATTAGTTGTAGGAACCATCAAGCTTTCACTCAAATCTAAACTGTCACTACAAATTCTTTGCCCATCGTTTCGTTTACGGACGGTGCTCTTCAAACGTGACATTTTTTAGAAGTAAGTGACATTTAAAAATTGGTTTAATGTAAAGTCGAGGGGAAGCCTCCCTGGGAGGCCTGGAGACCTTTTTATGCAAATCTTGAAGGATGTGCCGGGACTTTTAATGAAACAGCGCAATTACTTTGATGAATACTGCACTCGTGACGTGACGACCCTTGCGAGGATGGGGGAACGGTAAATCTAAATTAAATGCCAGGTATCGATATTGATTTAAATTACAGAAACATCGAATCGTTTAAACAAAGGCTGCTGCGAGTTGAATTACGATTCGTTTTTGTTTTATTTCTTTAGTTATTTATAAAAAAGATCTTCATCAAAGTCTTGTTATCTAAATATATAAGGTTAGAAAAATATAGATTACTAGCTCTCCGCCCGCGGCTTCGTCCGCGTGGATTCGGTAATATCGCGCTTTTTAGATTTCCCTTGGGAATATTAAATTTTTCAATCAAAGGTAGCCTATGTCCTTTCTCAGTGTCTAAAGATTGTCTGTGCCAAATTTCATCAAAATCGGTTGAGAGGTTTAAGCGGGAAAGCATAACAGACAGACAGAGTTACTTTCGCATATATTAGTATGGATTATAATAAAGATGACAGGACTAATTTATTATGTAATAATTAAAACTACCTTTTTTTATCGTCCCACTGCTAAGCACAGGTCTCCTCTCATACAGAGAAGGATTGTGCGTAGTCACCACGCTTGCTCAATGCGGCGATTTCAGACTTAAAGTCCAGGTTTCCTCAAGATGTTTTCCTTCAGCTTCAGTCATTGGTGTCCAAGATATACTTAGAAAGTACATATAACTTTAAAAAAGTTACATTGGTACTTGCCTGACCTGGAATCGAACCCGCGCACTCATACTTGAGAAGCTGGTGTTATAACCACTAGGCCACCACGACTTTTTTCAAAAAAAGGTAGGCTAAAAGACTTTTTTTAAAAAAGGTTGATAACGAACGAATTAAAACTAGACATTTACATGACAGATAACGCCTTAAATTAGTAATAAAATCTAAAGTACCCACAGCTCACGTTAAATCTAAAATGTTTATTAAAGGAAGCACTCAGGTACGCTTTTATCTGTACTAAATTAAAACATAAAAAATACAAGCGGCAGGAGGTAATGTACGATGTTTATTTCTATCACAAAATAGCTCAATTTCTCTCCTTGAATCCTCGACATACGGGTTACTTCAGCACGACCCGATTACTTGGCAGAATCAAACGGTCAAATACGAATAGAAACTTCCTAAAACAGTCTTCAGTGAGCGCAATCTAATAAAAAATGAGACTCCCTTACGCAACCGGAATTTTAATCAATTTTGCGGCCAATAACTCGAGCGGGCGGGCTCAACGAGCCGCACTTCGCAAATTACCGCCTTAAAGCGTTTGCTTGGACTAAATTCATCAGTCTAAAGCTCCTAAATTAAAAAAAAAAAACAGAGTTCGTTCTCCAAATTTGCATAATAGGCTCGGTTTTATAAAAAATGTTTCACGTTTGCAATAACGTTCCACGTTTGTGTAATTACGTCAGTCGCCTGGATCAACGACAGCAGCTGTTCCGGTGTTCAATAAACAACAGCTTTTTATTGTGGCATCGAGTATTTTCTCGCTCCCGACTATATTTCAGTGAGCAGAAACCCTTTCTTTTGTGCCGGCAGCGTCGTGAGGGGGCATTGACAAAAAGAATCAGATGCTGACGTCAAAGACGAGGGCCGTTAGTACCGCAGGAGATGCCGGCGTCGACCTGAATAATGAGTTTCACAAGTATTTTGACGGAACTTTATTACGGTTCGTACTTAGCAGGCAATTAAGAGCCCTTTGGTATTTTTCTTAGTGGACGTTGTAATTAGTTCGCACGATGATTCAAAAGGCTTCCGTAGCAGAAAAATGTTTTTCATTTTATTCAAACTTTAACTCGGACTTTATGAAAACTCGCTAACAGAAATACTGAGAAAGATTTCGAATAAGTTAAATGAAAATGAATATTACTGTAACTATAGGTATATATTGCGTATAAGCGGTTTGCAATATTCTGACCTAACATAACTACACTATTACAAGATTAAGACGAGGAAGTTAATTCACAAGTGTGACTGCTCCATCATGAAGTTAACAATGAAATATGTTTGTTTCAGATAATTCCGAGAAGCGTCCTCATTCCGGGCTGTCATCGCAGTGCTGAGACAAAGGGCGGCGCTCGGCAAAGTGGAATAGTTTCAATTTGTATTGAAAGTTTAGTGGTGAATAGGAAGTGTAACGAGCGTGTGGCAGGTGTCACGTGGGAGACAATGAGGAGGCGGGGCGCGGGGGGGTAGCATGCCAGCGCCTGCCACGGCGGCCTGATGGCGCTAGTGCGCCGCATACTAGGCGACGCC
This sequence comes from Sesamia nonagrioides, assembly GCA_017933935.1. Classification (NCBI taxonomy): domain Eukaryota; kingdom Metazoa; phylum Arthropoda; class Insecta; order Lepidoptera; family Noctuidae; genus Sesamia; species Sesamia nonagrioides. The sequence continues at coordinate 1,431,064 of JADWQK010000006.1, forward strand.
CAGGTGAGGACCGCATGCACGATTAGCGCACGCCACACCACGCCACACTTCGACAAGCCATTGTTAGAGCGTTTAATGGGGAACTCTTGACAACATCCTGCTACATGACATGCGGGTAGCGTGCGCAAAACACAACATACCTACACACGCAACTGCCTATTTGTGTCATAAATTGAATGGAACTAAGTAGCAGAAATTATTGCATGTTGGAAGATAAATTTATAGTTACATACAAATGGGGATATTTGGGATTGTGTTAATGCTATTGGCTGGCGTGAATCAACACCATGGCTTTTGTAGTTATACGTTGAATGTTTTCAGTATCATTAATGGAAGTATTATCACTAATGGCGCCGTTGCTATGAATCGATTTCCCCCAGCTGCACGCCACGATGAGCAAACTTAAACGACTATAGGTAACATCAAACGGTAGCAGGTGAATTAACTAAGCGAGAGGGTCTGCTCAGATTAATAGCTACAGATATGGTAGCGTCGTATGCCCAAAATATATCGCCGTTGTTTTCAAAACATGTTGGTAAATAAACTGGGGTCTTTACAACTATCCATTATGAAGTTAAAAAGCCACTATACCTGCATAATAACATGGTAGCAGATGGTTGGCGGTGGGGATGCAAATGTTGAATTATTGAAGCAGACGCCAATTAATTTATTAAAACAATTAGTGACACATTTGATGACGGCGCGTTCATATAGTACTTCAACCACTTAGCGTTTGAGCGCTACACGTGGGACTTTTCAATAATGTTGACATGGGCGGCGGAAAGTTCACAAATAGTCTTCGTACAATACATACTTACGTTAGTTTGCAAAATATGTCACTAGGGGCACCTTTATTTATTTTTATCTCAAATAAACAATTTTCATGTTCAAAATATTCCATAATTTTGAAATTACGTACCTAACGCTAACAAGCAACTGATTTATGTTCAATTATGATTATGTGTCTAGCCTTTCATTATTCGTGATTTTCTACGCAGGCGATAAAATGTTTGACCTTGACCAAATCCATGCAGGCGAAACTCCGCAAGATGGTCGACGAGCAAGTATCAGTCAGCTCTCGGGTTGACGCTGACCCCGAGCCTGAGCCGGCGGATCCGCTGATCACGCCAGCCAGTTCGGCACTCGAACGGCCGGAACTGGACCGGCCGGTGCCGCCCGAACGACGCCTACTCATCGGCACGCTGGACAAGCGTAACGGGGGTCTCAGCGTCGGTGAGGGAACACTCAATAGGACCACTAGGCTGTCTATACGGAATGGGAAGGATAACCCTTTTATAGGTAAGTATCATCTTTATAACCTGATGGTAACTTAAGCTCGGCGCACGTTTTATTCTCCTATACTCCCCATGTCAACCATTAAATTTTCTCCTATATTATTTGTCACTCATCTGTCCATGTTCTCTTTGATCTTTTATATAATTATTAATTGACATTCACCCGGTTCTCGCAACTCGCAAAAGGTTCTGGTGAGATTTCTGACAGGTGCCACCCATAACCATATCAAAAACACGGTACTAAAATAAGAATAGCCATTTTCTGATTAAAAATATAGTTATATTCTCCGAGATGTTAAGAGTCTTGAGAATTTTTTCACTCGGATAAAACAGTATTTATGATACGTATGATTCATAACAAGTCTCCAAAAAGCCTCGCATCAGTGAACTAACAAGACGCATCCGATCAAATCATCCGGATGCCGATGTCGTATCTAACACGACAAATTTAGATAAAAAATATTTTGAGGAAAATATCCCTTGTAATCCCGTAGTATAACAGCCACTATTTCAGACAATTTATTGTTATCAGGTAGTCAACCCAACCGGACAATTCAATATATTTTATCTTACTGAATTTTGTGTCCGTGACCTCCTTAGCGGCTACCTTTTTTATCAGAAAGGAATGTACTCCTTATACAGATTGTGATGATTTATAAAGTTGTACTTAACGCTTATTTTATTTCATTCCTAGACGATGACAATAAAGAAAACCAAGCAAACGGAAAACTCGAGTCCCCGGTGAAATGGTCAACACAAAATGGTAGTGACAGTGGGACATACGCCGAAATTGGCAATGGAGGCAACAGTCATACCAGTGAAAGGAACATTCTGGATCCAGCCGACAGTTCAGAGGAGGAGGTGCCTCTACCAGATGCTACGTCACCGGGAAGGAGTAGCGATGGACCAGAACCCAGAGCTGATATCACTGCCACATTAGAAGGAGGTATAAATAACTTTTTTCTGACTCAATCAGTCTCGTTTTTCAAGCTCCATTTTTAAACGTAAAACACGTAGTTAAATTTGTAAACATTTTCGAATAAATGTTTGTTATATTGTCACTCAATGTCCAAACGTTGTAAGCCCAGTTAGCTCGGCCCAAATTCGAATAAATAAAAGCGACAACGAATTTACGTCTACATTCGTCTCAATTATTTATGAAATACAACAAAGCGGGTCGAGGAAAAGGTAAACTTGGCAGCTAGAGTTTGTCCTAAGAGTCTGTAATCCTAAAGATAATAGTTCGTAACTAGTCGAGACGGCATGTTTGTTTTGTTGATGAAGTAAGTTTGAGTTAGTTTGAAATTCTTCATAGGTACTACTACAAGCTGAGAATGTTATGAGCGTCGTTAAACTCTGTCTTAGACTACACACGCTGAATACAATTATGAGCTCCTTATAATAGACGACACAAAACACGTTCGCGTCATCGTTCACGTTTAGGAAAAAGTTATAAAGCAATAGAATAAATAAATAAAAAGTTATACTTCTCGATTGCATTGGAATTTGGTAGGAAAATTATAAATAAAAAATTTACAAACAAAATTTATTGGACGCCAAGCTCCCAGTTTTAATCAACAGAAAACAACAACTGTGCACGTCCTCTTTATGTTGTAACCTAAAAGCTTTTCGTTCGAGTCATTTATTAAAAGCTACTAAGCGTAAGTGCGACTAAATTAATATGTTCCTCATCGCGAGTGAGGAGGTGACACGAGCTGTGTTGGTAAAACATCCATATATTGTGCGGGCCGTTCTCTGTAGAATATCCTCGTTGCTAATGAGCGCGCAGCCTTGGGGAATAAGCTCATTTCCCGACTAACTGCACACTGCACAGCCAACCAACCCCGCCAGAAAGAAACTTTCCGCCCGATGTTGCAATTTGTCAGTTAATTCCTTTCTCAGTGCTTTAATAAGTAAGCTGTTATAAAACTTACTACTTAAGTCTTTCTATTTTATAATTATTACTGTCCTAAGTTACAACAGCTACCACATGTCATAACTTACTTACACAATCTGTTATACAAACTAACCTGCGCATTCATCCGTAACAATTGGTCCCGGAGACAATTGTGCAATGCCTCACCATATTGACTTATCAGACCACGCAGGATAATAGGATCATTGGTACAATGTGCGCCCGAGCATAATTTATCTGCAATCTGTCTGTATTTGTTCGCGATAGAGCCGGCGCTCAGCGACCAATTTGCTACTGCTCCATTTGTTACTAATCCTTAAGCTTATTATTTCTTTTGCCTCGCATCCGAGTGCGGAGCTCGTACGCTTATTAATGTAAGGCAGTAGATCTCGGGCGCTTTCTCACTCTATTTGTTCCGTGGACTAAGAGGTAGTCTGGAGAAGAATAATTACATGGTATCGGGAAAGCGTTATTTTCTCGCAGTCAATACGTCACTTTGAGAGCGATGACACAATAAAGCAGGCGTCGTGCACACCTGCCGGCGTGCCGTGAGTCCGTGACGCATGTTTCATGCGAGCAATCGATTTGTCTGGACCGGCCAGAGTCGCGGCTTTCGTGACTCGGGAAACTTTTGCGTTATTACAACGTTTATGTCGCCATAACCAATTCCGTTTATATGACTGCGGCAGCACCGTACTTTACAAAACTTTTCATATTATTATAGTACGGCAGCTAATAATGAGGGTTACAACGTGTGCCCTTGAACGCTAAACAAGGATTCAACTTTGTGGAATTAGAACTATAAACATAGCAATGATAACAAGTAAACGAGGTTGGAATTAGAACGCCGAGTTGACACGCAATAAAAAAGAACAACAATGTAAAATTATCCTTATTTAATAATTATACTTGAAACTTCTTTCGGCTTAAATAAAATACGTATGCAGGTACCGTCCACATGGAGAGTATAAAAAAGTTCCTCGTAAATTGATAAGTCAAAGTACAAACAATATGGCGTTAATTAATTTCCGGCGGTAAATCCGTAACAGGCATTTTATTTCTCATAAAAATCACGAAATCATTTTGAATAGGGATGTCATTTCAGTAATTACGTTTGACATTGTGTGACGATAAAAAGCAAACACTTTTGCACGGCCCTTTGTACACAATTTTGTTGACAGATTACGATGAAGACTACAGAAATTTATAAGAGAAATTATTATTTCTACTTTATTAAGTTACATCTAGCATGACTTAAGACGTCTATTCGAGGTCTCTTTTTTATCATTTTCCTTATAAAGTTGTCTTGCATGATCCTTTCTAGCGCAGACGTGGAAACGTTCAATAAAATGGTATAATTTGTGGTTCAGACGCGGCTTCCCCGGGCGGGCGCTCGGACCGCTCGCGGCACGAGGAGGTCCCCGCTTCCCCTGGGATGCTCACCGCCGCACAAGTGGCCAGGAGACTCCGGATGGAAAATGAAAGATTACAGGTAGAGGTATAATAAGCTTATACACAAACCAATTTTGGGTTACCGAGATCAGTATTTTGCCGTCTGATTGGTTTTACCGTAAGAACAGCTTTTGAGCTTATACTTTTGGGTTCCTGGGGTCAATACCAGTCATGCTATTTTATTAGCTTTGATGAGTTGTGAGTATTGATGCTTACCTACGATATACATATAAAAAAAAAAATTCTTTCAATCGCTGACAGCCGACTAGCTGGGTCTAAAATCATAAAATTCTCAAGGAAGATTAAAAACGTATTACTGAAGTTAAAGTTCGTAATTATAATTGAAGAGAAATCCCGTCGGGCATTCAGTTTGTAGTCTAATATGAAACGATGCCTAATCATCGGTTTACTTGGAGTCGATAGTTATTTTCCTTACGCCTACTACTATTTACTATCCTCTTTAAAGATTCTTCCCGTAGCTAGACGCGTGCTGTTCCTAAAATTCCAAATTCTGGCAGAAAAGGTAGGTAGTTCCATAAAGGTATATCTCTCCAATAAACTGTCATTAGTGATTCTACCAGCGTTCAATGATCATTTTTTTACTTAACCTTTTTCCACTCGGCCGGACTAAGGCTGATGTTAAATAAGATACTGGGGGTTTATTACTCTCTCGATGGACCTTTGCGAAGTCGATTACGTTAATACATAAGTATTTCATGCTCTTCAACTGTCCATACAGGATACGTGAGTTGGGAGCATATTTTTGTTACCTTTATTGGTTTTTGATACTCGGTGGTTGTAGTTACCTCTTGGTTTCAATTCCCTTCATTTTGCTTTAGTGTAGTGACACATCTGCGGAACGTACGGCGTTGAAAGCTCAGCGGCTGAAGTGTCAGTCGCAATATTCAATTGTTATGACAAAATGGTCAAAACGCGGCGTCTTGTTCAACGCGCTACGCGACGGAATGTTGCGTGGCATCATCGTCAGTCTGGCTGTGTCGAAACTTTATGGTGTGCTGTTTTTGTGACGTACTTGAATTGCCCAGAAAAATGGATTTAATTAGAATATTAGCTATTATAGAGGGCTTAGAAGACGTTGCCGCTCTTCGTTACCGCAACGCGCGCGATGCATAACACACGCCGAACGTTCAGCCACGCCCGTCGAACTTTCGGTCGCCAACGCATTGCTCCGCCCGAAGGAAGGTTAGGCCCTATGCCGAACGCGGAGTAATTACGGCTGATATCATAGAGTACTTGAAATACACTGCGAGCGTATTTAGCCGAACTTTCGGCGCCGTATGTTCCGCACATGTGTCGCGACGCGACACTTAAACAAAGGACTATTGATATCTTCTAATTGTATTTAGAGTGTCTGTATCTAACAGTGGCGAAGAGTCCATACAAGCCGATTCCCACCGGGTTACCTTTCAAAAATCAGTTCCATATTCATACAAAAGTATTTACATTCTATTTCATTAACAAAGTATTATTAATCAAATGCCTGCACGATTTACAATAGCAATAGTAATTCTTAGCAATACCCTAAGTATCACATTTCATTTTATAGTCGTAAATTAATCAGCGCTTAAATTTTTCGTACCTAAATTACATTAAAGGTAACTCGACGAATTACAGCTTATCTCGGCCAACGTTTTACTATGAGGCGAAAAGAGACAGAGCGTGTCAGACATCTCTTTCTAATGATCGCTAACCGTCCGTAATTTTTGAGAAAAGATAGGCTGATGCCGACCGGCTTGCAGTTCTCTCCTCTCCTCTATTAGAATGAGACAAAGAAACGTTATAATGAAATCCTTCGCAAGTCATATTCTTTTTATTTTGGCATATTTTCGTGTTCCATTTCGTTTGGTTGAAAATAAATTATTGTTAGTATGTGACATGTGTTCGTTTTTCGTGTTTTTCGTTTGTTATATTTTAATATTTGTGGTATTTAAACTGTGACTGATTCTGTAACGTAATTTAATCGCAGATTTGGTTAAATACTGTGTATTTTGTTTGTTATTATGGCTTTAATTCATATAGAGTGCTGCTCAATTGACTACCTGCTGAATGAACTTAAAGTCTTACGTCAGCGTCGTTAAATAAATTGGACACCTATGAGCTTTTTTTACAGCTCCAGAATACGTCTTTGAAAGACGCATTTTCTCAAGTTTCGACTCTTTGCAGTTTAATTCTGACCCTCCCCATTTCAGTAGCTTCAGCTGAGCGGTCATTTTCTGCTTTAAAACGCATTCACACATATGTGCGAAACTGCCAAAAAGAGCAGAGATTGTCCGATTTGGCTATCATGTCAATTAAAAAAAATTTGCTTAATAAAATGAAAAGTAATCCGAATTTTTATAACATCATTTTAGCTCATTTTGTTAAAAAAAAACAGACGCATTGCATTACAATATAAATAACGTTGTGATTGTGTATAATTTGCTTCATTTTGCTTAATATTTTTGTTGGTTTTGGATCGGTGTTTGTGTGGTTCGTTTTTTAACGCTATTATTTTTGTAATTTTTTATTTTATTTTTTCTTGACTCTTATTCCCTAACAATAGGTACTTAACTTAGTACTTACTAACAAGCATGCATGTGTGGTATGGAGATGCACGTCGAAAAAGGCTTTTTTTTTCTTTTGCTGCCGCTTTTATCATACTTGAAAGACACTGTTATCAAATCATCAGTCCTTTTTTGTATGGTGAAGGTGGGGCTTTTAATACTATTCTTATCTGAAGACCTCCTCCAAGATATCCTGCAGTAGGTAAGTGTTTAAGTGTTTATTTTTTTGGACCGGCTTCCCTTTGTCAAAATTTCACCCTTCGCCACTGGTATCTAATCAAATAAAATAAAAGCGTCAGCGAGGTATCTATGATTAAAATTCTGGCACACACATTTCAAAAATTTTTTTCAATTGTTGCCTTTACTTTAAAATATAATATAATACTTAAAAATATAATATTTACCTGACTCGCATAACAAATATCATCAAAACATTTTCTCACTTGATCAGCATCTTGAAGTAGTACTTCAAGAACTCCTTTAGCTTACGTCACATAAGTATTACATTATTTACACACACAGTCACATATTACATTATTTACGTACATTCTCATCCTTGTGCTCTTCTCCCGGTTTGTTATGTGAATTAGTATGTTCTGCCTTCTTCATTTAAACAGCAACTATAAACCCAATTTTCACTCCCTTTTAGATCATTTTTATCACAAATTATTACTCATCATCATAATACCTTTTTTTAAAAAAAAAAAACAATTTACAAAGAAAAATAAATAATGTAAAGAATTATGAAACATCCTGTTTATAATGTGTGATAGCTGCTAGATCTGGGTGAAACTGAATACGTCTCACCTAGATACTTCACAGACTCGGACTGCGCTCAAAATAGGGTGTTTCAAACTACTTCATGCGTCATAAATATTTCATCATCATCATCATCTCAGCCACATGAATTCCACTGCTGGACCTGTCCAGCAGTGGACTCCAAGGCCAGTGGCCCTTGGAGGAGGCATAGGCCTCCTACAAGGATTTCCAAAAAAAAAATGGTTGGACAGCAGCGCTTCCGTGCGATTTCGGTCAGGTCATGCGACCACTTAGTCGGTGGGTGTCTGACGCTGCGCTTGCCGTGGTCGCCATTCAAGAGCCTCTCTGTTACATCAGGTGGCACGGCATATACTTACTTTTACATTGAAAGTTACAATTTAGTATTTACCTACAGGCTGAGCTAACTCGAGTGCGTCGCCTTCTGGTGGCAGCTGCAGAAAGAGGTGAAGTTGGCAGCGCACTGCTGGAACGAGCCAAGACAGATACACAGGATAAACCACAATTAGATCCTCAACAGCTGGAGAAAGAGCTGCTGCTGGCTAGGGAAGCTGTTAATTGTAAGTAATACTTTAGTTAATCTGCTGATATTTATAACAAATGAGTTTTTTTATGACACTATTTTTTCAATCTATAAAATGAGGCTAATCTTGTCACTATTCTGTCACTTGATTAAAAAAACTAATTTCATAGTGAAACCTTTAACCAGCTTATAGGTAGCCTATAACATGAGTGTGGCATTGTACTCGCAAGAAGCTTCATACTTCTTAAAAAATAAAACAAGATTTAAAATGAATGACAGAGAGAGAGAGACACACACACAGAGAGAGAGAGAAAAGAAAGAGAGAGAGAGAGAGAGAGTCCGCGTCCTTAATTAATAGCACTCTCTGTTTACATTCCGGCAATCTATTAGTAAAGCGGCTATTTAGATTATACAGTGTCCTACCACTTCCAGCCATTATCTCACATAAAATATTTCTAAACATATATCAAACTACATCTTTCTCAAAAACATAATGGTCGGGTTTATGTAGGGTATTACTTTGCTAAAGAAATTAATGGCCACATTACACTACCCATTACACTTTTATGGCACTAGTTTGTTAAGACTTTAGATACGAGTATTATTATTTCTTTTAAACGTTGCCCCACACTATGAATTAATACTGTATCGTGGATGCGTTTACAAACATTTAAACTCAAATACACAAACAGCCAGACCCGGAACAACTACCTGTAGGCCATACAAATATTTTTTCCGTCCGGGAATCGAACCCGCGACACGCGAACTCAGCCACTGCGCCAGCCGTGTCGTTTTTCCTGTGTAGCTCTTTATTCAGTTATTATTAAATATTATAGTCAAAAGTGAAGTTTGACATCGATTTACATATTAAAGATTAGTTATACACCATCCATCCATTGCCACCATCTAATTGCAATGCTTCGATATCCCCTTCGGGTTGTGGAGGTCAGACGGCAGTCGCTTCACGGAAAATATCGAAGTTTAACAAAATCAGCAGTTAGACTGGTAAAGCGGACCCCAGACTCCAAAGCTGGTAAAGCTTCGGATGCGACTGGGTTAACGCTGAGATGATAATGAGTTATAACTATTAGCATCCGCCTAATGGTTTACCATCTGGATAAGAAGACTCCTTTATGCCTCGGAAAGCATATTAAGCCGTAGGTTTCGGCTGTCACATGTGGATTTTTTTATAGAATTTATGGGTCATCAGAACCCCAAAGATTTTATTATCTTCTCTCAAGGCTGTGGGTTGTTCGAAAGGGAGATGCCGTGGCCCCTAACGCACAGAACAGTGAAGGAACACGGGTGGGTTTTTAGTAAGTAAAAGTCTGACCCGTCCTACCGCTGCGCCCAGAGCAAGAAAGTTCATTTGATGAGAGGCCATGGTTGAGCGAACGAGTGTTGCACTGCAGGCAGTCTCCGAATGGGGCAATGCCAATCTTGTAGCATTCAATGCCGCCAAAACACAGGCGTGTCTTTTCACCGCCAAAAGGAGCCCGTTCACCTTGGCCCCTACTTTTCGGAATGTGTCCTTGGAGTGTTCCGACCGCCTTCAGCTCTTGGGAGTTGAGATTTCCTCGAACCTTAACTTTGGGCGGTTCATTGAGTCCAAGGCCAGGTGGCTGCCAGGAAACTTGGCGTTATCGCAAAGGTCCGGCAGTACTTCACACCTGGGCAGCTTCTAATGTTATACAAAGCACAGGTCCGTTCGTGTGTGGAGTACTGCAGCCACATTTGGGCTGGTGCTGCCAAGTGTCACCTGGCCACTTTGGATTCAGTGGAGAGACGTGCAAAGAGGCTGATTGGTGACCCTGATCTAACTCGAGTTGGTCTCCAAAGCCTAGAGCACAGGCGTAGAGTAGCCAGCCTTTCGGTGTTCTATAGGATGCATTTCGGGGAGTGTGCGAGGGAATTGCATGATTTAATTCCCCCATCTCCGTTCCACCAGCGGACGACCCGTCGTACGGCTGGTTTCCACCCTTACGTTGTTAATACCATTACGATCCGGACGAAGCGCTTCGCCTCCTCCTTTATACCGCGTACATCGAGGGACTGGAACAATTTGCCCGTGGCGGTGTTTCCGTCGGACTACAATTTGAGTGTCTTCAAGGCTAGAGTGAATAGGCTCTTAATAAACTAGTGCGCTTTACCATCAACGATTGCGTCACTGCTTACCATCAGGCAGGATTGCGGTCAAGCGCTGGTTTATAATTTATAAAAAAAAAAAAAAAAAAAAATGATTTCCCATCAAAAAAGTGTGGTGTCGTATTACCCAGTAACTGGGTTGTGGAGGTTAGATAGGCAGTCTCTCCATCTAAAATACTGGTATTCATCTGAATTCGGTTACATTGGAAACCGACTCAAACGTATTCGGGAAAAGGTTAGGCCGATGATAAGATATTAAAAAACCGTTACGAATATTAACAGTCTAAAGAAATAAACTATCATTATTATCATCATCAACATTTTTATCGACCTACTGCTGGGCACAGGTCTCCTCCCATACAGATAAGGGTTGAGCGTATTCACCACGCTTGCTCAATGCGGGTTGGCGATTACAGAATTAAATAAACTATAAAACTATTTCATTTTACTGGCTGAACTTTTACATCTGCTCGTGAAAGTAATAAAAATCGTGTTAAACCGATAAGTCTACATATCATACGTGAATAAGACTGAAATATTTGCTGAAGTTTTAGTGACCGTATTAGAAAATTAACACCGCAGAATTTTATTAGAAAACCTTTAAAATTATCTGACTGTAAATAGGTACGAGATAAACACAAATAGGCTAGGTAGTCTTTTACGAAATTTACCGAAGCATAGATATGCTAAAAGCTGACTAGAAGTTTTATTCAGAATACCTTTGAATGGAACCTTCTAATAAATAAAGAACTTACACCTACAGTGGCTTTATCTCAATAATCCGATTCAATCCCACAAAAGTGGGCAATTTGTTGAGTGCCGCCCGATGCCGGGGAAGCGTGAGTAAGCCGACATTTTGATAAACTATGCTCATAATATCTCGCAAGGTACAATGCCTTACAGACCCAAATCAGTAAACGGGTCACGTCCCTCTAAGGGTGTGCTACTGTTACTTGGACTGACATTTTCACTAATGTCATTATGCTGGACGAAAGTTGTCAGAAACGCGTCGGCCTTACCGTATATGTTTTGACAGACGGTACCATGTGTTGGATACGTTATGGTATGTTTAAGTGAGCTTTGGGCAGACCAGTGTGAATTATATTAACATGTTGTTTATCTCGAGTGTCAGATAGGGATAAATAATTCTCAACGTATCACTTTATGGAGGGTGTTCATTAGGTGATAATAATTCCAGAACCTTTGATGTTTACACATCAAGCCTGTTTAATATTTCGTTGTAATATAAATTCAACAATTATGAGCCATAATTAGAATAAAGAACAATGTCTTTATTGGTATCGTATGCTAAAATGAATTTGAAAGGAATATGACTTTAAAGTTTAAAACTGTTTTACTGAATATAGCTTTAAATAAGCTATTTCAGAAGTTTTTAACGGGCTAGACCGCAACTCCTCTAATTTATAGCACAGTTATGTTATGATATTTTACCGCTTTTTTTTTTACACTCTTTATATTGAATCCATTGGCCCAATTTTATGTATGCCATAACCTGTAAGTAGGTCACTTTACCAATCATCTTTAGCTCCACGTTACTTGCGATAGAAGTCAAACCGATGAAGTTAAAAAATATATAAAACTTCGCGATTTTGCGAACAATATCGATTAAAAGTTACGACAAATTCCCTCAAAGTAACCTCATCGAAGCAATTTTAGTGAGATAGATTATTATGAATGGTTCAATCATAATTTGAAATGTTATGTCGAGTTTGACAGTATCGTTTACGTCGGCTACAGTTGGGCCTGGCTCATCTCTACTCGTGGTCGATCGATGGAAGGCAAGCAAAATAATGAAGTCACGTTCAGCGGTTGTATCAAGTAAATAAGCAGAACACTTGGTTTTGCTGTCAGTTTAGTCGCAAACTTGTTTCATTATCGTATCGGCACTGGAGTCGACTTTTATTTAGCCGAAGTAAATTTTCCCTGATGGCAGTGTTTCTGCTTGTAAAGCAAATAAGTAGGTAGTTACATACATTTATGTCACTAGTAAGCTTTCCTAGAAGGTAAGGTTAAAACTTTTATTGAGACCACGTTTGCTACGTTACTTCTTCACGTAGCTGCTATAGTGTAGTGGGGCTGATAAGATCGACTTTTGCAGACAATTTTGCAACACTGTAAAAGTTCCCCCATTTAAAGTTTAAAATTCACAGCCTCACATTTACAGGTCAATAATTTCAGTCCATTACTTACTTCTTTTGTAAATAAATAAATTTAATGCCTCTTAAAACCACAAGACACAAGCAATTCTTAGTTTGTGGTTAACCGAATAAGAAACATTGTATTTTTACTTTTTGATTAACCTTTATTGTTATCGTTGGTAAACTTTTGTTTCTTTTTTTTATGAAAAAATATTGTTATGTAGAATGATTTCAATGAAATACCAATGGAAAGCTACAGAGTAAATACGAAGTGGTCAACCATAAACAAACAAATATTTGAGTTCGCTCTATACAAATGTATACCTAAAATTGTTTACCTTATGTAACTGTTCCTCGTAATCGATGAAACCACTATCAAAGGGCTGTTGCCTGACTACGCGCTAACCACACTAATCCACAAAGTTTAGTAACATACCTACTGTTCATACTGAATAATTATTACGTCATTCGTCAATCGACCGACCAAAGCATGGTGAACCTCCGACCAACTGCCCAAATGCAAAAACTCAAAAATTCATGAACTTTACGATTGCCAATAAAATCTGTGTCCGGAACCGAAATCCAATTTCGAAGCTTCTAAAGTGATGGCAATCGTCAAAACGATCGACAGTCTCTAGAATCGTTTGCGAAAACAGTAAAATGCAGATCAACCTCGCATGTGTTTTATTTTCCTATCAAACGTTGGAAATGTACAAATGTCCGAGTTGAGAGGATCTGCATAGATAGCGGAGCGACAAAGGACACAGCTTCCCAAAGCGAGCAGCTTCGCTCAAAGAGCTTGAATCACTCGGGATCGACATGGCTCTCGCTAGTGTATCCACACATAGCTAGTACCTACATATGTCGCTTACGAGACCATTCGATTCATACCATGTGTATCAAAACAAATGTACATTTTATTTCACACGATAACTTCGAGATAACAGCAAATATTTTCATGAAATCCTTGTACTTTTCACTTCTAAGCTTTTTGAAACACAAGTAACTTGTTTATTGACTTTATATGCACTACAAATATTTTGTTTCAGCTTTGAAGGCAGACAAAAAGCGGTTGAAGGCAGAGAAATTTGATTTACTAAACCAAATGAAACAACTCTACGCCACGCTCGAAGATAAGGAGAAAGAGCTACGTGATTTCATTAGAAACTATGAACAGGTTAAATTTAATAATTTTGTATTACGAGACCGAATATTAGCATAAAAAGTAATCCAATAATGTTGTTAGATGGTGCGAGGGAAATGCGTTGTCACGAAAAAGGGTTTGTTACCTCGGAGGCAGGGTTACAAAATTAAAAAATAGATGGGTAGGCCTTTTGTTCCAAAATATTCCAGTATCATTAACGTAGTCATTACTGTGTAAAGCCAACATTGTAGTCACTTAATTTATTATACCATATCTTTTGATCTAGCAACGTTTGCACGGCTTATTATACCCAAATAGGATCTAGGTCACATAGAACTTGCACCGCTGTTTCCCTTCTCAGCATAAAGAATTTTACACATACAGAAACTTCTCTGCGGATGCTACTATATCATAAGCTATTCTCCCATATTATTCTCAGTTACTGAGAGTCTGGTCGCTACTTTCGTTTTATAAGTTCTCACATTTTTTTAAAATATTCATGATGTCTTTATATTAATAAAGTCTACAGAAACACGTCAAGACCAACTACGTAAGTAAATATTCTTTCCGAACATTTGTCCTTGACGAAAATAATTTATTACTATGATTTATTTATGACATTTTCACCCTTTCTTTTTCCTCGTAATTATTTTTAAATAATGTTCGTATTGTCGCTCTCTCTACTGTTTCATTTGTACAGATGCGTTCTCGAGGTGGTGCGTCGTCGGCTTTAGGAGCAGAGCGAGCTGAGCGAGAGCGGGAGCGAGCGGCGCTGCTCCGCCATGCTCGCGACGAAGCGGAACGGTCACTGCAACTTGCCGCCGCGCTCAGTGCGAGAGATACACAGCTCAGACATGCCAGGGAACAACTGTTTGAGGTAGGCTTACAAAACTAATGAAATGTTGCCTTTGAAATAGTTATACCTATAAATTTTCGTCGTTATATTATGATAATGTATAAAACTGTGTAAATTAATTGATAATAAACACAACATTCAAATTCAATAACATTCTCTTTTATCGACTGCGAAATCACTGCAACAATTTTCGAGATAATTCATTCCAAAGCTGTCCATTATGCCGCGGAACTATATCGATATTATACAAAATGATTTTTGATGAGTAACTTTAGTGAAGTGCTTCAACCAATATAATAAATAAACTTGTATCGACAGCTCAGTCTATGATGAATAGCTGGCGTGATGTGCGCTCGTACCAAGACCATCCATCACGCGTTTGTGTTAATTACCATTTCAAATTGCAGTCTGAACTATATTGCTTTGAAAATTAAACGCAACTGTTTCCTCGAATTAGTTCTTGTTTTACACGGTTTTCCGTTACGCTGGTTACGCATAATCCGGATATTTACCTGCGACCGCGGTACATTCGATAACATTACGTTGATGCGGGCTCGCGACGGGATGTCCCATTCGAGCGGACAAATCCTGTTCAAATTAAAGCCCCAATCGAAATTAATTGAAGCATTAAAAGGGGTGTTCGATGGAGGTATAACTATAATCGTTTGGGATGTGATGGTGGATCGTATCGTGCTGTTAAATTCGAGTGTTGTAAAATATGATTGAGGGATTACATGAGAATGTGCCGTGGTATTCACCTGTTCCAAGATCCAATACTGTAGTTACAGTGCTGTAGTCGGTAAAATATTGGAAGATGCCATAAAAATCATATTACATACAAAAATTACAGTAGTAAACATTAACGGGGCCGTAAATGATATTCATATCTCTTTTACCATGTTGATAATAGACTCACAACATAATGTATATTTATGGGCGTAGGTACACAAATATACAATATGTAAAGAAAACCCTGTCCGATCCGTGAATTTATTGTTAGATATCGATAACTGATTCTACTAAGCAAAGCCGGACTAAACTTTAAAAAAAACCCTAAAAATAAATATTATTTCGCAAAAGCGAGATAACTAGATACATTTACGGTAGGCAATACATGCGCGAGCGAAGGGGGCAGGGTACGCGGCATGCGGTCGCATCACTCATAATAATACTGTCGAAAATGGTTTTGTCATCAAATATACAAAATCCTGGGGAATTTGGAAATAATTCGCGGAAGAAAAGATTATTTTAAAATTCATTAGTATTGTTAGCATGATGATTAGGTAAAATTTCATATTTTATTTGGTCATGTGTATACCTAACCTTTATTATTCTTTTACGTCGGACGGGGCTTTTTTCACATATTGTAGGTATGTTAGTAAATTCGCGATTGATCGATAATATCATGATATTAATGATAATAATATGAAGTGACATCTTTGGAGGCAATCAATATTAAATGAACGACGTCGCCGAAGTTTCTTCCGTTTTATTGCTATTCATAATATTGAGAGTGATAACCGATATATTTCCATTAAACAAATAGGCTCGGAGACAGCTGCAAGCAGCAGGTTGTCTGTCAGAAGGCGAAAGTGTGGCCTCTCTCGGCATGGGTCCTCCGATGATGCTGGGAGGACCCTCAGGCTTGATCGGTGATAGGGGAAGCTGCAGTGCTGACTCCGGTGTTAGAGGTGTGTATTTCATGTCAACTCATTAAACATGTTTCTTTCTAGATTTGTCTCTAAGTTTGATTTGCATTCATTTTATTGTGTCATATTATGACAACAGGGCTCACCGTCGCATATTATATGAAACCTGAGAGGTTTTCGTTGAGTGACATAAGTTAATTGTAAAATAACGTAAAGGTTTTGGAAATATATAAAACTAAATGAAAAATGTGACCAAAAATATGGAATAGTCCGACCAGTTCACTATCTCCAAATTACGCCACGTTAGCACATCTGAATGATCATTACAAATGATTTCTTTCTAATTTTCGAATATACATTTGTACAGGCTGTTGAGACTTAAAGTATTGTGACGGGGTCCAGGAAGACCGATGCCTCTTGGGTCAGGGTTGCGGGTTGCATAAAAAAAAAAAAGAAACCCAGGGCCCTGGCGTACAGGCAAGTGAAGAAACACGGGTGGGTTTAGTCAGTAAAAGTCTGACACGCCCTTCCGCTCCGCCCAGAGCGGGAGAGGTCTTTTGATGATGTCCCATCCAGAAAAAAAATAGGGGGCCACGGTATACAACGTTATTTATTGTTTATGCGAAACCTGAAATACGTGTCCAGTATTTTTAAGTAAAGAATCTATGTCCAAAATTTCAAAAAGATATCATGAAAAACCACAAAGCTATGAGCTTGTTATCCTACTTGGCTGTCCCAACAAAAATATGGTCCACGCTCTGATTAGGCGAGCGCGCGGGGCGTTGACCTCTGACGTCAGCTGTTGCGCCGGAGTGCGTCGTGCGCGCTAGGTAACCACGGTGCAACAATGCCTAAATGAATTTGGGAAAAATATAACATAGTGTAAAAATTATTGGAATCGATTCAGTTCCTTATTCTGAACAAACTAAATTCAGGTTTCGCATAAACAACAAATACCGTTATATATTTAAAAAAAAATATTTGTCATAACTCTCTAGTATTTATTCAAGCCAAGATAGGTAACCTTCTCCACATGGCTCCGATGACAGGTAGCAGCGACGGTGGCGCCACGTCTGTATGCGGCGGCAACCTGTCGGACTCTACGGCCGAGGGCGCGCCGCCCACGCTTGACGCGTACGACACGGACGCCGCTTCGCTCGTCTCATCCGCGCACCACATCTATCAATGTAAGTTCATTTATTAGGAAGTGTGTCTCTATACTCGACTCCTGCTGTGTAAATCTGTCCGACACACAATAGGGGTGCAAATAATGCTCAAGAAAAATCCTTATTTTAATAGGATTACTCACCAACGGCTAAGTCTTCAGTTCATGTTGCGACTTTTTACGGGTACGCGTACGGTTTGGTCATAAAGGAGATATTTCGGAAATGTATGGAACCTGTTCTAGCACTATGTACACTTAATTAAATATTAGTATACACTATATTTAGATGGTTATTATGTAAATTTCCTATATATTGGCTTATTTCTTATTTACATTCAATTAAATCGGCCAAGGAGTGTAACACAACTACTAATAAATATGGTGGTCAGCACTAAGCGACATAAGATTTTGACAGTGACATTTGATTGACGTGGCATGTATCTAAGTCTATCGTATCTATATTATCTACCATAATTATGACTTCGAAAAACAACAAAACATTAATTCCGAACATACGGCTCAAAAACAATCACTAAAAGCTCCGAAACACAATCGGCTCAAATCAACACTCACCACAAACACAACGGGAAAATAGAACTGTCAAAGTCGTCAATCAAACGTCACAACAACTGTCATGGCTACCTTAAAAATAGGTTACCTCACTAAAAAAACGTTTGAAATAAGTAATTACATATACGTACTAGTATTTTTATTCAATTTATTTAGTGGTATTTTTATGAGATTTTATTATTTTTTTCCTCTTTATAGTGTACATAGCGGTGGGCGGTGGCCCAAAATGAAACATCTCCTTTACTTAATCATACTTAAAATTAAACACAAAATCAGGTTCATCAATCCGAAATTCGAATTTTAGTCGTAATTTTTTATTGAATTTAACTTGAATGAATCCCTTTTAACATTGTTACATCCGCGGCATTGTTGTTATGAAGTGAAATATGATTTCCATGATTCGGCTGGAAAATAAAGCGGATTGCAACCCGCTCATGTTGAAAACAAGTATAATGATGCCTCTTGCTCTTTGGGAAGTGTTCAACTTTTACATTTCGAATAATATTTTACAGCGAAATGACTCATTTAGATGTAGGTTTCTGGCAGTAAATATACAAAAAAATCTCATCTATTTAAACATTATGAAGTTTGCCGTCTCATTCTTATTAAAGGGCATTTCACCGTGAAAAATTGGAACAGCAAAAAACGTTCGCGGATGAAACGAGTTTTTTTATTACAGAGTTAACTTTCATAATGAGGAAATCAAATTGTTTCGTACGGTGTTTGTGCTAAAAATGTCGATTGATATCATACTTTATTAACCAGCTCATTGAGTCTTACTATTTAGATATTTTATTCGGCATTATGAACAGTTCATTATCCGACAGTATGACGACATGAATGGTCCAGTAGCTAAGCGATTGTCTGCTGCGCTGTGTGTATCAGGTTCTATTCCCGCACGGATCAAATATTTGTATGGCCTAGAGGTGGTCGTTCCAGGTCTGGGTGTTCGTGTGTGTGAGTTTAAATGTTATTTGTTTAAATGTACAATAATTATTCGTAAAGTGGGGCTACGTTTTCTATTAAAAAATGGCAAATTAAACATTCAGTCCAGCACAGGTCTATAGTTTTTTTTTAATTCTCCGTAACTTTGCAGTTTCTGCAGTAACCTTTATAAATTCACGAAAAAATTAATGATTCTCACAAGCCTTTATTTATTCTGGCAGCATAATATCAAGTTAGTAGTTGTTCAACAAAAATTTACTCCAAATTGAAACATTGTTAAATGCAAATGACGGAACTCCGCAATATGCTAAATAACAATTTGCAACGCATGCTGCATTCTAAATTGTGCACAGTTTAACAACTAAAATTGCTGGAGGCAGCAGTCAATATTGTACTGTTTTACGAAACATGCTCAGCGTACATCAAACAATAAAAGTCCTGACAACTACCTTAGTATTCCAAAACGACTGTTCGGAAATTCAGAACTTCATTCCATTTGAATTTACCTGCTTCTTTTTTCATTATTTTCATATTTATTTGAGTTTTTTTTTCGCAAATATTGGAATTCGCATTTGCACAGTATGCTTTTGTAATAACTGAAATGATTTTCTTTTGTATCTCTGCAAATGGAAGAAATAATTGGCAATTTCATTAACTGTCTCTGTGGGAGACTATGGGTTTAGGACAATCGATTACATCAATGGGAGATTATTAACACTATAACGCGATTTACAACCGTTCCCACCTGATCAGTGAGGGCGATTCGAAGCTTCTAGAACATTCTAGAACGTTCTAAACTAGAACATTCTAAAAGTCATAAGTATAAATTAACCTTTAAAAATATATGATGCGCGCGCCTTTGTTTTTGCCAAGAGTCGTCCGCCTTTCATCGAGGCTGCGCAACTGAAAACGTTTTTAACACCTTTTTATTAGCTTCACCTGTATGTTAACGAATGCTACACTTTACACATGCTTTATGCATACTTTCAACATGAATGATGTAATCAAATATTTGTATCAATAGCTTGATAATTTTAAAAGAGTGTCCATGGAGTTTCTTTCCCGTTCTTCTCCATAGGGCTCTTTGGAATGGGCGACTAGCCTCATCTTACTGCCTGACGGACCTTCAAAAGTGCCTGTGTTTATTTGAAACAAATGCTTTGATTTTGATATACCGTTATCCTGCCTGATGGTAAGCAGTTATGAAATCGTCGATGGTAAAGCGCGCTAAACACCCTTTTCACTGTAGCCTAAAAAAACAGAGTGAATAGGAAGGAAGCCGGCAGTAGAGCGACGTGATGCAATGTTAAACCACACATCGCAACACAACTGCTCAGACCTGTCCTCCGTACGGCTTCACCAGACATCATGCCGAAACACGTCGATTTGCTTGGCGGGAAGACTGTTTAGTGGGCTAACTTCTACCGTCAGCCAATGTTATATCCTATCACAGAGAAAATATATGTAACGGAATCTTATAACTACATTTTCACTTATTTCTACGAGTCTGATTAATATGACAACTTGCACAAGAGTTAAGGGATGATGACAATAAAGTACTATAAAAAGAGACAAAAAATAAATGTTTTCTACTTTTTAGTTCGAATGCTATTAAAGCGTGTTTTCTTTAACTATAATTTATTTAAATATTACCAAAACCCTAATTGTATAAGGTGCATCATTATATGAATGTTAAAACACATTTTTTGCAATACTAATCTTATTAAGTGGGAAGGTACAGACATCAAAAGACATAATTATTTGGATAAAGTTGAAGTTAGGAAGAATCCGATGGATGATACCGAATCGAATTTAATTTAATTAATAAAAGAAAATCTTTTTTATATCCGTCGTTTGCTTCAACTATAGCTAGCAACCCTGTAACTTGCCTTCTTTGGTGAACGTACTACATACTTAAGTTTATTTTCACGATATTTACAAATAACAAACCTAATTTTATCCTTGCGGAAACCATCAAAATCCAACCGCAGGAAATAGATATTGCTCATAAAAATGTCCGCCTCCGTAGCTTATTATTTTACAATCTTTAAGCCCGTTATATTATATGTACATAGCTTTGTGTGATATCAAACGATTCCCTTGTATAATATTGGCATACTTCAGAGCTTTATCTTGCAGAATATAATAAAATAACTTGCATATTTCTGTTGTCGCTTCGAATAATCGGAACGGATGTTGAGTTTCCATTCAAAGACGTCCAAATTACAGGACTGCCGGAATGGTATTCGGAAAAAAAAGATACAAATACGGGTTCCACGCCTCAGTACTTTGCGCCGAACACATTTTTCTTACACGAGCCTCTGATAGACGCATCGGGATACTCCATGCCGCCAGAGGATAAAAGCTAAAGTAATATAAAGTAGTTTTTAAGTCTCGCCTATTCTACATACATTTTCTAAGCTAAGTATTCAATGGCGACAATATTCTGCGTTTTTCAATACGGAGAGGATCGTGAAACGTTTATTGAGTTTCAATTTTCCCTCATACATTTTGGAAATGGGATTTGTAAGTACTTTTCTATACAATATTTTGGTTCGTGAACGCACAGACTGGGTTATTTTAAATTAGCTTGTTAAACTTCGTAGATGAGATGTGTATCAATATCGATACCGATAAAATAAACTTGTATAAATTACAGATTATCGTGTTCGAGATAAATTTATCGAACAATATGTTTTCCTCGTTAGTCTTAAGCTTTAGAAGTAACACGGAGACTTGACTAGAATATTTGTCAGAAATGTTGTGATAGTAGGCCAAATATACTTAGACAGAATACTGTATGTTATGTAGGGTGAGGTGTCCAACAGTAAACCATGAAAAAGTTGCACATTCATAACTCAGCTGTTTCTAAAGAAAATAAAGATTTTCTTTTACTAGAGGACTTCCCATATATCTGGCTATAATTTTGCATATTAATTGTAGGTCCAAACGTAATAAGCTAGAATATATTTAAGCTTTTTAAAAGATGGCAAATGGCTCACTGAGTCCACCACGTAGGACACTCTGAACAGGGGCCAGGTCAAAAGTGAACCAATATGTACACAGTGAAGCTTCCTATTTATTTTACAGTAAATTATGACTTTTTAATTATGAATTTATGCAACAAAACTAAAGGTAAAGTAATAAAACGCCTTGTAAATGTTACTGGGTAATCAATTAAATGTTTTTGACAATGTTTTTAAATTTTAAATATGAAACGTCCATTTTGTACTAACAACATGGCTTGTAACATGTGTTCTTTTCTGTGGCCTCCAATTTTCCTAGGCGCTGCTTTGATTCGCCCTATTCTGAAACAAAAACAGTATTAAATTTAACAGGCTCACTGTTCCAATTATGTTCGTGGTTCGCTGTGTACTACACCCACCATTCAACGTTTGGTGATGTTAAAACAAATGAATAGAGTTACTGTAGTAATTTCAGTTGTAGACGATAACCAAATAAACGCAATATTAGGTATAATAAATGTCACACAATATAAGTACCTACACATAACAGAAGTAATACGAAAAGGTAATACTTACGTTTTATTGTATTTTATCGCCGAAAATCGTATTGCGATCCGCCACACTGACGTCTTTGACACTAGCTAGTTCCCGACTGACCAGCAGGCGGCGCAGTAAAAAACTGATTATATTCGTGTCCAAGCACGGTTCGAAAACGTAGCGTATACAAAGTAAAAAGGGTGACTGAATGTGTAGGTACCACTGGTTCACTGTTGGACATCTAGAGGCTGATATACTGGGCGGTTTTATCGCTAAGAGCAACCCTTTAAAGACCTGTTCCGGTATGATGTCTGATGAAGCCGTATGGAGGACGGGTCTGAGCAGTTGTATTGCGATGTGTGCCGGGTACGAGGCGTCAAATGTTGTTATGTAGGGAATTTGATCGTGGAGGGGCTCCAGATCAATCTCCCACTGGTGTAGCATCGTTATTCGTGTTGTTAGGTTTGACATTGCATCACCTCGCTCAACTGCCGTTTTCCTTCCTATTCACTCAGTTTTTTTAAGAGTGAATAGACTCTTAATAAACTAGTGCGCTTTACCATCAACGATTGCATCTCTGCTTACCATCAGGCGGGATTGCGGTCAAGCACTAGTTTATAATTATTAAAAAAAAGACAACCTTTGAATGGATAAACCAAGTGAAAAGAAATACAGATATAACTCTAAACTGACTGCTTCTGTTTTCTTAGTGAGCACACCTCGCGACTGTAGCCCTACTCTATCGCCACACAACAGTGCTTCGCCCTTCACACGCTCGATCGACGCGGGATCACTATCAAGGTTTGTACCTTTATTTTTATTTTATTCTCTTCGAGAAGCTTACAGCTAACACATGTAGAATGTTTAAGAATATAAAAATGAATAACACTTACAAAAAAAAGTCTACTGACAAAAACTTAATAAAAACGAAGAAGGTCAGCACCACATATCTATACCTAACTTTTAAAGTAAAAGCTACAGCTACACCTTCGCGTAATATGTTTTTTATGAGGATAAATAATAAAAAAAAAGATATTACCACTGGTTTGAACATAACAAGGGTTAGGGTGCCAGGGTTCTCGCTAGCTAATTAAGCCAAAAGTAACAGTAGATGTTAGCCAAGCACAATATAAATTAGGTCACTAAAATAATTGAACTATCTAGCCAAGTACCCATGTATCAACCTGGTAATCATGTTGTAACAAATTTTTTAGATCTTCATCAATGAATAAGTTATTAAATAAAATAAATAAATTAGTATAGTGTGTGTATGTGCTTCATAATTATGTATATATGTATACTACTATATAGTGTGTAATTAAATAGTTATGCGTGAGTGTAATTATAGTGTTAAATGATAGATAATTATACTAATGTATTATCCCATTTACTTTAAGCGATTGAGATCTACAGTAAATCTTCAGTATTATTATAATTTTGATTTGTTAACCACTTCGTCACCTCGGTCTTACGTTTGTTTCGGCACATAGGAGCAATTTCGCAGACTTTATTTATTTTATTATAAATTCGATTTGACAGCACTTCATATAGTCGTTGACACGCAGACAGTTTACCATGATGAAACCTTAGAAACATATAAACAAATCATGCCCACTAAACAGTTTATTAAAACTGCTCGCACGAACTTGGAATGAGATGTAACTATAAAATTAAATCTACAAAATGTTACACAAACATAGGAGAGCATGTTTGTGTAACATTTTGCAGATTTAAAACATTTTGCATATTACCTTTCTTATTCTACATGGGACACTCAGAAAGTTGTGCGATAATAAAAAAAATGTGCTATAGGTACATATATTCTTATTACATCTTTTCAAAGTACTCTCCACCAGCCTATAAACAAAGTTTCATGCGTCTGAACCAGTTTTCGAAACACTTTTCCCCCCGCAGACACCTCGTTTACAGCCTGCTCGAAGAAAGAAGTCACACAGTGCTAGGTCAGGGCTGTGGGTAAGGAGGGTGACTCAGGAGTTTGACCGGTGTACTGTCCAGGAAGTCCCTCGTTTTGATTGCGGTGTGGTCGGGTGCATTGTCGTGGTGAAGCAGTAACCCGCGGAGCCCTGTGAAAACTTCTGTCAAACATTTCGTAGTATACCATTCAGCGTTAATGCTTCTTCGGTTTCGTAAAGGAATTGATAACCAAGTACACCAAATAGCCAGTCAAACTGAAAAAGCTCGCGATCAAAATCTTTACCCCGCTTCTAGATCGCTTCACTTTGGTAGGCGTTGATTCGTTTTGAAACACCCAAACCGTCAACTGGCGCTTCATTTCTGGATCGTATTTATAAATCCAAGATTCATCACCTGTATCGATGTCGTAAATACGCCGAGACAAGCCTGATTCAAATTTGGCTATCATATCATGGCAACATTCCACCCGCGCCTGCTTCTGAGCGTCGGTGAGATTGTGCGGCACCCAGCGTGAAACTATCCTCCGCAACCGAAGATGCAAGTGTCTCGTGTCTCGTGAAGGCTTCCTGATTCAATCTGCAGTTTATGCTGAATTTCTTACTATGTAATTGGTTTATTGTCTTAGATCAAACTTTTCACTGCCAGCACGTTTTCTTCTGTAACAGCAGTCAAATGCGACCACTTCTTTCTTCATCCCCCAAAGTTAGACGACCGCGCTTAAATTCATTATACCACCGATACATGCCTTAGAAGGGCCTTCATTCATGAATGCCATTTGAAGTCTTTCGTACGATTCGTCTGGTTTCAGGCGACATTTGAAATCGTAAAAAATCATAGCGCGAAAATGGTCTCGACACAAATCCAATTTTCAAAGAGACACGATAATTTTAATTACCTCGCAAAAAATGTGGAGGGAAGTTTTGAATTTGAAACATACCTATTATTAGTTATAAATAATCATATTTTAGAAATAAATTATGACTGGCCAGTTTCTCATACGTAAAACTTTTTGTCGCAATATTTTCTGAGTGACCTGGTATGTTCATTAAGTATTTACCGCATCACACATTTAAATAATGCTTACTTTCATGCCAATATTGATTATTTGTGCTTATAATATAGTATATCATACGACATAAGTGTCTTTTCATATTATGAATTTGATTGCTGCCTGTGGGCTATAATACCAACCCGTCGTAGGAAGCGACAGAGCCATAACAAGGGGACAGATATTAGTATTCAGCTGAGCAGATGTTCATTACCATGATCTAATTCTCCAATTCACCCTCAAGCCATACTTTGAAGACGTCCCTTTAGGTGCTAATTATAGCGGAAAAATAGCGTTAATCTTGTTAATAGCCACGAAAAGTTTCTCAAACCAACTTTCTTTTTACTTGGAGTTCAAGGGGCAATTTTGTGTGATTAGGTACGAAGGAGGTTCGAACTTACGTAATCATATAAAACGAAATTCCCTGAGGTAACATATTTATTTGTTGCTTAACACAATCTTACGAATAGCCTAGCGGTTTATTACTTAAGTCGCATTCCACCAAACGTTTTCTATTTTTATTTATGGCAAGTGAAGCGGATATCGACTATTCTGCCAATATCAAAAGTAGTATGGAGAAGCAATAGTGTACATACATAAAAATAATAGTAATAATAACTAAAAATAAAAAAATACGGTGCCACATTGGACCTTTTTATATCTTGTTAGGTTAGTAGAGGAATGAAACAAATAAAAAGATAAAAATACATATCATATTATAATTGATAGAATATTAAATACAGCATCTACTGCATCCAAACATAAAATTTGAGGAAAACCAAACGTCTTATACCTACTGATAATAATTTTTTTTAACAGTTTTTCCATAGATACTAGTGTCAAATGTAAATTTTTCTTCGCGGATAATATTACCTGACTGATAAAATCAGACACTAATAGCATTAGAAGTCAAAAGAAACTTACTTTATTACCAAAAGGCGATAATATCGAGTTTTGACAGTAAAATTAATCGAGTATTACACGATTCAGGTCGCGATTCAGCAATAGTTTCCCTCAGTAAGTTTTCTTCCGGCATTCTTTTTCACTTCCTCAAGTTACTTTTTATTATATTTTTCGTCATATCTCTATTGAAAGTTATGTTTCAAATCGATGTTAAACAAATATCGTCATTTTTTTGTTTGTAATAAAGTTGATTTCGGTGTGACTAGCACTAAATGAAAAGTTATAAAAATGGTTAACATTGTAGCGTGAACTGAACTTTATTGTATAGGAATTAAAGCTATTTTTCAATAACTCATATTTGTTTATGGTTTTGGCAAGTATTTAAATAGCGAATGCAGAATTATCTGTATTATTTAACTTTTAAAGGACCGCCGCATCTACCACAAAACAATCTTTATCTACTCTCATATCAAAAAATTAAAAATATAAAACCAAAAAGGAGTCTAAATTGACGTACTTTACCAATAGTATATCGAAAGGAAATTAAAAAATTAAATTATAACATTATTTCTCTAACAAAATAATGTTATAATATTTTTTTTTTCATTACGGTACAAACCATAGACAGCCATTGATATAATATTAAACTAAGGTAGATAAGTCACTAGCGCATTGAACTTGAAGCGTACAAAATATCATATCTGTTTAATATTAAATCAATGTAGACAGTACTATTTCATTTTTTATCTGTGGCTGCGCGCGCTTTGGCGCATGCGCTGTGATGCAGGGTGCATAAGTGTTAACATTTATGAAACTGAATAAATGGTATTGTGTTGCGTTGGCGTTAGACGCACTGGTATTAGATAAAGTAGTGTATGAAACTGTACATAATTAGGTATTACACACTCGTGTGATACTATTAAAAAACTCGCTTCGCTCGTTTTTTAAACTCACACGCGTACTTAATACCCGATACCCCTCATTATGTAGCAGTATCATAAACTATTATTATATGTTCACTCTACAGACACATAATTATACTACATACATACCTACTTTGATATAATATTTACATTAGACACACGTTCAACAAGTTTGCTTAAAGTAACACCTTTGCCATCTTGTGTTCAAAACATGACCTAAATTTAGTACTGGGACTATTGATTATTACTATAATACATAAAACGTTACTATTAAATGAAGTTTATCACTAGTTCGTGAACTATAATAAGACACTAAAGTGAGTCCGCCGAGACCCCAAGTTTAACCATGGGCTTGACATCTGTACAACTTAATTTATTTTAGGTTAGTGTTGTCACTGTAAAAGTTTATCTGCAATTTAGATGTCAAAAGTAAAATCGAATTCTGACAAGGAATATTCGTAGATCATTCAATAAGACTATAGTAAATGATCTATCTAGGCTGATTAGCCTATACAACGTTATTTTTTGTTCATGCTAAACCTGAATATAGTTTGTTCAGAATAAGCAACTGAATCGATTCCAATCAGTTTTATACCATGTTATATTTTTTCCCGAATACATTTAGAAATTGTTGTTGTTTGGATATCGAGCGCGCGCACGCAGCTTTACGCTAGATCATAGTAGTCGTGCGTGTTAGGATAGCAGAGTGTGGGTAATTAATTAAAGATTAAAGCAAACATTATAGGAGAAACATTATGTATATATTTACTTATAACATTACACACTGGAAATTTTTAGAATCATCAGCAATATAAAGTACATAAGACAAGACACATAAAAATTATCTATAACAAATATTAAGGATACTTAACTGATAGTGTGCTCGGTCCGACGGCTCGATGAAGACTGACCCCCACCTAGGGTCGGGTTTCCGTATTTATAGACAATAACAATATTAGAGTACCCTTCATCGAGCCGTTATTTCAGTCTATACAATCGAATCACCTTCGGAACCAACTAAACATAAACAATCCACATTACAATACTTTTCTTAGAATTATGACTCGTCATAGATATAAGGCCGCTGCCTCGAATCTTACGGGCAACAGGGCGACGGCGGCGGCGGCGAGTGAGCAGCAGGATCTTATGCGTAAAATCAAACGGACCGGTTCTCGAAAACAGCGCCGCGGCAGCGTGGAGGGCAGCGAGCGGTGTATTTCTCGCGCTCGAATCTTGCGGGCAGCGGGCGGGCAGCAAGCGGTGACCGAGCGTTAGGAATAAATTTGAATCAAAAAGGTGTTGCCGCCATTCATCATCATCCCAGCGTTAATCCCAGTCGCATCCGAAGCCTTTTCAGCTTTGGAGTCTGGGGTCCGCTTTACCAGTCCAACTGCTGATATGGCTAAACTTCGACATTTTCCGTGAAGCGTGCCGTCTGACCTCCACAACCCGAAGGCAACATCGAAGCATTGCAGTTAGACCAATTGTTGGATTTTTGAGGGCTCCAACAACCCGTAACGACTGCCACTAGATTTTCGTATGGCAACCGGGACCAACGGCTTAACGTGCTTTCCGAGGTACCAGGGTGTTGCCGCCATTGTTCCCGCATTTATTTCGCGAATAAAAACAAATATCTCGTCAACACAATCGTGAACACAACACTACGCGGCTATAGTGACGCGCGATCTGCCCGCTAGTTTCGAGAACGAGTCTTCGTTGCCCGCTGCTCCCGTGCCGCCGCCGCCGCCGCCGCGCTGCCCGCATGATTCGAGGCAGCGGCCTAACATGCGCGAAACAGCTGACGCCAGAGGTCCCCCGCACTCGCCCGCACGAGCGGACCTATGACCATATTTTTGTTGGGAGTACAATAGCAAGCTCATAACTTTGTGTTTTTTTTTATGATATGTTTTTGAAGTTTTGTACATAGATTCTTTGCTTAAAACTACTGGACACGTGTCTCGGGTTTCACATAAAAAAATGTTTTAAAGACATAGATCTTCCACCTGATGCATATTACAGCCCTCTAAAAGTTAATAGGAAATGGAGCGATAACATTCAGCATTCCATTACTTTTACGGGCTACTTTATTCCAACCGGCGATATTATCGAATTTTGACAGTAAAATTTACCGAGCATTACGCGATTCGGTCCACGAGTCAGCAATAGTTGCTCAAAATTACATTTTCTTCCGGCTTAATTCTTTTTCATTTTCCGCAACTCTTCGCTCAGGGTACCTTTTATATCTTTCATCTTGCAATATTTTAAGAGCCGGAACAACGGCAGCTCCGTGAAAGGCGGCATACAGATTGAGTGTCAAATCAAGATTCAGCGTTTGAGTGATTATTGAGATTGTGCACCTGATGCCAACTAATGGTTTCTTTATAGTCCTCAGGTATACTGCTGAATATTTGAAAAGAATATAGAACATTCACTGTGAATGTTTACATAATGTTTTCTATTCAAAACGCCATTTCCAAGTCTTTTGAAAAGCGTTTTGTCACTGTTCAGACTTCGCCTTAATAGCAGAACTTCGCCTTAAGAACTGTAGCTACCATCTCCTTAACAGCAATTGGTCGTCTACGCATGCGATCGACCAATAGCCACCGAGCTACGCGTCAACGGTTTTTTTTTTGTATAAAATGTTTCTTCAAGAACTACTACTGCTTTGTACGCGCTACGTATCACATATACTTCACAAATTATTTTATTGTAATACTCGAAATACAGTCAAGTTTTAAGTAATTCCTGGTGTCGCCTACTAATTTCAAGCCCTCAATCTCCTAACACGCAGCAGAGCTTGAGAACGAAACATTGGACCTTCGAACCGAACGTTGGACTTGGGAGTGCTGTACGTATAATACTGAAAACGCGCATATCAGGTACGTCCAGCCATCCTGCCCAGCCCTATTCATCTCCATTTCAATTGTGTGATACCGTGCTATTTACTCAAATTCAGTGAAATTCTGGTGTGAAGTTGTGCGTTGCCAGCGAATCTCATTGTAACCGTCAAATTCAAAAGTGAGTACTCCTCTCTGCTTTCCACCAAAATGAGTCAGCCTAGTGTGTCAGAGATCTCAGTACCTAATAAGCCTCGCGATAAATCTCCTTTTAAATACAATCCAAACGACGATTGTCCACTTATTAGGGAACTAGTTAAAAAACGTGGCATAGTAAAAGGCAGATTGTCAAAATTCTCAAATTTCTTGTCTAGCATTGGTGATGGAGCTTTGTCAAGTCAAACACGTGTAGATCTCAAATTACGGATTCAGGGAGCTGCTAAATTGTTCGATGAATTTAGTGACATACAAAGACAAATCGAGGAATCAGTCTCCGACGTAGATGAGCAGTTAACGCAAAGAGAACTAATGGAAAATAGATATTACACTCTATTATCTCAAGCTGAATGTCTTTTAAATCCGAGTGAGGTTACTGACGGTTCTACTAAATGTAATAATCACCACAGACCGGCCGTTAAATTACCCACAATTTCTATGCCCACCTTTGACGGTTCATACGAGCGTTGGTTAGAGTTTAGGGATACTTTTCTTTCATTGGTGCACAATTCTAATGATTTAAGCAATATAGAAAAGTTTCACTACCTTAAATCCTCATTGAAAGGAAGCGCGGAGCTGGTAATTAATGCCGTAGAATTTTCTAGTGCTAACTACCCGGTTGCGTGGGATTTACTTCTCAATCGGTACAATAATAGCGAATTGTTAGTGCATAATCACGTCATGTCTTTATTCACTATGCCAAACTTGAGCAAGGAATCGCCCGATCTAATTCGACAGTTAATGGATACTGTGTTAAAGAACTTACGTGCATTAAAAATGCTTGACGAACCAACTGACGCATGGGATACATTAATTATCTATTTAATTATGTTTAGATTTAATGCAGTCACCGAACAACAATGGGAACAATACAAACGCGCACAAGGATTATCTAGAAACGGCGATTCTGGACCTAAGCGAAAGCTTAAACTGGATGATATGATGAACTTTCTTAAAGACCGAGCTGACGTGCTGGAAACATTGCATATGACACATAGCAAACGAAATAAAGATAATAAAAATCAAAACACTAAAATTAATCAGTCTAAAGTTCACTGCAATGTTTCCACCAATGAGCCACTGAGTCAAAAGTCACAAAAATCCACAAAAAATAAAAGGCTTTGTTTATTGTGCAACTCAAATCATCCACTTTACGCGTGTCAAAGATTTCTTGATTTTAATTTAGATTCTAAACTTAAGTTTGTTCACGAAAAGAAACTTTGCACCAATTGTTTACGTTCGGATCACACTTTGGATAGTTGTAGGTTCGGGCCGTGTAGATTATGCAACAAAAAACATAATTCGTTACTACATTCCGATAATCATACTAATCAATCTGTAGCAATGCATGTCGCGCACGCTAATGAGACGCCGACTGCGAGGGCCACGTCTACGGCAGCGCATCCCCCGCCCCTTCCCGCAGCCGCCACACCGGCATCGCCCGCC
This sequence comes from Sesamia nonagrioides, assembly GCA_017933935.1. NCBI lineage: Eukaryota > Metazoa > Arthropoda > Insecta > Lepidoptera > Noctuidae > Sesamia > Sesamia nonagrioides. The sequence goes on from JADWQK010000006.1 coordinate 1,463,034, forward strand.
TCCTCTACGGAATTTACAACAATCTATGCGAACAAAGCGCACATAAACACATCCACACAATCACCTGTTATGAAACCGGTTCTACTATCGACTGCGTTAGTGGAGGTAGCTGATAGTTATAAGAATTATCACTTAGCGCGCGCACTCCTTGACAGCGGTAGTGAACGCTGTTTCATAACTCAATCTTTATGCAATTTAATTCAAGCGTCAGTAATACAGTCCACACAAGAAATTCGTGGTGTAGGGAACTCGATCACAAAGTCCACGCAAATATGTGACATCGAGTTAAAATCGCGCATCCATCCATACACTACGCGCTTACAATGTTTTGTTCTGCCTAACATTACGTCGGCATTGCTTGCTTTGTCGCAACGAAGCGAGCAGTTCAATATACCCGATCATTTTGTTTTGGCAGACCCGCATTTTAATGAGTCTCAAAATATAGATATCCTAATCGGTGCGGATAAATTTTGGGATTTAATTAATTCTAATAAAATAAGATTACCTAGTGGGCCTTTCTTATTAGACACAAAATTGGGATGGGTTGTTTCCGGCCCAATTTGTTCTCTTACGCGTTATGATGGGTACATTCAGTGTAATTCTTCTCAGTCTATCGATTCCCAGCTACGCAAATTCTGGGAATTGGAGGACATGTCTGCGTATCGGGATACGCGCACAGATGAGGAGCGTGCTTGTGAACAACATTTCGTTAATACTACTACGCGCAATAGTGACGGAAGGTTCAAAGTTCGCATTCCTTTTAAATCATCACCCGATACCTTAGGTGAAACTTACTCACAGGCACAACGTAGGTTTTTTGCCCTCGAAAAACGTTTAGTACGCAATCCTAATTATAAAAAACTTTATGCCGATTTCATTCACGAGTACATTCGATTAGGTCACATGAGTCGTGTTGAGCGCGTCGGGACACCTAACTATTTCCTACCACACCACGGAGTATGTCGTGAACAGAGTACCACAACCAAGCTACGCGTGGTGTTTGATGCCAGCGCCGCAGCAAGCAATGACATCTCGCTCAACGAAATACAAATGGTAGGTCCACCGATACAAGGCGATTTGTTGTCTATTTTAATAAGATTTAGGCGACATAAATACACGGCTTGCGCAGACATTGAAAAAATGTATCGGCAATGTCTCATTCACGAAGATCAGCGTGATCTTCAGCTGATATTGTGGCGTGATGATCCGTCGCAGCCACTGGATGTTTACCGACTGAACATGGTCACTTACGGCACCGCGTCCGCACCGTTCCTAAGTTGTAGGTGTCTTAAACAGCTGGCAGCTGATTGCACGGATCGTGACGTCACAAGAATCATTAATGAAGACTTTTACGTTGACGATATGATTACGGGTTGTGATAATAAACAGCAACTTTTAGATGTTTGCAAAAACGTTGCAGACGTTTTAAAGTCAGGTTGTTTTCCCCTACGCAAGTGGATGTTTAATTTCAACATTGAAAACAATGAATCCGCCTTAGTCAAGGAATTGTCATTAGGCGATAACGTCCATGCTAAAACTTTAGGATTGGGTTGGCATAATATGAACGATAATTTTTATTTTAATACCCAATTTAAGATTAACTCTAATCAATTAGTTACCAAACGTTATATTATGTCAACAATTTCACAGATATTCGATCCGTTAGGGTTATTGAGCCCTATGATAATAACGGCTAAAATTCTATTGCAAAAATTATGGCTGGTGAAGCTTGGCTGGGACGATGAAGTTCCCAGTGACGTTAAACGCACTTGGGAAACCTTTGTTAGTTCTCTGCTGGTACTCAACACTCTAAGTGTACCACGACACGTCATAGGCTGTGACCCGGCTTCTGTTGAGCTGCACATATTCACCGACGCATCGGAATCCGCGTACGGGGCATGTATTTATGTTCGTACTATAAATCATGATTCCTCGGTGTCTGTCAGGTTGTGCTGTGCGAAAAGCAAGGTCGCACCATTAAATCCTGTGAGCATACCTAGGCTAGAACTATGCGGAGCTTTGCTAGGTGCTAGGCTATTTAATAAAGTACGCGAATCACTGCGCTGTCAATTTAATCACATAGTTTTCTGGTGTGACTCCACCATTGTGTTGGGCTGGCTACGCATGGCTCCCAATTTATTAAAAACTTTCGTGCAAAATCGAGCGGCGGAAATTCACGAAATCGCTAAAGAACTTCCGTGGTGTCACGTTAGCGGGAAAGATAACCCAGCTGATTTGGTGTCTCGCGGAGTCAGACTGGCAGATCTGCAATCTTCCACGCTATGGTGGGAGGGCCCAGAATTTTTACGACATTCGGACTTTGATAGTAGTCAAGCTAACTTGGCTAGGTGTGCAGCCCAGACTGATTTACCGGAAATGAAGCCAGTCAAAACTCACGCATTTGTATCTACTACGGATATTTCATTGTTTCCATTTAAGAGATTCTCTCAATTTAATCGTATGCAACGCGCTTGTGCGTATGTATTACGTTTTATTTTTAATATTCGTAACAGAAACAACATTCGTCGCGGCCCTTTTACTGTTGATGAGTTGAGAAACGCGCGCATGACTTTAGTGAAGCTGTCCCAACGCGAATCATTTCCTGAAGAATGTACATTATTAGGAAGTAACAAATCTCTTAAAAATAAACACAATTTAAGTAAATTAAATGTCTTTGCAGATAGTGATGGCATTTTACGAGTCGGTGGACCAATAAAATTGTCATCTGATTTTAATTATGATAAGAAACATCCTGTGCTAATTTCTTCCAACCACTGGTTTTCAGTGCTATTGTTCCGACACGAGCACAAGCGACTGCAGCACGCTGCGCCGCAGACATTACTGTACAACATACGCGAGTCCCACTGGCCGGTGAGGGGTAGGAACTTGGCCAAGCGCATTGTCCATGAGTGCGTTACGTGTACCCGGTTGAGAGGTACATCTTTGTCTCCTATCATGGGCAACTTACCGGAAGAGAGAATCACTCCAAGCTTTCCGTTCTTACGTACCGGTGTAGACTACGCTGGGCCAGTGCTCGTACTGAATCGTAAGGGTAGGGGTTCTAAATTGATCAAAGGTTATATTTGCCTATTTGTTTGTTTAGTTACACGCGCAATACATTTAGAGCTAGTCAGTGACCTTTCTTCTGATACTTATCTACTTGCGTTAAGGAGATTTATTTCCCGACGTGGTAAACCTGACGAAATAATTTCGGATAACGGTAGAAACTTTGTAGGTCTCGCAAATGAATTTTCAAATTTTTTATCCACTTGCTCCTCCGATTTAATTGAATATGCGACTAGTCAGGACATTAAATTCTCTTTCATCCCGCCTTATGCACCTCATTTTGGTGGATTGTGGGAAGCGGGAGTAAAGTCGTGCAAGCACCACTTGTTACGAGTCGTTGGCAGTGCGCACCTAACATTCGAGGAATATAGTACTGTGTTATCGCAAATTGAAGCTGTCCTCAACTCCCGCCCCATTAGTCCTTTATCCGCAGATCCTAATGACTTCCTTCCTTTGTGTCCCTCTCACTTCCTGGTTGGTCGTCTCCTAACAGCGCCTGCAACAACACAGCTGACTGATGTCCCTGCTCACCGACTGACACGCTACCAGAGGCTTGAGCAGCTCAGACAACATTTCTGGATACGATGGTCTAAAGAGTACATCTCAGAAATGCAAACCAGGACCAAATGGAGACAACACGGGCGTGATTTGAAGCCGAACACATTGGTCATCATCAAGGAGGACAACACGCCGCCACTGAAATGGAGCTTGGGGCGGGTCATCTCGACAATACCAGGAAAGGATGGAATCTCTCGAGTGGCTGATATCCAAACGAAGTCAGGAGTCATCAGACGTGCATTTCCTCGAATCTGTCCTCTGTTTAATGATGAAGATGAAGAAAAGGTGTTGGACGTCGGTACCTACTTCCAAGCCCGGGGGCATGTTCAGACTTCGCCTTAATAGCAGAACTTCGCCTTAAGAACTGTAGCTACCATCTCCTTAACAGCAATTGGTCGTCTACGCATGCGATCGACCAATAGCCACCGAGCTACGCGTCAACGGTTTTTTTTTTGTATAAAATGTTTCTTCAAGAACTACTACTGCTTTGTACGCGCTACGTATCACATATACTTCACAAATTATTTTATTGTAATACTCGAAATACAGTCAAGTTTTAAGTAATTCCTGGTGTCGCCTACTAATTTCAAGCCCTCAATCTCCTAACACGCAGCAGAGCTTGAGAACGAAACAGTCACATTTACACGCTTTATAAATTATACTACTGTTGAATACTTTTGGTAAACTTGAAAACATTCTATTACACTATAGGGTTTCTAATAGAGCTATCTGGCTACAGAATAATTTTTATAGTTTGCATCACATTCAACATACTATGCGCATAAAGAATTTACTCGTAATAATGTGTTGAAAGTAAAGATAAGCATAAAACGATAAGTTTTTTTTTTTTATAAATATGAACTATAATATATAAGCAGTGATGCAATCGTTGATGGTAAAACGCGCTAGTTTATTAAGAGCCTATTCATTCTAGCCTTGAAGACACTAAAATTATTGAAGTGAGACGGAAACACCGCTGCTGGCAAATTGTTCTATTTCGTCGATTTACACGGTATAAAAGACGACGCGACACGCTTCTTCCGGATCGTAGTAGTATCAACAATGGATCGATACTCGCCGTACGACGGGTCGTTCAATGATGGAACGGAGATGGGGGTAATTAAGTCATTCAATTCCCTTGTACACTCTCCAAAATGTATCCTATAGAACACCGGCAGGCTGGCTACTCTTCGCCTGTGCTCCAGGCTTTGGAGACCGTTTTGAACTAAATCCGTTTTAAGTATAAGGTAAATTATTGTAAACATTTTCATTTTTAATGTCTGGACTTGAAAAAAGACGATGATCTCTGAGTTTGTTTCGGCTATTTCTTCTCAGAGATAGTCAGTTAGGAAATGCCGGCTTCATCTAAATTAAAAAAAAAAACATAATATGACGTGTAAAAGTGATCAGTGATCCTACTTGCATAATAAACAATTTCATTTCATTTCTGAGTCACCAATTAGCCTCTTCGCACGTATTTTCACCGAATCCAAAGTTGCCAGGTGGCATTTTGCAGCACCAGCCCAAATGTGGCAGCAGTACTCCATATACGAACAGACGAATTCTTTAGCTTGAATTTACGTTTCAATGCCTTCTACACTCTTAGGTCAGTGGAGCAGCTATCAAGCCCAGGTGAGTGCGAGGCAGCTCTACTAGGTGGGGTCCGCGGGAGATCAGGAGCAGGAAGCAAAGGAGCTCGCGGTCGAGGTTCAGCCTGGGGCTCCATATCACGTGTGTTCGCGCGCTCGCGACACCGCACCAAGTCGGGCAGTGCGGCCATCAGCGGCCATGAGAGCGGTAAGTTTACATACTTACGTGTAGCGTAAAAAATAAACAGTACCTACACAACTAAAGGCTGCACCTTCTCATAATTACAACTCGCGCGAATTAACTGTGCACCTCGTTCTGTGACGTCATTCGGACGGTACCGTTTGTAAAAAATGAGAATTGTGTTAAAAAAAACAGCCGAACTGAAGGGCCGTTTTGATGATAAAGCGTCATAATACTAGATCATTTTACTCGTGACGTTTTGCAATTAAATTGATACATAATATGGACTCGAATATAATATTGGTGCAACCAACAGGCTTCACTAATGGGTCGAAATTGTACAAAAGAGAAACAAACTTAATAAAAAAAAACTTAACAAAGTAAAAACTAGAAACAGTAATAATAACAGACGATTTAAACTGTATTTAGACAATAGGGAAGTTTCCTGGGTAAAAAAAAAAATTACTCTATTTAGTCCGTCATTCAGATTATAGAAAAATATTGGATACGTATATTTTGTTTTATCAAATCAATAAAACTTGACAAATATAAAAGGCATCAAAGATCAGAAGTGGTGGCTGGTGACGTCACTGGCCGCTAAAAAGTGTAGCGTGCAGTGGCGTCACACGAGTTTTCAACGCGCTGTGTCGTCTTCATTTTTTATATGAAAAAAGAAAAAATACGTGTCTAGTATTTTTTTGGAAATCTGACCGACGGACTAATTAGTTTTATTTTTTTAGTCAAATACCCTTTTGTAACAAAGATGCTAACGCTACTCATTACGGCGAATGCGGGGCGCCGCGCGGGGACTCGGGAGAGGGGTCGAATTCCAGCGAGGTGCAAAGTTGATTCGCGCGAGTTATATGCATAATAACTTAACATATTTTTTTAATGAGAATATCTTAGCACTCCTATCTATTTTCACACATTTCTGTCTTTTTGTCATGAACCATAGATTAATTTATGCCTATTAGATTATTACATACATTTTTTTCCTACTGTTTTTCCTAACCTCCTTGTGTTTTTAGATACAAACAACATTGGGAACCTTCGGGCGACCTGTTCAGGTCACAAATGAATATGTTTCAATGTTTTTCAATATAGCTTGTTGTTCAGAGCCGATCTACTCGGGTACTGGTAGCACTCGTGCTTGGTCGCCCTTGGGCAGTGAGGCAGCGCTGCGGGAGGCGGCTTCTCTGCCACTGTCAAGATGGAGGGCGCCTGCTATTATCGCGTGGCTTGAGCTGGCACTCGGCATGCCTCAGTATGCTGCTGCTGTAGCTGATAATGTCAAGAGTGGCAAGGTATGTTCAAGTTGACATTATTTGTGTATTCATAACACGTGACCACTGCATTTGAGATAGCACTTATGTAAATATGTCGCAATTTGATACCAAAATGGAGTTGGTCTCATTGAGTGTGTGCTTCTTATAAGTATCCAGTAATTTCATTTATCGTCTTTTATCGCCAAAATCGATTGGCAATTATGACACACTAGCGGTCGCCGACGCCTTCGTTCGCGTGGAGTTAGTAATTTGAACATGTCATGCTCCGCTCCTATTGGTCACAGAGTGATGTTATATAGCCTAAAGCCTCCCTAGATTAATGGGCTTTCCAACGTAAAACGATTTTTTTTTTAAATCGGATCAGTACTTCCTGCGATAAGCGCGTTCAAATAAACAAACAAACTCTTCAGCTTTATATATTAGTATAGATCTTGTCATCATCTGCCACTAGGTACTAACCGAATACTGTAAATAAGATTTTGACGACAAAAAGCTGATAAGAAAACAATATTTAATGGTTCAGCACGCCTTGTATGACCCCGAAGTCTTCGCACAAATCTCTACATTGTTTTACGTACATCGTTTTAGTATATAGACAAGCACATGAAATTGGTATCAAAGGGTCCATAATGACTTCTGGTTTTGTTTTGTCAACTGTGCTGCTGAGGAGTTCGTCCTGCTACTCCTTCTTCCCGGGGAAAGCACTAGGAAAAGACGAAGGGGGGGCGTTTTGGGGGGACTGTCTTATGTAATATTGACGTTCCGAAGGTGCTGATTTTCAGCCTAAATTGAATAAATGACTATTGATTTTGTTTTTTTATTACCTGGCACATGAGTCAGGAACTTCATATTGTTTGGTCACACTTTTTGCGCCAGGTAAGCACAATATGAAGTAAGAACATTGTAAAAACTTAGTAACTCATTTTTAAACTATTATGAACCTAGTGTCCGTCCATCCGGTTACTTATGCTCTGTTGCATTCAACTGTATGAGGCTTCAAGCAGTATTAGAGCAAATCGTATTAACCACTCCATTTATTTAACGAGATGTTAAAGACTCAATTTCATAATTCTGTATTTTATGTGATGAACTTATTTAACAAAATGCATTGTTGAAATGGGCTATTTGACAGTATTCAATTTTTTGTGATTTTTTGCTTTAATTGCATAAAATGAGAGTTCTTTATGTCATTTACATGAGTTTTAATAAAAAATAATAACAATTAATATATCCAAAACAAAACATTAAACGATTACGCGATGGCGTCATACGCGCATCAACGCTTGTTTTTGGCATTATAAACTGTTTTTCGATCCAACCCGGTATAAACCATTTTATTAGATAACAACAACAAATGAGAATTGTGACGTCAACAAAGACGCCATATTGCTGAATAAATCGTTTTCGCGGCTTATTTGAATTTTGAATTTTTATTTGCATATTTCTTACGAAATACGTATTTAAAATTATACTTTCGGTGAACTTAACCGTCAGCTCCAACACTGTCCTCAGAGCGTTAGCGTGCAAAATAAACGGTCCTTTTACTGTTTACTGGGCGAGTGTTCACTTGCTCAGAAATAGGAAGTAGCCTGTATAGACCTACTTACTTTATTTTATGTGTTATACTAACAACCCTACTAACGTTTTTTGTTTTGATCTTATTTTATGTGTTATATATACTAACAACCCTACTAACGTTTTATGTTTAATTTTTGTTTAAAATTATGGACCTATGTCTGAAATAAAGATATTATTATTATTATTATTATTATTATTATTATTAACCGCAACCAAGTAATTCAAGATAAAAATTATAAATCTGTCAAATAGCCTATTGTAATTTACTTTGTGGGTTATTTTCAGCATTAATTATGTGAGAGCTAAAATCAATGTTTTAAGTTCTTTCTGTTATATTTCTCGATGATAACGAGGGGAATGAAAAAGCTTTTTCATTACCAGTAAATACATTCATTATTCTGAATGCGCTCGTTTTATTAGATCTGTATGGAAATCGGGGACTGATACACCACCCCCAGATAAAATTCTTCGCAGAATTTGCTTATTTATATGTTAAATATTAGACTTTCCAGTAGGCGTTTCAATCTGGGAACATGAAAAGGAAATCACGAGACATGAACGTTAAAGTTTTTCATGCCGTCACCGGTTGATAAATTTATAAGAAACATTTTTTGGTAGGGATGTATCTAGAACGAGAGACGCGCATTAAGCGTCAAATATTGTGTTCTGGTTGGTTCTAGATCCGTGCTTTGAATGGGCAGGTTCTGCTCGAGCTGTCTGACGCGGACTTGGAGGTGGGGCTGGGCATCTCGCAGCCGATGCACCGCAAGAAGCTGCGGCTCGCCATTGAGGAGCGGAGGAGACCAGACCTCGTCAGGAACCCCAGTATAGGACAGTTGACGCACGCTTGGGTCGCTGCTGAATGGCTGCCAGATTTGGGACTGTCACAGGTATGGAACAATACTTTTACGAACCACTAAGTTAATAACTTGCACCCTATTGCGTAACTATCAATTTTAATACATGTGTTCGAAAAATATGTTTGCTCAACAATGTAAAAAACGCAATGAATAATGTTGAACTATCAAAATGAATGATTGCTACTGATAGTACGTTATACAATTACCCTGCTGGTGGAATTGATTTCATCTATAAAACTTATATATTGCAAATTAATTTTTTTTTAAATAACTTAATTTTCAGAGAATATCGCTTTCAAACAAACTGTATGTTTTTATTAGCAATAGTAATGTTTGATGACACGGTTAGTGAAGTGGTTGAGCGATCGACTGCTGCGGTGCGTGTCGCGGATTCGATTCTCGCACGGAACAAATATTTGTTTGGCCTACAGGTAGTTATTCCGGGTCAGACGAGTCTGGCGCCTAGTGGGATATACAGAAGAAACCATGCAGGATTTCTTTTTAAATTTAAGTTTTTGTCCAACAGTATGCGGAGTCGTTCTTGGCAAACTTGGTGGACGCTCGCATGCTGGATACCATCAGCAAGAAGGAACTGGAGAAGTACCTGGGGGTAACGAGGAAGTTCCACCAGGCCTCCATCGTGCACGGCATACATCTGCTTAGAATAATGAAGTACGATCGACAGGTCAGTGTGCTGTTCAACCAGATTTCGTGAGAGATTGAGTGAGTGATTTCGTGACTTCATGATAGGAGAAAACTCCTCTAACGACGTTGAGCCTTTTGTTCAATGGGGGAAAATATTGAATTCGCGTGAGCTTGACCATGGGCGTACCCTTGCTGGCTGGAAATCTCGCTGAATATAAATATGAACTCCTCTAATTACTAAATAATGTACAAACTAGGACTTATCTCTAACTTTTAAATATTCTTTCTCTAACTTTTAACTTTTAAATATACCACGCAGTAGACACTGACAAACAATAAGGTGTAATTGACAAAAAACCGCGTCCGACTATAGCGCACAAAAATTACTCACTCTACAAATTTGTCTTGCCCAAGGCCTGAGTTGGCCAGAAGCTGGGTACGCCCATGAGCGTGACCAACCCGATACCGTGATCGCCACAGGGAGATATACATATGTACATATCTATTCTGTGTATGTATAGTGTATACAATGGTATAGTTTGCGTCACTGCTATAACTCTTTTGTTCTTTTTACATGCTGTTTTATTAGCTTCACTTGTATGTTTGCTTGCTTGTTTGTTTGCGTGCTTGCTTGTTTGTTTGTTTGGCCGTCTCTAACTCTTTGGACTACGAGTGAGCGGCTCATTCCTCTAAAATTTCCCACCGTTTTCAATACGTTCGTTTTTCTTTAAAAAGAATATCGAACTAAAAAGTTGAAAATAAATATAGTTTAAAAAACAAAAAAAAAAACATTTTTTTAAATAATATCTTGCTTTTAAAAAAAAGCGTGAGGCGCTATGTGCCATAATTTTTGTATACTAAGCGCCTCGCGCTTTTTTAAATCTATTTTTAACTTTTTAGTTTGATATTCTTTAAAAGCATGTCTTTTTTTGTTTTTTAAACTATATTTTTGTAGTAAAATTTAGATTCCAGTTTTCACTCATGTTGGTTAGTCTTTTTTTTACATATTATAAACTAGCGCTTGACCGCAATCCTGCCTGATGGTAAGCAGTGACGCAATCGTTGATGGTAAAGCGCACTAGTTTATTAAAAGCCTATTCACTCTAGCCTTGAAGACACTCAAATTGTAGTCCGACGGAAACACCGCCGCTGGCAAATTGTTCCAGTCCCTCGATGTACGCGGTATAAAGGAGGAGGCGAAACGCTTCGTCCTAGTCTCACGGCTATTTTTTTAAAGATGAATAATTAGGCGGTGGATACCAATAATGACAAGGGTATATTTTTATTTCAATCCATTATGTCCACGACAATAGTATTACCAAAGAAAAAAAATAAAAGAATACAAATAGATTAAAGATGACAATGACATAAATTACACTCTCCATCTCATTTACAAATTGCGTGGCTCGAAATGAGAAAACCTTTCCACGTCCCATCCGATAAGTGGGGTGAGATAACGAAAAGCAAATGAGCGATTATCCAATGAGCTGGAACAAAATGTTCCGTCTCGCATTGCCGTGCCCCGTAATGTATACTCATTAATCATCGTGCACTCCGCTTCTGCTTGCTCGACAGTTAGCTAAAACCTGTTACATCACGTTTATTATTTCCTACGTTATAAATTACCAGAGCTGATCAATCATCGTTAAGTTTTTACAAGATCTTTGTTTGTTGCAGGCGCTGGCTGTCAGGCGACACCAGTGCGAGAACGTCGACGCCGACCCCTTAGTCTGGACCAATCAAAGGTTTATGCGATGGGCTCATAATATTGATTTAGGTGAATTTGCGGATAATCTGAAAGGTATGTTTGTTCTGGCTTTATATTGGTTATTTGCTAATGAAGTCCATGCCAGAATAGTCGATGAAACTGTTGATTATCTTGTTACAATAGACAGTGGAGTTCACGGCGGTCTCGTCGTACTTGAGCCGTCGTTCACCGGCGAGACTATGGCGACCGCGCTTGGCATTCCACCTTCCAAGAGCATTATCAGAAGACACTTGGTCGCTGAATTCGATGCTCTCGTTATACCAGCGAGGTGAGTCGTCCACACATTTATTCATATACCAACACAGGAAAATATAATATTTGCTTCAGAAACCTATTCGATTAATATTTATATGTTCCATCGCATCAATCAACTTGCAAGTCAATATTATTTCGCGCCTCTTCTATAATGTATCTCTGTAAATGTTATACTTTCCTTAGTATGTTACTTGATTTGAATGAATTGTGTATTTACAATATTTTATACTATGAATATATTTAGCAGTTTGGTGACAATGAGCACAGTATAACTATTATATATCATAACCAAGTTCCTAGATTGTTTGTCCCATAAGTGCATTGTTAAAATGAGTCGAAACGACGTATGTGAGTGGCGACGAGTGCAACTCTGTCGTGGTGAGACGCACATGCATGCTCCCAGTTGTTTGAGTGCTGAGTAGTGGCGAGTGGAGGTGCACTGAGCTGTCCCCTCCCGTACGTGCGCATCTGTAGTTGATTATAATGTGAGGTGCAATCCTGCAGGTATACGATATTTTGCCAGGTGGAAGAACTGCAAGTGGAGGCTGCCCGAGCATCCATGTTGTCCACCAAACAAAGATAAACCAACGAAAATCAAAAAACTCTCGTTTAAAAAATAAATTATCGCTTCGGTGCCCAAACCTGTATCTATGTAAAATTTCCTGTATCAAAATGTTTGTAAATTCGCTATTTTTACACAAAATATTTTCTTTGCGAAAGAAAATTTTGTATCTATCTACCTACCGTCAAAACTTGCTCGTTTTAGAAACTTTTTTGATGGAAAACTTTACGAGCGGTGAAGACTGATAAGTTATCGTAGGGATCGTGGTTTGTAAGTAAAGGATATCAAAAAGTTGGAGCGATCGGACAGTTGACAGTCATTTTATTTTGTACTTCGCCTTCGTCAATGTTAGATTCAATGTTGGACATTGTGACCCCCTAGAGTCCCGATCTTGCCGTAGATTAGATTCGTCGCGTTAATGTTAATTCGAGATTGATCAATTTGGTAAACTAGTAAATGTATACAACTTAGTTGATATTATAAAGATATAAGCATGAAATGCTTCGTATTATTCATAGGGGGTAACTCATATCCCATTACTTGCATTCACTAACGTTATTGAAAAGGATTCATTTCAATTTAATGACAGTTTGGAATAATTGTAATAATAATCGAAGATTTCACAATCTTTACAATTGAATATTCATAGGTGTAAAGACAGAACCATCACCGTAGCTTTAGGATTATAACAATAATAGCATTTACTGATACTGTAAGATAACTATGTTTTTGACTTGTATACATTCATACTGTAAAGTTGACAACATTGTATATTAGGTTCACCTGTAACGATATCGATTGACTATAAATGTGAATAAATCCTGATGAAAAAGATAAACCTAAGGGACATCGAGTCAGTTTCTTTATTATCCATCACCCTAAACTTGGCGATCCTTGCATCGAGACAGAACGGTAACGATCATTTTATCGATACATCATGAATGCCTCTCTGTCATCATCATTAGTCCGCACTACATTATAATCAGACTCTGTCCACATTTTCTCCTTCCATGTAACGTTTTATTTTGTAAAAATTTCCAACACGTTGACATTTCGTGCTTGATGGATTTAGTTATGACTTTTTGATTATATTGTTGTTGTTATTTTAATTCAAGCGTACAAGGAAGAGTACTGTTTGTTTCGAATTTCGGTTCAGATATCTAAAAACATTTGCTACCGACTCCAATGTTGGATCCAGTACTTTTCGTTGTCATCCAATCCATTAATATTTACTCGTGTTATTTCTTTTTATTTATATCCATATATTCGTACACAATCAGCATGATTTCGTATCATTTACAGCAAAGTGCATCATGCTTTTGATGTCTATGCAAAATATTATTGAATTACCATTCACTTTTTAATATCTGTCTCTCGTAGTTTCCAGTGAATATAAATCTGTGAATATAAAAATGTTTGCGTATATTTTCTGCTAGGTATAAAAACACAGTATTGAGGTCCAACAAGGCAACTTAAAGTGTAAAATATAACTTTACGAGAATTTGCATGTGAGCTTTTTGTGTTAGCAGTTATTAAATATAAATGAGTGCAAATTTGAGAGCTCGAAAGGATCATAACTAACGCAAACTACGCTCTGCCTGGCTTCTCAATGTGATCTCAAATTTGTACTGCTTCCGTTGTGTAGTTAAATGAAATTGTACTTGGTTTTCAGAAACTTGTTTGGTCACCAAATTAGGATGTTGGGTAGACCGTTCTCAAGGTCAGTTGCTACTGGATTACCAGGCATTGATCTAAGTGGGGATTCCAGGAGGCATAGTTTGAGGGTAAGACTTGACTAACTATTATAAATGATTAAAAAAAAATGACGTCAGAACTAACCGTGAATTATTTTCAGGGCTCAATAACTCGAGCTCTAGGGGTACTAAAGCCGAAGCATGAGAGGACATCACCGTCAAGCTCAAGCGAGAGCTCAAGCGTATTGAGCTTAACGCAGCCGTATCAGATATCGTACTCGCCGCCGATAGCTGTGCGCACGCTGTCTCAGCTGAGTATGACGTATGCGCCGCCGCCGACCCTACAGGAATATGAACCTATCTACACGCCTCTGAGTTTATACTCACAATCCAGTGTGTCAACGAGGGATAGTTTGACGAGACTGAACGATATCAAGGAGAACTCTAGTATTACTCATAGGTAAGTGACGCTGAAGTGTTTTTAAATATTTGCTTTATGTAAGTGTTCGCCGCGACGACCATGAGAATAGGTGCCAGAGACATTGCAGCTGCTCTATGATCCAGAGACAAAATATGATACTGATATGTCACATAGGACCCTAGTATACGAGTATAACCTTAATTTTTAACACGTTAGCAAACTGAGCACAAAGAAAATAGCAGAATATATACTGCTAATTAGTCATTTTTTTTTTGTTGTTGTTTTTTTATACGTCATGATTACCAACTAAACATTTTATTTCATTAATTTAAATAATGTTTGTCTTATCTACTCCATAGACTTGGTTAAGAAAAAATACACGCTATTTACAAAAAACTAAGTTACGTATTTAACAGTTTACATTTCTATAGATAGAATTAATTTGACGTGAAAAAATCGCGTAAATTCAAAACAATGTTCAATTTGTTTTCTTCTTTAGGTACAACCATTGTTATAAGTTTTTGTGTATCAATGTATAAAGCTCATATTTTAAAACCAACAGGATTGTATGACCTAATTATAATTTGTTCGTTCACAAGAATGAGAAACAAAAGTTTGCTGTTTCCCAACATAATCTAATGTAGTACCCTAGCCTGGGTAGGTGTTTGAACCAACACCTACTTCAATTTGTAGGGATAACCTTGTTAGGTTCACGACATTTGCATTTTGACATTCTGTTTCTTGGTATTTATATGGACTTATTCTTTCTTTTATTATTTATCTAGGAAGCCCTGAATATTTTAAAACAATGAAATATTCCTAAACTGTAAGTCTTATTTACACTAGGGCAGTTGCTTGATCGTCGAAAAGTGAGCATGACCAGGCGATTTATCGCACTACTCTCTGTAGCATGTCCATGTGTGTTATGTAATTCTCCTCGTGTAAAAGATCCGCAAGGCACATATCTTCCTTTTTTTTTTTTTTTTTTTTGTAGTGTGGCACTAGTTATGACTTTGTGCCAATTTCAAGTAAAATAAAAATCTTCAAAAGTTCTTCTTTCTTTCTCTTAAGGCTTCGCACGGTTTGTGCATTTAGCAAATGACACGTACCTAATGAATTATTCATGTCGAAAAAGACGGCCGCGAGAACCGAACACTAGGAGGAAGATTTGGTACAAAGCCATGATGTGGCCACTATGCTACAATATTTCACTGTTCTTTATGAATTATTCACTGAATGCACTTTTTACTACATAAAGTACGCGTTTTATTTAGTAAACGACACTATAAATAATTCAAAAGTCCAATGAAAAATGAGCGTGGCACTCATCTTAGCTTCCCGCCAAAACCTCCATATCTTCCTTTCTCAGTAAAGTTTTTTTCTTTCTTCTAAAGGTATGGACATAAAGCGGACCATGCTCACCGAGTGAGCTCGCCCCTGCCGGCCAAGTCGGCAGACGATGCGCTACTGAAGCAGAAGAGACACCGGCGCGTCAAGAGCATTGGAGACATCAACGCCTGTACCAAGACGCCGGTGTAAACACATCCTTATGTCAATTATTTTCAGGGCTTTATCATTGAAGCGATTTGTTAAGGACTTGGGCGACACCAATTTTGCACACACTGTCTGTAGCCGTTCATGGGAGTCTTGATTTATCTTTTCAGAGATAATGCAGATGTATTTGGTTAAACTCACAAAGATCAGATCTGAAATGTTACTCAAAATGTCGTCGCGTCGCCAATCCTCAGACTTCGCTTGTATAACAAGGCTCTAAATGTGTCCTTTATCCTAAATGTTATTTTGGTTAGAGAATGTTCCTTTAGTGAGATGTAAATCCCTTTGTCCTCATCCTCAATCCTCCTTTTGTATATTCAATTGTACTACAATTTATTCGAATGGAAAATTCTTTAAAAACGTCATGACCCTTTTGATAGTTGAACAGAACGATATAAAGAAAATCTTGTAGAAAATTATAATGGAGCATCTTATCACTAGATCCAGTATAGGAAGTATCGTATTGACTTCATAGTAAAAAAATTTACCTCTTTATTGTAAAAATATCACTAGATCTTATCAAGGTAATATTTGAAGTATGTAAGGTGAGGCAATCATTGTGTAGGAAAAATAGAAAGCATGTCTCTAAGAGTGTAGTAAACGTAAAATAGTCATTCTCAAATACCAGATTCAATAGTACCAAATGTTGAGGACCTAATTGACATTTTGATTATGTCATTCAATCATCGAAACACACAGTTGATCCGTGTTTACTGGTTTTAACCACAGCAACGTTTAGGTACATACAGGGAATATACCTACATCAATGTTGAACCAAGAGTTTGTGCGGACACAAATATCATTTAGTAAAAAGTGGCATATCAAAAATTTTGAAATCAATTTGTGTAAGCAAATAGACTGAATTTTAATAACAATAGTTAATAATTTGATTGTATTATGATATTCAGTATTACAATATACAGGATATAGTATTATAATGTGTGTAACTTTCACATTTTTTCAAATAAGTTTTTACACCGACCATTTTACTTATGAAAGTTTCGGTTATCAAACTAGACAATGTATTTAGCATCATTTTTATACCAAATTTTAGATAATAGGTAACTTTGATAAGAGGTGACTTTGATATGTGAAATGGTTAATAACACTTTACTCACCACGCTGTGTTTATTTGCTGAACACTGTGATACTCTCACGCATTGAATAAACCCAGAGCTTTTAACTCCAGTATTATATACCAAAATACATATTAGACTATTACATAAGTCAATAAGTACATAGGACATAACATAATACATTCCCATCGAGCTTGAATTCTATACTTTTGATATTGATGTGTATTCAATTTTGTTATTTTTTATTGTTTTTAATTATTTATTTTATACTTTAATATGTGATTTTCATTTTGTGATATTTGAGTTACCAATTAGTTATGATTCGTAAAAACTTTTAAAATAAAGAAGATGAAAATTAATATGGCGTGTTTTATTTACATCTCTTGATTTGGTTGGATAAATTGGATAGTGATTCTATTTATAGAGTATAAAGGATATGATAAGGAGCTTAGACAAAGTATCTGAACAAATATATTCCAAAGGAACCCGATTTATTTTTCAATTGTGAACATTGTTGGCCATGGAGGGAAGGTCGTGTTTTCATTCGGTGCGGTAAGGGCCACCAGCTATTTATATAATAGCTCATTCTGAAGGATCTACAAAAGAGGCTGATAAAAGACTTTGCTCAAGTTTTCGGGAATACCAATGTTTTTTGAAGATAAGTAAATATTTCTGTTTCTCAGAAGTTCCTTATATGTGAAAAAAAGATACCGAAGATAATGTTTTGGTGCAAATAAAACAATGTCCGGGTTCGATTCCCGCACGAAATAAATATTTGTATGGTTGTCTCGGGTCTGGCTGTTTGTGTACGTGTGTTTAAATGTTTGTAAATGCACCCATGATAAAAGAGTAATTCATAGTTTGCGGCAACCCTTTTTAAACAACTAAAACTAACTATACGAAGGAATGATTTTAGTCAAAAACACCTGCCTGGTTACGAAGTAAGGTAAAGGTACTAAAAATGGTTCCACCAACCAGACAAAGTCTTGCCGCCAAGCGATTACGTTGCGACGCGTGCAGTTTGGTCGTGGAATTGCTAACTTTTCTAAGCTATAATACCTAAATGTGACTGCTCTGTGAGTCTGGTGGTTGCAAGTGCCACTTTTGAGTGTAGGATCCTAGGTCCAGGTCAGGTAAAGTGTTAATGGGTTTTTCCATCGTATAACGGTGTGATAACTCCGTGCCTCGGAAACCACGTTTAAGTGGTGGTGCTACGCCTGTTATATCTCCGGTCGTGTATGATAATTTGCCGTCCAAACGGAGTGTTAGGGAAGAGACCGCACCTATATCAACGAACACATATGCGCATTTTTTACTTTCTGCCCCGAAGGCTAATCTCAAGTCTGTATAGTCTAGTAAGTAGTATAGTATAAGTCTGTATAGACTACCAATACAGTCTGTACGATTTGTTAGTCCTCCAGACGACCAATACGACCAACAGTCCATTACGCGTAGGCGTCACATCCATATAATTTATTCCCTCATAAAATATAGAAATGCAAATTAAAGTCGAAACTTCTGGAGCGCCTGAAAATATTCAGGAACACCTAAACGATTCCTCTTTCGATAATATAGTGTAGGAGCCCTGATATCAAGTCACCACCGAAGTTAGCTGATCAATTAATTATTTATAGAAGTTGTCGGCTTTCGGCCGGGAAAAGTTCGTTATGGCGTCGGCCGTTGTCTTGTGAAGTGTTAGCTTTGGGGATGCTCATAAATAGTTGCGAATAGCTCCTGTTAGAGCCAATAGGTTCGATAAGCTATTAGTAAGGAAAGTGCGGGATAATAGTACCTTGGAGGTGGTATTTCAATTTTATCTATTATTACATTGACACACGCGTGGATGTCCTAAAATATCCCAGCTATAAACTGCCTGTGTTCTAAATTACATTCATGTCCGTTCATTCACATATCTACACCCAGATAAAATTCTACAATAGTTATTTGTTATACAAGAGTGCAACGTTGCTTTTTAACCGCGTGTTCAATTTTGATGACCGAGCAAGCGAAGGATTCTAAAATTGAATCACGAGCGCAGCGAGTGATTCAAAATTAGAATCCTGAGCGTTATTTATTTATTTATATATTCTTTATTGTACACCAAATATCAAACAAAACAATCAACACAAAAAAAAGAAACATACAATGGGCGGCCTTATCGCTAATGCGATCTCTTCCAGGCAACCAAGGAATGGACAGATTCTTCCGAACCACAAATGGGACTGTCATTGGTGCAAATATTATTATACTAAGATAGATACACAAATACATACATATACAATATACATAAACAAATACATAGATACTGAACAGAACAAGTTAACAAATAAATTAGCGAAAAAGTGTTTGTTGGACGAAGATCATAACGACAAGTAGTGTTCCTTCACAAGTCTCTTGAATTCTTGCAACGACTGCGCACGTTTTATTTCAATTGGCAATGCATTCC
Organism: Sesamia nonagrioides; assembly: GCA_017933935.1. Lineage (NCBI taxonomy): Eukaryota > Metazoa > Arthropoda > Insecta > Lepidoptera > Noctuidae > Sesamia > Sesamia nonagrioides. The sequence continues at coordinate 1,482,573 of JADWQK010000006.1, forward strand.
ACAAACGAGGGGCATGAACAGTGAATGATTTATCAAGGAACGTTGTGGAATGCGTAGGCATTTTGAGCTTTAAATTATCTGATGACCTTAAAGATTTATTATGTGAGTTCCACAGAAATTGAAAGCGGCTCTTGAGATAAAGAGTGAAAGGAGAAAAAGCACATTATACAGAAGGGAAAGAATATGAGCATTCCGACGAAGGCGAATTGGTAACCACTTGAGCTTCACACGAAATTCGGATACATGGTCATATTTGCGCAGACCGAATATGAACCTTATACAAACATTTTGAAGTCGCTCAAGCTTATCTAGTTGGTCTTGGGTAAGATCAAGATAGCTGACATCAGCATAGTCAAGGATGGGTAGAAGAAGTGACTGTGCAAGCGCAATCTTGGTGGCAGTCGGCAGGAAATTACGTAATCTCTTCAGAGACGCAGCGGATGCAAATAGCTTGCGGCTAACTTCCTGCAGCTGGGCAGTCCAAGAGAAGGCTTTGTCAATATATATTCCCAAGTTCTTAACTTTTTCACTAAAGGAAACCACTGAGTTTTCAAAAGAAACTTGAGGTAGGGTCGTCCAGTCGATTCTAGAGACCGTCCTAGAACTGCCCACGACAATAACCTGCGTCTTTATGGGGTTGACCAAAAGCCCATATCTTTTGCTCCAGTCACATATGCGAGCCAGATCACGATTAATCGCTACTATAGCCTCAGACAGATTTCCAAGAGGCGCTCGTGAATAAATTTGCAAATCATCAGCATAAAGATGGTAGGAAGAAATTAGTTCGTCAGAGATAGAGTTAATAAAAACTGCGAAAAGTAAAAGTGATAGCACGCCACCCTGCGGTACACCAGCAGACGTATTACACCAGGAAGACAAGATCTCCCCGAAGCAGATACGTTGCCGACGACCAAACAGGTAACTACGAAACCAGTCAATTGCCGATGGAGATATGTTAAGAGAACAAAGTATGCCAAGCAAAACATCGAAATCAACAGTATTAAAAGCATTACTGAAATCCAGCAAAGCTAAGACCGTCAGATTACCACATTCCATGGCTGACCTTATATCATCCGTAATATTCAGAAGCGCTGTGGTGGTGCTATGACCAGGACGAAAGCCAGATTGGAAGGAGTTGAGGAGATTATTCTTAGAGAGAAAAGTGCTCATTTGATTATGAATTAACCGTTCAAGGACTTTGGAAAGGAATGGTAAGATGGATATTGGACGATATTCAGAAAAGGATTCGGGATTAGACTTTTTAGGTAAAGGAATAATTTGGGCATCTTTCCACGAGCAAGGAAAAACCCCACTAGATGCTGAAAAGTTGAGGATATGACAAATTACGGGAAGAATAATATCCACCACAGGGAGCAACATATTACGGCTGATACAGTCACTTCCCACTGCATTGGAAGTAATTGATAGTATGCTCTTCTTAACATCACAAGCGGAAAACTGATCAAAGACAAATTGAGAATAACTGGGAGTCGGAAGGACACGAGGTGAAAAATCTTTGCACTCGAGTGCAACACGTAACTTTTCATTCCACCTCAGCGAGGAAATGACTAAATGCAATAAAAAAATGTTTACAATCACAAGATAGGTACACTTTTATTTCGGTTTAGGTATTAATTACTACATTATGACAGGTAAGTATTACAGAATAATCTTTAAATTACAATAAAATAATACTAAAGTATAATTAAGAAAATTTTAAAGTAACGTTGCAACAGTTATTTAAATTGAGTGTAATATTTTTGTTTGGTACTGTAATATTGGTGTTAGTCACTTGTGTACTGTTTTTCGGTAAACTGTCTGTCATACTTAATAGTTGTACCGATTCATCGGATTCACTTGGCGTGAATGTTGGAGAGAGAGGGAGATGGTTAGGTGTTTCATAACGGCTTATTTTTGATGTAGAAGGGCCAGTCCAAGTTTCCGATTGAGGCTCTTTCAGTGTAATGGCTCCTACGATGCCTTCATATATTTTAGACTTATTTTGGATGGAATCCTCTATGTATCCCTCTACAACTGCATTGGTCTTCCAGCCTCCGTGGCGCTTAAGGGACAGGAGATCAGCTCGGGAATCAGCCAAAAGTGTGGCTGAAGTTCGTCGGAAACAATGACCCGTGTACAACAGGGGTTCTGGAAGTTCAAGAAATGTTGCTATTTCTCGTGGGATACTGCCAATTTTATTAGTACCCATAGGCTGTCTAATACACTTTCCATTGCGATACTGTAGAAAAAAACGATTGATTGGAGTGTTAGGCGGCCGTAAGGCTTGATATTTCTCAACAATCGTTACGTATTCCTTGCGAATGACAAAGTTGCGGTCTCTTTTTGTCTTTGTATTAGGTAAAATAATTAATAGTAAGTCATCTGAATGTTTCTCAATATTTTTGACATTAAGTTGTGTTAGTTCATTAGTTCGACATGCTCCGTTTATTCCAATAATAAGAACAACCTGCAATGTAAAGAGTATTGTAGTAGATAAATGAATAAAATTTATATGAACGCATAATTATGCCTATCAACATTTACTAAGTATACTATTTAATTGAGATTAATATATGTACTTAAGTAGATACTTCGTTAAGAAACTTTTCAATATCAGATACTGTGAAAACCTTCGATTTTTTTGGATGATGACCAGATGAGCCTCTTTTTAAAAATGCTACTAATTTAGGATAGGTATCGATATGTATGTCTTTTTTCATCTTTATTGTTGCTTTTAGCATCGAATACGTACTCCATAGAGTGCTTGCTTTCTTGTTCTCGGATAATTCTATAAAATATGCTAGCAAAACGTTTTCTGAGAAAGTTTTGGCTCCTTTTGCTAGTCGCCACGTGTTGAACATATCGTACTGTTTTAAATACTTCTCGCGTGATTGTTGAGGTAGAAAACTCATTTGCGCATTATTAACAGTTTCAGTCAATTCTGTTGGCGTCAAACAAACTTCCTCGTCGCTAGAATCACTCATTTTAGTTTTTCACTTGTTTTCAAGTTTCTTTTTTTTAATATAAGGTTTAACAATGACGTGAAAAAATGCCGCGTAAAGAACCGCGTACAAAGAAAATTGAAAAAGAACACCAAGAAGGTTCCGAGTCTGAGTTTTTAACAAATTAAAAAAAAAGTTGTATGATATATTCGGCACCATAGAGGTAACAGTAAATAGGTTTAATGTTTTTTTTTAATTTACAAACTTAGTGCACACGATGTTCTAAATTCAATTTACTTTATCCTCTAGAGAATAAAAACGGCTTTTCCAGTCAGATATTGAAGATATAAAAATACTCTTTCCGAGATGGTGGGATGAAAACTATATTTTCGGCGCCAAACTCGTTCCCACACGTCTTAGAGATTTGTTTTTTTTTTTCAAAATTATTCAATGTATTGTAATTTTCGGTAAAAAAATATAATTTACAAGGATTTTGTTTTTTTTATTACATAGGTACCCAATAGAAACAACCAAGGTAAACCTTTAATTTTTTTGTTAAATCTAAGTATTGAGTAATTCTTGCGTAGCAGAATATAATAATTAAGTCTAGTAAAAGCCTAATTGAATAAATAGTTAAGTCGTGGTGGCCTAGTGGTTAAGACACTAGCCTCTCAAGTATGAGAGTGCGGGTTCGATTCCAGGTCAGGCAAGTACCAATGTAACTTTTCTAAAGTTATATGTACTTTCTAAGTACATCTTGGACAGCAATGACTGATTACAAGGTGAAGGAAAACATCTTGAGGAAACCTGGACCACGCTTGCTCAATGCGGGTTGGCGATTTCATTAAGTCTGAAATCACCAACCCGCATTGAGCAAGCGTGGTGATTACACTCAATGCTTCTCTGTATGAGAGGAGACCCGTGCCCAGCAGTGGGACGATAAGAAGATTGATGATGTGTGATGTAAATAAAATAGAATAAAATACTCTTTATTATGTTCACAATATACTTAAATTACAAAACAATAACATGAATATTTTACAAAAGGTTTTAAGGGTGGCCTTATCGCTAAGAGCGATCTTTTACAGATGAACTTTAGCAGTAGGTAGGACTAAAACGAATGAAATAAAACATAAGTACAGGTCGCGTCCGCTTTCGCGTTTAACTGACTTTTCCCTCGTCAATATCACGACAAAGGAACCTATCAATATCTGTGGCAATAGAGAGACGAAATAAAGCAGTGGATTGCGCTGTAACCAGAGTTGTGGTGGATTTGGCAGTCGCATCACGTGCAGAGCCCGGGGACATTCTATCATTACGCCATGGATGCGGCGGTATTGCGGTGTTGTGGACACTTGCAATATAGTATACCTAATATATAACCAGTAGCTCCTTTATTACGATTCCGAAATGACAGTATATTACCAATTGCGGAGGTCAACCGACCTGATATTTTAGTAATATTCAACGCAAGATGTCGACTGAAATACACCCTCGGAAGAATTAATGGAGCCACCGTACAATTTATGCTTAAAGACATACTCGTAAAACATCAAAATTATGATGAGACAGAAAAAGTGCCTATGCAATTTTGAAGCTAATTTCCAGGAAGCCGACTTAATTCGGAGTCACTGTTCTTCTTAATTCATGAATAAGAAAAGAAAATAAATTTTAGTTTGGTCGCTGTATGAGCTTGATTATGTCGATTTTGTTTTTGTTTGTTTCTGTTTGCGTATAAAGAGTACACAAAGTTACTTTTAATGGATATGCAAAATTCGAAACACGTGATTAGACGTGTTTGTTAAAATATCAAAAGATATCATGAAAATTTCATATTTATGTATCAAAGTTATGATACATAAATATGGTCAACGCGCCGCGCGCCGCTTCGGTTGCCCACCCGCGCCTGCAGCCTTGCGTATATTAATATTCATTTCTGTTTGTATTGTAATTAACTGAATCTTACGGACTTATTGATGTATTGTGATGTAAAGTGAGCGCCTGAAACACAGGTTTAATAAACCTAGCTCGGGCATGTCGCTAATTTTACATGATTCTCTGTATAATAATACGTTCTGTATGACCTTATGTATATTTTTAGTCACACATAATACCTAGCTGTTATTTAGGCAATAAGATATGTATGTAAGTGTATAAAAATATTTTTGTAGCTTTGGTTTTACAATGTTGTGTAAGTTTTATGAATAAAGATTATTATTATTATTAACTACTGATAACATTTTCCATCACATTTGCAGGCTTTAGACTATCGTAACTGTCAAGTGTGCTTTACTCGTACATTATAAAATAAAATATAGTATAATTTACTTAAGACTTGTTAATTTTATTTCTAACGTAGGTACTTATTGTACCTACGCGCGAGACGGGGGCCCCGAACCGCACGAGCCTAGGATAGGACCTCATCTGCCAAGAACTGACTTGTGCGCTCGTTAACCACACTGCAACAATCCATACCCATATTATATATGCGAAAGTATCTCTGTCTGCCTGTCTGTCTGTCTGTCCGGCTTTCACGCCAAAACTACTGAACCGATTGGAATGAAATTTGGTACACATATAGTCCTGAGAAAGGACATAGGGTATAAAACATCCAGCTATGACCAATAGGAACCGAGCATGAACAAAAAATGTTGCGAAAACGAGAGCAAACGCGGACATGCATATTGCTCCCATTATTTTAACAGGCGCTTATTTTTATATCAACTGAGCTCTTTCGGTCCGAAGCTTATGCGTGTGAAACCGCGGGGCACAGCTAGTTTTTAAATATATTTGGGAAAAAATATAACATGGTGTAAAAATTATTGGAACCGATTCAGTTACTTATTCTGAACAAAGTGTATTCAGGTTTTGTACAAAGAAAAAATAATGTTGTACAATTCGTCTTTCTAAATTTAAGAGCGTAAAGGCCCAATTTCACAATCGACAGATAATTTTTGCAATAAATTCACGTCTGACAGATTTCGTCCGACAACGGATATTTTGCGCGCCAACGCGACACGAATCTTCGCCTGCTAATGTAGCCCCGGCATTTAACGAACGTTAAACATCATCAAAGTTACGTTAACGGACGTAACTTTTTGACGTACGTATGTTACGATAACCAACCGTTTGAAACAACCCGCCCTTAGCATGGAATAATTGTTAAACTGGCGTTGGAAAAATCAGCCGTAACAGGGTTATTTTATTCCAAAGACATCCTTACTAATATTATAAACTAGCTGACCCGTGCGAAAAATTCGCACTATACTAATTAGAATTTTTAAGTCCTTTTTATAAATAAACAGTGAAGCGGAATAATTTGAAAATAGTATTCCATGGTACCAGGGACGAATATCTGTCGATTGGTGGGCGGGACGTTCAGATTGGTTCGATAGAAAGAGAGAAAAAGGGAGAAAACGGTTTCAGACCCTTGGAGAAATAATATATGTTGATCGAAAAGTGAGTTTGTTTGTTTGTTTCGCTTTCACGCCGTAACTACTGAACCGATTGCTTTGAAATTTTTCAAACATAAAGTTAAAAGTCCGGATTAAATAATGGGGTACTTTTTATCCCGGAAAAAAATTATTTTCCCGAGGGAAATCCAAAAAGCGCGATATAACCGATCTTCACGCGAGCGAAGCCGCGGGCGGAAAGCTAGTTAGATTATAATTTAAGGTATGTACTGTTAAATTATAACGTAACATACTAATCTTATACTTACTATCTATTTGATTTCATCATCATCAACCTTTTTATCGTCCCACTGCTGGGCACTGGTCTCCTCTCATACAGAGAAGGATTGAGCGTAATCATCGCGCTTGCTCAATGCGGTTGGCGATTTCAGGCTTAAGTCCAGGTTTCCTCAAGATGTTTTCCTTCACACTATAATCAGTCATTGATGTCCAAGATATACTTAGAAAGTACATATAACTTAGAAAAGTTACATTGGTACTCGCCTGACCTGGAATCGAACCTGCACACTCATACTTGTGAGGCTGGTCCTGGTGTAACTGGTGTTTTATCCACTACGCCACCACGACTTGATTTATCCAACGATTAAACAGTAAAAATATCCATTTATAGCAATTAGAATATCTATTTAAATACCTATTGATTACTACTACTACTATTACATACTACATACTATTATTACATACTATTATTATATTGATTATTACTACTACCTATTATAAATAACAATACACCTGCGCACCCATTACCTAAATTAGTATTATTATCCTTATAGTCACACTAGCGGCCGCCAGCGACTTTGTTCGCGTGAAGTTAGTTATGCTGCACTCCTATTGGTCGCGGCGTGATGTTATATAGCCTAAAGCCTTCCTGAATTAATGGGCTATCCAACGCAAAAAGAATTTTTCAAATCGGGCCCATAGTTCCCGAGATAAGCGCGTTCAAAATATTAGTATAAATAGTATAGACTCAGATTTTACCTTATAGGTAAATAGTGTACCTACATTTTCAGTTGGAACGTGGTTTATACCAAGCAAAAGCAAAATAAATCCACTCAACATTAAAAGCTAATACCAGTTTAGAAACTAAGACAACATCGTTAACAGAGAATCTATTTTAAAAATAATCTTATAAGACGAAGTCATTTCCGAATGGCGGGCTCTATACCGATTGGTGCAACTTTCCGTTTATTAACTGTGCAAAGTTGTACGGAGCCTTCGCTCTCGAAAGTCTCGAATAAGGTTTGCAGCAACAAGGTGTCGTTAGCAGCAGCGCAGGCGCCGGACGGACGCGAGCAGTCCCGAGCAGCCCGATAAACTCAGCAACTCTCACGAACTAGCCAAGTTTAGTTAGCAAACTGTACTTTTCTTTTCAATTCCACAAAACGACCATAAAAGCCACAACTGCTTTGAAAATTCAAATTAAATTGAGATACGTTCAATATAGAGTTATATACTTACTACCCGGGCGCGATAAGTTGGGACCTGAGTGCACACTATTTGAATAAAATAGGACCCTAGGTATTTAATTATGTATCACCGAAAGTGTTGACTATGGTTTTGTAATGAATAAAAATACAATGTTTAATTTTATACATTTATTTTATCTATTATTTACATTATCTCATCTATCAACGTCACCGCACTCAGGTCCCAACTTATCGCGCACGGGTAGTACCTATAGAGTTGCAAGCGTACCATTCTTACTAATATTATAAATGGGAAAGTGAGTTTATTTGCTTGTTCCGCTTTGACGCCGTAATCACTGAACTGATTGCTTTGAAATTTTGCAGACGTAAAGTTAGAAGTCTGGATTAAATAATAGGGTACTTTTTATCCCGGATAAATTTGATATTCCCAGGGGAAATCTAAAAAGTGCGATATAACCGAACTCCACACGCCTGAAGCCGCGGGCGGAAAGCTAATCGAAAAATAAGTCGATAAATTGATCAGTAAAATCTAACTGCGTACGTTATTGATAAAGGCCCACTTCGAATCTGCTAACGACTCAATATGATAACATTTTCCCATTTTTGTCAGAATAAAGACGAAATAATACTTTCTTGAGTCACGTAACTGTTGGGGAACGCATCATTAAGTTCAATAACGCTGAGAAAGCTGGCTTGCCGCACTCAAGTGGGCGAGACATGGAATCCACGCATTTTATACTGTCAGCGAAAATTCAATCTAGAAACTGCGATAAATCGACGCTTCATGATAGCAGAAAATATGCAAAAATATTCCTATCAGCTCGGAAATGAAGTTGAAGCACCGAATAAAAATTTACTTCTCCAATTTGCAATGAACATTGTACGCACTAAATATACCTACTTACAACTAACTTCATATACCAAGTTTATTTGAGAATCATAAAGTGAGTGATTTTCGCTTACGTTATTGAAAATTTAATAGATAAATTATAGGTTGGTTCAGATACGCGCTGTAAATTAAAATTAGCCGGACAGTGGCTCCGGTTACTTCATTAACAAATTAAATTTAAAAGAAGCACGCTTTCCTTTCTGTTTATTAAGAAAAGGACAGAAGACCCCTGTCAATTACGATAGGTACTAAAAATACGTCAATTTACGCCTGGCGCTGACCTTTTTAAAGAAATATAGAAAGGGATGCGCTGAACAAGAGTCTTGTCTTGTGTCGAAGACAAAAGTCTTCGACCAGTGTGTGTTGCCAGTGATGACTTATGGAATTGAGACGTGGTCGCTAACAATTGGCCTTATAAGAAGGCTCAAAGTCACTCAAAGGGCAATGGAGAGGGCTATGCTTGGGGTTCCACTGCGCGATCGAATCAGGAATGAGGAGATCCACAGAAGAACGAGAGTAACCGACATAGCCCGAAGAATTGCAACACTAAAGTGGCAGTGGGCTGGATACATTGGCCGTAGGACCGATGCTCGATGGGGCCGACGGATCCTCGAGTGGCGACCACGCACCGGAAGACGTAACGTGGGTAGGCCCCCGACAAGGTGGACCGACGACCTGGTGAAGGTCGCGGGAAGCCGCTGGATGCGGAAAGTGCAGGAGCGATCGTCGTGGAGAACCTTGGGGGAGGCCTATGTCCAGCAGTGGACGTCTTTTGGCTGAAATGATGATGATGATGAACAAGATTACTTACAAGGAATTATGTAACAAAGATTTTGCCACGTCAATTTCAAGCCTGAAATTAAGAAAACAATCATTCATTTGTTACTAACTGCGTCTGGTGGTTTTACTTAAATAAGAATCAATGGGGCCGATTCTGTTGTTCACAAACTAAGCTAATTTTACGTTATGTGCATCTTTTTCACAACACAACACAACATATTACAACAACATACCACACACATATGAACATACATACACACACACACACACACACATACACACACACACCCCCCCACACACACACACACACACACACACACACACACACACACACACACACATATGAATATATATGTTGATAACAGTTAAGTTTCATCCTGTCAAATTAAGATACTCCATAGATAGTTTAGACGCGATTATAAACATGGCGACTATAAATACGCCAGTTTATGTCAGGAGCACACTAATTTGACAGGTCTAAACTGACATTTTGTCATCTGTCCTTTGCTTAATGACATAGAAAGAAAAGGATGCATTGAACTTAAATTTAATTTAGTTTTTGAACAACAGAATCAAGGCCATTATCATGAGATTATCGGTATATAATTTATAGTTTACGTATGTACCAAATATCTTTCAATAACATTCTGGTATTTTAGTATGAATGCATAATAAAATAATACAGAAAAACTCAAATCGTTTATATTCACACTAGCTTTCCGCCCGCGGGTTCGCCCGCGTGGAGTTCGGTCATATCGCGCTTTTTAGATTTCCCTCGGGAATATCATTTTTTCCGAGATAAAAGGTAGCCTGTGTTCTTTCTCAGGGTCTAAAGATTGTCTGTGCCAAATTTCATCAAAATCGGTTGAGAGGTTTAAGCGGGAAAGCGTAACAGACAGACAGACAGAGTTACTTTCGCATTTATAATATTAGTATGGATTATACATATGTATTTGTTTAGACATTTCTACACATATTTATTGAGATAGTTTAGTGTCCAATTTAACCACACACTGGCTCAATTTCAGGTTCTGAACGAAGCTATAATCTTATAAATAGGTTACTGTTCTGTCTGTTATTGTGTTTCTTGTATCACGAAATCGAAACAGATTACGCTTTATTAATTCAAACAAAATGTTTCGACAAAATATAGTGAAAATATTTACAAATTGATAGTGTTACGACAATCAATTTAAAAAAGAATGCTATCCTTTTTAGGGTTCCGTACCTCAAAAGGAAAAAACGGAACCCTTATAGGATCACTTTGTTGTCCGTCTGTCTGTCTGTCTGTCTGTCTGTCTGTCTGTCTGTCTGTCTGTCTGTCTGTCAAGACCCTTTATCTCAAGAACGCGTGGACGTATCAAGCTGAAATTCACATGAAATACTCAGGTCTATTGTCCCTTTAAGCTGTGAAAATATCAAACTTCTAAGCCAAGCCAATCAAAAGATACAGCCGATTATATCGATATTTTCAACAAATTTTCGACACTCGCAAAGGAATCAAAACCTACAGGATACTTCCCGTAAACTCAGAATCTTGAAATTTGGCATGAAGGATTGTCATATAATGCAAATATAGGAAAAATTGCGAAAATCACATTTTTTAGTTATATAATATAATAAACATATTTTAATAAAATGGAACTTACTACCTTATTTCTCACGAACGAATAAAGTTATCAAATTGAAATTTATACCAAATACCTAGGTCTATTGTCCCTTTAAGCTGTGAAAATATCAAACTTCTAAGCCAAGCCAATCAAAAGATACAGCCGATATGTCGATATTTTCAACAAATTTTCGACACTCGCAAGGAATCAAAACCTACAGGATACTTCCCGTAAACTCAGAATCTTGAAATTTGGCATGAAGGATTGTCATATAATGCAAATATAGGAAAAATTGCGAAAATCACATTTTTTTGGTTATATAATATAATAAACATATTTTAATAAAATGAAACTTACTACCTTATTTCTCACGAACTAATAAAGGTATCAAATTGAAATTTATACCAAATACCTAGGTCTATTGTCCCTTTAAGCAGTGAAAAATCAAACTTCTAAGTTAAAGCGATCAAAAGATACAGCAGTTTATACCGACACCTTAGACAAATTTCCGTCACACGCTAGGGAATCAAAACCTACAAGCAAAGACATTAAAATTATATTTACAATAGACAGGACATCACGAACAAAATCGTAAGCCAATACTTTTATCGACTTGGTTAAAAGTCGCTCCGTCTAGTCTGGGCGTCAGGACGTAATTTGTGTCCACCAAGAATAAACATTTTCTAAGGAAATATGCCATGTTGCGCTTTGTGTTACTGTACATCTCGTTATAGTAAAACGACTGGACCTAACTTCGGAATGTTTTTCTATGAATTATTTATATTTCGTCTGCAATTCAAATTTAAAAAAAATCTTAGTTCTAGAAAATTTTCCATTATTGTAAAAGCGCCCTCTATTGTTGAGTAGATTTACTATTTTCTAGAGTAGAGATGTAGTAATGTTGTTTATCGATTTAGTTATCGATAATACTTATTAAGATGAATACATTTTGTTGTATTTTATTAACATTTAAAATATAGCTAAATAAACTTAAAATATTACTATATTTCAAGTTTATTTATTATTAACTCTATTTAAACATAATCATATCATATTAATAAACAAAATTGAATGAACAATTACTATAAATTCATTTATCTAGGTTTTTGTTATTTTTGGTTTCGAATAAAAATAATGTCGTAGGGAAAAAGTGGATACGATTTGTCCAGATAGACCGTAGAGAAGAAAATTGGCTTCCGTCTCATTCGTCGAAATTATGCTCAATGCATTTTAAAAGAGAAGTTATCTACTTTGGAAAGACATGTCGATCAAACTTAAAAAAAAAAAAAAGAATCGGTACCTTGTATTAGAAATGAAATAGTAAGTTATTAATTTCAGTACTTTTCTACTTAACCGTAAAAATTGGAATAAAATTTACTGTTAAGTGGATAAGTACATAGATTACATAACTTATTTATAATGAAATATATTCATAAAATATGTAGGTACGTAGGTAGGTATATGTAGTACAATGATTGCGAGCTACTTTGTGATTTTGAGGATTCCGTACCTAAAAGGTAAAACGAACCCTATTCATGGGACTTCTCTGTTCGTCTGTCCGTCTGTCACCAGGCTGTATCTCATAAACCGTAATAGCGAGACAGTTGTAATTTCCAGAGATTGTGTTAGTATTTCTGTTGTCGCTATAACAACAAGTACTAAGAATAAAAATAATAAAATATTTAAGGGGGCTCCCATACAAAAAACGTGAATTTTTGCCGTTTTTTGCTCCATATTAATAACGGAAACAGATAGACGCTTAAAATGTTCACAGAATATTTGGTTATATATTCAAATTACAAATAAATAATTAAAATAAAATAAATACTTGTAGTGTTATTTTATTAACCTACATATACTTACTTCTTCATACTCATATATCATTCATTTCTGCAGGTCATAATACGCATTCCAGTATTATGAGGCGCTGTTCTGATAATATTTTACTACACCAAGACTCATTATTCTGCTTACAGACACGGTCCTCAACTTCAAGCCTAAGTTTCGGCGACTTGGCGATAACTAGGCGTAAGAAGTTGTACCTGTGCTGTATCGTATTCATTTTGCGACTGGTGCTTAAATGTGTTTACTAGTATATTTATAGAGTGTTTTATCTCTGCAGAGCCCTCCTAGGGTTACCCTCTCCCTCGCGGAGAGGGGACCCTCCTACCGTGCTGCTGCCGGCTCTCCGTTGCAGGGGCCGGTCCTGCTGTATTTCTGCTGCCTGGTTCTGTCTCTGTTGGCGGCGCCACCGCCTCTGATGGCGGCGCCGCTGCTGTAGCCGGACCTCTGCCGCGGGAGCCGCTTTTCGCTGCAGTTTTTGGATCTCCGCTGCTGTTGTCGGCCCTCTCGGCCGCCCCGCTCCTCTACAACTCTTCTGCGACCCTCAACCGCCTGCCTACAGCTGTCGCCGGCCCTCAGCCGCTGGGCTTCAGCCGCCGAGCCTCTGCGCCGGCCCTCTTCGCTGATCCTCAACCGCCTGTCTTCAGCCGTCGGGCATCTGCGCCGGCCCTCTTCACCCACCTTCAGCCGCCGGGCCCTCTGCGCGGCCCTCCGCCGCCGAGGCCGTTACTTGAAGCTTTACTTTTATATTTTATTTTACCTTTTTATATTTTTACTTGTACTTCACCTTCATTCATCATTTTTATACTTTTATTTTTATTTGTTTTTATTTTACTTAATAAATTAAATTGTTTGTGTCCCTCTTCCCTCTTCTTTTACTGTCTAACACGACAGTTTGAAAATGTAGTGTTATTTTATTAACCTACATATACTTACTTCTTCATACTCATATATCATTCATTTCTGCAGGTCATAATACGCATTCTAGTATTATGAGGCGCTGTTCTGATAATATTTTAACTACACCAAGACTCATTATTCTGCTTACAGACACGGTCCTCAACTTCAAGCCTAAGTTTCGGCGACTTGGCGATAACTAGGCGTAAGAAGTTGTACCTGTGCTGTATCGTATTCATTTTTCCTACACAACACAACGCTATAATTTAATATTAAACTTATATTTACATATTTACAATAATATTTTCATTGTTATGACAGTTTTTGACAACGCTGTTGATTATGTCTCTATGACAACCTTTTTCTTCTAAATTCTTAACTGCCCGCTATCTTTCTATCGGATTTGTTAAGCCGAACTCCTTTACGGTATTTTATATTACTTTTAAATATTCAAATATTCAAAATTTTGTCGAAAGCTGTTCTGCGAGGTTTCTTCGGAAGCCCTCGCAGAACGTTGACAGTTTTTGAGTTCAGCTTAACAAATCCGATAGAAAGATAGCGGGCAGTTAAGAATTTAGAAGAAAAAGGGTTGTCATAGAGACATAATCAGCAGCGTTGTCAAAAACTGTCATAACAATGAAAATATTATTGTAAATGTGTAAATATAAGTAGATATTAAATTAAAGCGTTGTGTTGTGTAGGAAAAATGAATACGATACAGCACAGGTACAACTTCTTACGCCTAGTTATCGCCAAGTCGCCGAAACTTAGGCTTGAAGTTGAGGACCGTGTCTGTAAGCAGAATAATGAGTCTTGGTGTAGTAAAATATTATCAGAACAGCGCCTCATAATACTGGAATGCGTATTATGACCTGCAGAAATGAATGATATATGAGTATGAAGAAGTAAGTATATGTAGGTTAATAAAATAACACTACATACTGAAGGCGGGCTCCCATACAATAACCGTGATTTTTTTGCCGTTTTTAAAGATAATGGCGTACGTATCTGGTAAAGGTCTTGCTCCAGCAGACTACCATTTTTGTCGTGATTTGGACAATTATCTACGTGACAAGAAGTTTTCTTCCCAGGAAGCAGTTCTGCTTTCACACAGTTTGTGCAGTCTAGATCCTCAGAGTTCTATCACAAAGGCATAAACGACCTTCCTATATATTGATTATAAATGAATTATTTAAAAATTAAAAAATAAGCAATTATTTAGATTTTCAGTACTAATCGGCAATTTCAAACTTTAACGCCCATTATACTAAAAGAATTATATAAATAAGAAACTTGTAAACTTAAAATAACCCATAATTATTCTGCTTCCTATTTTTTTTGTTTCAAGCTATCATAATGCGAAAAAACATCGTCGTAGTAACTTCTTTGAATATTATCGATAACTTTATATCGAAATGATACAAACCCTACCACAGTTTTTTGCATTGCCATTTAAAAATATTTGCAAACAAACGTGTAAAAAGAATAATTTTGCTAAAAACGAAATGCAAACGAAAATTGCAAAACGAAATGCGCTTTATGGCCTAAAAGGTCTGTTACACTCAAAAATCGCAATAAACTGAGCGTTATAATAATCCGTAAGCATAAAACATCTAAAATGCCAATAGACAAATCGGATGTGGCAACATAGACCACACTGGCCACCTACCGGGCAATAGCTGAATATATTTTATATAAACTTATTTCATTTTTACTATTTGATGTCTCCAGTTGTCGATCTAATTTTGCTATATTGTACTAGATGGCGGAACTGAGCCATGGGATCACAGTTTTTCTATGCCATTTTGACACATGCCCTCTGTATATATCTTAAATCTCTTTGCCTACAAGGTACTTCCCGTGAACTCAAAATCTTGAAATTCGCCATGAAGCAACGTTATATTATAGTACAGACAGATAAAGGAAAAATTGTGAAGATGATAAATTTGAAGTTACATAAAATATTAAAATATTATTTTTGCTTACATGACATGAAATATTTTTTTAATAATTATAAACTTACTACCTACCCTTCTTCACATGAACGCGTAGAGATATTAAAGTTGAAATTCATATCAAACACTTCTTAAATCTAATTGCCTCTAAACTGTGAAAAATTATAAATCAATGCTAGTATTATAAATGCGAAAATAACTCTGTCTGTCTGTTACGCTTTCCCGCCTAAACCTCTCAACCGATTTTGATGAAGTTTGGCACGGACAATCTTTAGACCCTGAGAAAGAACATAGGCTACCTTTTATCCCGGAAAAATTTGATGTTCCCGAGGGGAATTTAAACAGCGGGATATAACCGAACTCCACGCGGGCGAAGCTGCTGGCGGAAAGCTAGTACGTCATAAATTGTAAACCGCTACGTTTGTACGGCGGAACCCTCGGTGTGCGAGTCCGACTCGCATTTGGCCGGTTTTTTTTTTTGTTGGGATGGGAAATCATCAAATGACTTCTCCCGCTCTGGGCGGAGCGGGAGTGAGAGGGGTGGAAGGGCGTGTCATACTTTTACTGACCCACCCGTGTTTCTTCACTTGCCTGTGCGACGGCCAGGGCCACAGTTTATTTTTTACCCAACCCGCAACCCTGACCCAGGAGGCATCGGACCCCGTCACGATGTGCTGAAATCTCTTTGAGGCGCGCGTGAAACACGACGTACCGGGCGGCGAGCTGACCACTGCTCACCGCCCGCAGGCCAGCGCCTACGGTGGCTGGGACTTCAGTGTCGCCCTAATAAATCTACATTTTCTAATTTCATTTTCCTACATATTCGATTACAATGAACCACTGTCTAAACTAACAATTAAGTCATAAATTCAATAAAATGAACGCTGGGATAATATATTGTTTCCAAATATGTGTGAGGAGTTTTCGATTTTATTTCTGTTAATATAGGTAACTTTTGATATATCATTATTGATATAATATTGATATAATTACTGAACTGACATAGGTTTAGAAGCAGTAATAAAATATATGTGGACCAAAACGTGCTTATATAAATATTACTATTATTAAAAATAATAAAATATTAAACTGTCTCTACTCTCAAAACGGTGAAGGAAAACATTGTGAGACAAGGAACACTCCCTTTCACCGAGAGGAGGCCTGTGTCCCAACAGTGGGCATCATGCGCTTATTATGTATGTAGGTATGTATAAACTGTTTCTCGGAAACCACGTTTAAATGGAATTTGGTTAGATATATCTGCCGTATGTCAGACGAGCAACGGGCGGAACTAATAACCCAATGGATCCTATTAATGGCAATTAATATCACGATAGGCCGAGATGGAGATGGAGGAACAAGTTGACACTTTAAATAAAGAGAGAGAAGAGGTGGAATTAGAACAAGCATTTGAACATTCG
Source organism: Sesamia nonagrioides (assembly GCA_017933935.1). Lineage (NCBI taxonomy): Eukaryota > Metazoa > Arthropoda > Insecta > Lepidoptera > Noctuidae > Sesamia > Sesamia nonagrioides. The sequence goes on from JADWQK010000006.1 coordinate 1,499,809, forward strand.
TCATTATCATCATCAACCTTTTTATCGTCCCACTGCTGGGCACAGGTCTCCTCTCATACAGAGAAGGATTGAGCGTATCTAATCACCACGCTTGCTCTATGCGGGTTGGCGATTTCAGACTTTAAGTCCATTTTTGCCCAAGATGTTTTCCTTCATCTTTTAATCAGTCATTGATGTCCAAGATATACTTAGAAAGTACATATAACTTAGAAAAGTTACATTGGTACTTGCCTGACCTGAAATCGACCCCGCACACTCATACTTGAGAGGCTGGTGTTTTAACCACTAAACCACCACGATTTCTTCGAAGATTTGAATAATAATGGCACATAAATATAAAATAAAAAACAAAAATATTTTACTGTTCGTCTATGATATTCGAAATCAAAGTTTTGATTACCGTGCTTTAGCTACATTCAGTTCTATTTATCAGACGCATTCCTAATCACGAGAAATAGACACGTATGTACCGAAGTAATACGTACAAAATCAAAATCAAAGCATTTATTTCAAATAAACCAGTTACAGGCACTTTTGAATTGTCAGAAGGTCGGTCAGTCAATAAGATGAAGCTAGTCGCCCATTCCAAAGAGTAGGTACCTATGGAGAAGAACGGGCAAGAAACTCCATGGACACTCTTTTAAATTCTCAAGCTATTGTTACAAATATTTGATTACATCATTCATGTTGAAATCAACCGTGTGAGAACGATGCAGAAATAAATTGTACGCCGAGAGCGTCCATTATGGAAAACACACAAAAATCAATTCAGAAATTAAAATACGCCGTGGCAGCTAAGAGATGACCAGTCCCCTCCGACGGCGTCCGTTCACGAACATGACGAATGGATCAGCATCATTCAGCTCAACCATATTGAAGGGAACCTAATGACCCAACACACACGCCACCATCAGCGAGACATTTGAGTGAGCATGACATACTCTCAACAGCCAGAGCACTATCAAGTCAATAAAAAAGACTAACCCAACAAAAAAAAAATGCCTTACAGCACATTCGTACATTGTGCTCACACGTACAGTTTTAGAATTGTTACATAACGCTCGTCAGTAAAAGCAAAACATATTTTGTGTGATTATTTAAACAATGTCGCTTATTAGCAGTATAGCAGTATCCTCTTTTCCTCTATCTAACGCAGTGTTGATACAGAGCGTAGGACGTGTATTCATAAAGGTAAATAATAAATGATTTTAAATATTTATTTAGTTTATTTATAAATATAGATTTCAAACTCCAATCAAATGCCCCCCAGCCAGTCCACCAGTCCAACCAACCAACCAGTCTGAATGAATGTTTTGTGAAAAATGGCCCTTGTTTGTTGTGCTGTATTTCAGTTATATTAGACCTACAGTGCTACGGTTGCGCTCAAATCTGTACAAATCTAATTAGTGTAATGAGATAGTAGCGCTTTTTAGATATGTTAAGAAAAACCTTAAAGAAAGCCAACAAGGTTTTTGGGAATCACACAGTTAGCACAGGTCTTTTAAAGCAGCATTCTTGGTTTTACACTATTGGTAGGTATACCTATTGTGATAGCCTCCGTGGCGTAGCAGTAGCGGACGCGGCCGCTGCGCAAGGTGGCGCGGGTTCGATCCCCCCACAGTGCAAATATTTGTATGCATGAATATGAATACTTGCACTGGTCTGGTCGTGCCTCGGAAAGCACGTTAAGCCGTTGGTCCCGGTTGTCATGCAAACATCTAGTGGCAGTCGTTACGGGTTGTTGGAGCCCTCAAAAGTCTAACAATTGGTCTAACTGCAATGCTTTGATGTCCGCATTTTCAGCAGTTGGACTGGTAAAGCGGACCCCAGACTTCAAAGCTGAAAAAAGGCTTCGATGCGACTGGGATTAACGCTGTGATTTTTCTCCAACGCGAAAGCCGCGGATGCAACCGGGATAAACGCTGAGATGATGATGATGACCTATTGTGATAGCATCCCAAAAAATCTATACAGTGTATTTTTACGATCGTTGTTTTAAATAAATGGTGTAAAAGTTGTACGGACGACAGCAGGTCAACCTACCCAAAACTGTCATAAATTCCCAATCATACCTTGAGCCTTAATACTTTATAAATAAAGTTGAAAATCTAATAAAGAAATCTGACAGATTGTAGTACCTTGATGTGGTGTCATCTGCGCCTACCTTATTTGAATGGCAAATAGATAGTAGCACACATTATCTTAAGAGGCCATCTATGGATAATTGCAATAAAGGCGTCGCTGGTGCGTTGTTATTTACTTTAGAAATTAGATAAATACTTCTTTTATGTAAAATACCTCTTACTTATATTTACTTGTTTAGTCTTAAATGAGGCAGCGATATCTAAACAATTCTATTGAAATAGTAGATATCGTGGTGGCCTAGTGGTTAAAACACCAGCCTCTCAAGTATGAGTGCGCGGGTTCGATTCCAGGTCAGGCAAGTACCAATGTAACTTTTCTAAAGTTATATGTACTTTCTAAGTATATCTTGGACACCAATGACTGAAGGTGAAGGAAAACATCTTGAGGAAACCTGGACTTTAAGTCTGAAATCGCCAACCCGCATTGAGCAAGCGTGGTGATTACGCTCAATCCTTCTCTGTATGAGAGGAGACCTGTGCCCAGCAGTGGGACGATAAAAGGTTGATGATGATGATGATGATGAGTAGATATCAGCAAACTGAACTAAATGTGAAAATATTCTGAATTGGTATTTTTTTGTGAAAGATCTTAGAATGCCTAAAAAATACTTTATATCACAATATTTGCCTGTCCTTCTCCTTGGTATTCCATACAAAGGTTATCTATAAAAGATCGCTCTTAGCTATAACACCGGGTATTGTGTGACCCTTTGTAAAATCTTCATATCAATATTCTGTAACTTATATAGTGAATATTACAAAGAGAATTCTATTCTATTATACCAAATAAATAGAAGAAAACCAACTCGCTTTTCATGTCTGTCAGTGGGATCGCTTACCTACTTGTTCTAAACTAGACATCAATTTTGATGCGGTTTATTTGTGTGTAATACATTTGACTTTGAAATAGGATCCCGATGATTTGACCTGTTGCCACATTATAAAATTGCAACCCTGCCAAGCAAGGGCAAGCCATTAGTACCAATATTACAGTAATTATTAAGTTGCCATCCACAGTCTTGGGAATACAATGAGTCCAATACGATGTTGAATGTCCATTTTCTCTTACAATAAAAATATAGTTTAAAAAAACTAAAAAATACATGCTTTTAAAAAATATCAAACAATTGTTTGATATTTTTTTAAAACATTTTTTTATAGTTTTTTACACTATATTTATTTTCAACTTTTTAGTTCGATATTCTTTTTTAATAAAAAACGAACGAACGGACGTATTAAAAACGGTGGGACATTTTACAGTAATGAGCCGCTCACTCGTAGTCCAAAGAGTTAGAGACAGACAAACAAACAAACAAACAAACAATCAAGCAAGCAAATATACAAGTGAAGCTAATAAAAAGCATGTAAAAAGAACATTCTTTACCTAACCATATATTTCATTCCATCAGTTACCGTGTACAATGCGACCACCGGGCCTCCTCGTGGTCATTGCTGTAGCAGCTATAGAAATATATGACGACGGGGGCCATGCATCCAGTTCCAGCCTCATGAATAAATTCCAGAAGAAAGACTGGTGGGGAAGCTCTGGATTAAAACCTCTTGTAAGGAAGCAACTTTCTGAAGAACCAAGGAAGGGTCTGTACCGAAAACTTAGCCGATATCCTCAATTCACCACGTTACGTATTCCAGAGGAGACTCAAAGCCTACCAATTGAGGCCTCGATCATCGGTAGAAGGAGAAATGCCCGTACTAAAATTGAGGGCATAAAATTAGGATATGAGACCACTAATCCAAATGATGATCACGCAGTAAAGTTGAGAGCCTTGTTCCCTTCACTAATCTGCCCTTCAGACATCATCAAATTACACGGAAAATGTAAAAAATATCAACATCTGACGTTAACTTCAATTATGATGACTATTCACAGTTTTTTGGATTTTAAAGACTAATGACTTTTTTAATTATTTCTGTGTATAGCGACCTTGTCTCGTTGTGGTAATGATAGCTAGTCCTACACAACGCTCTCCTACGCTGCTAGCGCGGTAGCATTGCGTTAACGAGTGCCCAGAAAAAATTGCCACAGCACGTTCCCGAGAACAAGCTTCCTACATTCACACGTCGATTATTTCTTACGTTGTTTTCTATTGATTTCAATCAGATTGGGTGTAGGCCACACCTGTTTCACAATTTTGCAGAATATAGATTCTGCAAAATTGTGAAGCAGGTGTGGTCTACGCCCAAACTAGGGCTGATGATGAAGAGATGATAGATATAGATCTATCATCATCATCATCCTTTTATCATCCCACTGCTGGGCACAGGTCTCCTCTCATATATAGAGAATGATCTATATGTATATTAATATACAGTATGTTAACTAACAGAGGGCGTTCCCGTTAACCCGAAATAGTATAGCATACATACATGCTAAAAAAAATATTTCCATTCGAAAACAAAATGTTTTAAAATTTTTTCCAATAAGAAAATATTCAATAAAAATTTGAAATTGACATGTAAAAGAAACACACTGTACACGCGAACATGAAAGACGGCAACGTCGCAATTTATTTATACAAGACGACTACTATTTTGATTTAAAACAGGAGGTTTCAAGTTTATTTCCAATTAGAATTTTTTTTTATTCGGATTTTTTTATGCTTATTTTTCTATGCTGATATTTTTATTTTAATCTAGGTATTAATGATATACAGTATGTTAACTAACAGAGGGCGTTCCCGTTAACCCGAAGTAGTATAGCATACATACATGCTAAAAAAAATATTTCCATTCGAAAACAAAATGTTTTAAAATTTTTTCCAATAAGAAAACATTCAATAAAAATTTTAAATTGACATGTAAAAGAAACACACTGTACACGCGAACATGAAAGACGGCAACGTCGCAATTTATTTATACATGACGACTACTATTTTGATTTAAAACAGGAGGTTTCAAATTTATTTCAAATTAGATTTTTTTTTCGGATTTTTTTATGCTTATTTTTCTATGCTGATATTTTTATTTTAATCTATTAACGATATATATTAACGAGTTTAAGGGAACGCCCTCTGTTATTTAACATACTGTATATTAACGAGTTTAAGGGAACGCCCTCTGTTATTTAACATACTGTATAAAGCTGCAGTGTGTTTGTTTTTTTGAATGCGCTAATGTCAGGAACTACTGGTCCGATTTAAAAAAATCTTTTTGCGTTGGATAGCTCATTAGTCCAGGAAGGCTTTAGGCTATATAACATCACGCTGCGACCAATAGGAGCGGAGCAAATAAAAAAATGCGAACGAAGTCGCGGACGGCCGCTAGTGTAACAATAAATAGGCGACAAGGTTTCTAAAACATGACATTATTCTTATGCAAAAACTAAAAACACTACTCACGAAATGTAAAATAACTTTGATTTCGGAAGTCGGTTTTGAATTTTATTTATTCTATCGACTTCCGAACCGAAATGTCAGTTGTTAGACTAATACAGCTTTAAATGTAATTTTATTTTGTTGTGGTACCGCCCCAAACAAATTCATTTGTACTTTTTTTTGCAAATTTAACATCAATAAATAATTGTACGTATTTTTAATACTTCATGTATGTTAATGACGATATACTCGTAATAACTTCCTTTCAGTTTGTCAGTCATCACTGACAGGAACTGACTTATCAGTGACTGGAATGAGTAACTCAAAAACCACCTATCAGAAATTGACAAAAAATAGACCATGCCATACACTTAAATGAACCTATTGAAAATAAATAACAATTCTCTGACAGAGTTCCATGGTGAAATATAAAAAAATAATTAAGTCAAATTGAGAGCCGAAGTCAGCGTGGTGGCCTAGTGGTTAAAACCCAAGCATCTCAAGTATGAGTGTGCGGGTTCGATTCTAGGTCACGCAAGTACCAATGTAACTTTCTAAAGTTATATTATGTACTTTCTAAGTATATCTTGGATACCAATGACTGAAGATGAAGGAAAACATCTTGAGGAAACCTGGACTTTATAAGTCTTAAATCACCAACCTGCATTGAGCAAGCGTGGTGATTACGCTTAATCCTTCTCTGTATAAGAGGAGACCTGTATCCAGCAGTGGGACGATAAAAGGTTGATGATGATGATGAGAGCCGAATTTTTGAAGTCGGTTAATAAAAAATACAAATCGCGATTGCCCTTCCCACTTACCAAATATTATCACACTGTGTATCACCTCTGGTATTCTAAAACCCGTGACATACATACGAAGTATAGATACGTAAACTAAAAGCTACTACACATAACTCATATCGCTGGTCTAGAAATTCCAGGAGCACGTGCTTATTGAATGCACACGTATAGGAATATTATGTGTGGTGTATATACAATTAAATGTGGCACACAGCTTAATGTAGCACCTCAAGGCATTCCCACTCTATCCCGAGTGGCGACTAGACGTGCCCCTTAAGCTGTGTGTACTTACTGATAACTTGGTGGTTTTACTTCAAACCTCAAAGCCCCTATAAGTGATTATAGTGAACACCACATTGGCGACGAGTAAAAGCGCAGTAAGTAAAACTATTACTGAAATTATCTGCTTACGGAAATTGGTCAGCATGAAAATATGTTTGCACAGTGTTTGTTTGTGTAGAGAGTTTTATATATACAAAAAAAAAAAAAAAACTTAAGTGTAACCATACACTGGTCGTGGTGGTTGCAATTTCCATATAAATTCATGTATCTTTGAGCAATTGACTTCTTATCTATGCTCAATCTACGTTGGCGATCAGCTGAGACGAGAATGTGATGCACAGATCGACCACTTAAATTCAACTCAAATACCTAATATAAAATCATCGTGGGGCTCGTGGCTAACCATTGACAGCCCCGCAAAGGTCGATCGATCAGCACCCTAATTGTGTAACGCGCCATTACTATTAATTGGAATCATTTCGAAGCATATTGCCAATCCATTGTTTCATATTATGTTGGAAAATGTATGCTCAACAACGTAAATAACGCAATGAATGTTGTTGAACTGTCAAAATGAAACCTACTGCTACTGATAGTGTGTTACACAAGATTAAACAGCACGTTGAACCGTTGCTCCCGGCTGACATTTGTGGATATTTGACAGTCGTTATGGGTAGTCAGTAGCCCGAAAGTTTGACAACCAGTCTTACCATGGGGAATTGTCCAATAACTGGATTGTGGAGGTCGGGCAGGCAGTCGTTCCGTTGAAAACACTGGTATTCTGCCGAAAACGGTTGGACTGAAAGCCGACTCCAACATACAACATAGGAAAAGCTAACCGGGTACCATTTATGTAAATATGGGTACAATACCTTAAATTATGACCTAAATGCTTACTGAACGGTTGACCAAATCCGTATGTAGATAATACCTACCAATGAAATATTATTCGAAAAAATCATGAAAAGTGACACAACGAAACCAATAATTTAAGTACACACAACTCAAGGAAAATAAAAAATACATTCTAAAGAAAATATCGTGAATGTATAAATCTGATCAAAAATTCCACTTCGGTAAAATCGAAGTAAAGTAAGAAATTATTATCTTACTATAAAAACTAACTTGTGTAATACACAAAATTCAGAAATAAAAAACATTCCAATGAAAACATCGTTAATGTAACAATTTTAACTAAAGTTCCACTTCGGTAAAATCGAAGTAAAGTAAAAAAATATCTTTACAATTATTAAAACAGTGTATTACACAAAATAAATAACGAAAAAACGTTCCAACGAAAATATCGTTAATGTGCCAGTTTTAACAGAAGTTCCAACAAAAGTATGGAATTATTTATTATCTTACTGTTAAGACTAACACTAGTGTCATAATAAAATAACGTAAATGTATCAGTTTTAACAAAAGTCCCCCTTCGGTCAAATCGAAGTAAGGTAAAGAATAATTATTCTTGCCGGTTAAAACTAACTAGTGTCTATATAAAATCTGTGAAGGTTGAACTGGTTGTAATGATTGAACTAATTTTAGTCAAATCAATGCATTTTGGCTGGCTATTGTAATAAACAAAAGAAATCTAGTGACCGTTGGAATTGTGGCACGCCACTTAGAGCGTAATTAAGGTGTCTCCTTCTGTGAGACTCGCTTACTAAAGCTCGTTTATTTAAAAGTTTACACTTAATACTTAGAGCGTTAATAAAGAACCTTTGTGAGGTGAGCCGCTTAAGCACAAAGCCCTTTGAACAGTCGAGAAAGAACAATTGGTTATAAATAACCAAAGTGTTTGATTATATTTCAACAGGAAATCTACATGTAGGTACTTTTGTTGATTATTAAACGATGATAAGAAATAATTCGAGTTACATTAAATTATTTAGTAATCTGTAAATTCTCTTACTACAATACGTGCTGTCTATATCTCTGACTTGGCACAGCAACATGAAAACTGAATTTGTGACAGCAACAATCGAAAAGATATAAAATTCTGTATTCTGTGAATCTGTAAAACGGTGCGAAAATGCCACAATAGTCAGTACAAGTTCAACAAGTACCAGCCTCAACAAAATTGACACTAAACAAAAACGACACTAAAAGCAAATACTTTTAATTAAAAAGAGGTTGCTTGCAAAACCATCACAAAAGTGATAGATAATTGTTCCTCAAGCAACCCGTCACAAAAGTGATACATAATTATTCCTGCCCTGCAGTTAATCAGAATTGCTTAAAATATGGCAAAATTGACACTAAACAAAAATGAGTTGCAAAATCACAAAAGTGATAATTGTTCCTGCCCCGCAATTAATCAGAATCGCATAAATTATGGCAAAAACAGAAATTGCAAAGTTACAAAAGTGATATTGTTCCTGCCCTGCAATTAACCAGAATTACATAAAATATGGTTCCGAGGACATTTCAAGACCCACTGCAGAACCAGGATCAACGAAAGAAAAACTCTTAACCTCGAGTCAATTGACAACAATAAAGCTAAGGACCCCAAAAAAAAAAATGAAAACTCATAAAAATAAAAAGTCTAGTCTGTCTACATAGAGACAATGCTCACTGATTCCCGTAGTAGATTTATCATAATAAATGATAAAACTTGAAAGTTAATGAAACTATCTAAAGTATAGTCTCCAACCAGCAAATGTCTCTGGACAAAACATTCATGGCTTATGGTGCCTAACATCTATAAAAATATTGGGCCATAAAAGCTAGGTCGAAATCAGTAGGTATCGGCAAAACGTTGTTATAAAAAAATTATCAAGAAACTAAGTTTTCATCTCAATTCCATTAGGGTTAAATCATTTCCCTAATTAAAAGATGTTCCGATAGATGTCAAAAAAGGTACACCCGTTTGTCAATAAACCAATTACCTTGATATGAAAAAAAAAAACAAAACAAAGACGAACTGGTAAAATTTGTAGTTGTGCTACCAACAAAGCTGTCATTAGAGAAAATCAATAAAGTGGTCCTTGAACATTTAAAAAAAATCATGGATAATCTTAGCAATTCTAAGCCCGATGATGATATTTGTAGTTGTGCTACCATCAAAGCTGTCATTAGAGAAAATCAATAAAGTGGTCCTTGAACATTTAAAAAAAAATCATGGATAATCTTATTGCCATGCAATGAAAATTTTATTCACGTCATTATTGTCGTTGGATGTGATGAAAGAGAACATCTGAAGGACAATAATGATTTACTGAACAAAACTAAATAATTCTTCATTTCAACACTATTCAGATTCTGTGTTATGGATTAAATTTTCGTATGACGGCACGGTTGGCGTATGTCGTTAAATGTTTGACTGCTGCGTTTCGTGTCGCGGGTTTGATTCCCGCACGGAACAAATACATATTAGTACGACTTACCAATAGTTTTTCTGGGACTAGGTGTTTGTGTATGTGAGTTTATGTGTTGTAAACGCACCCACGATACAGGAGAAATTCATAAAAAAAAAAAGGAAATCATCATCAAGCGTCAACCATGTCACAAATAAATTTGAACAATAGAGTCTTTTAGACCACCAGAAACCATTGAACAAAAGGTTTCAATTTTGTTGATCGATCACCGATTTGTCAACCTTAACAGATCCCATTGTCAAATACAAAAAAGCAATATGCACAAAATGTCAATATATAGGTAGGTACATTCTGGCATAAGGAACAAACAATAAAACATGTCTGTCTGAGATTCTCAGGCTTGGCTACTCAAAAGACCGTATTCAGTAATTGCTGATGCAAGTCCTGTTTATCTAGAGGCTGTACCTACCGATTCAGTACGTCGCTAAAGACGCCGCATCATTTCCTTCGGAATGATAAACGTTAAAAACGTATTGTCAAACCGACTAAAGAACCATTTAAAAAAATGAACTTATCACAGACCATAACCTCTAGAGGTTATAGGATAATAAAAATAAATAAAAGTAACAACATACAAAAAAGTTTTGAACATGAACATCATATTAGCTAGATGTTCACACAAGCGACCAATAGCATTATCCCCTAGAACAATCATTAAATCATTGAATAATGAATTTAAATAATCAAAGACGTTTTACAAAATAATGCTTGGGAGGTTTCAATAAACAGCTACAACTTAATAGAACATGAACTTTGACACATATGGAGTCTTATTATATGTATATAAGAAGCAGCCCAAGAATTTTACCCAGGCATTGTTAATATAAAGACTGGGTCACGCATAAAGGTGCGAAAGTAATCTAGACACGCGGTAGCGTGTCGAGCCAAGTTCAAGTAACAGATGACGAGCAGCACCGTGTTATAAATTACTGCAGAGGCTATACAACCTCCAAAACAGAACTAGAACTACTAAAATACTTACTAGACTAAAATACTTTAGTCTCAGGCCTAATTCCACCAGTAACCATTAAAAAATTTGACTGAATACTGATGTTGGTTTTTGGATCCGCTGTGTAGTGGGAATTATAATTTTATTATCATCGTATTGAAGAGGATAAAAAGAAAATAATGAAATCTACACAAATTAAACAAAAGGAAACTGAATGAACCGGCCTCTCAGGCAATTATATAAAAAAAAAAAAAAATACTGATAACTTGGTGGTTTTACTTCAAACCTCAAAGCCCCTATAAGTGATTATAGTGAACACCACATTATGTATAAGATGTATCGGAGCATAGCGACGCATCCGGCGTACGGCCGTGTATATCATCCCCGTCGGTGGAACCTCGCTCTAACAGTACCTGAGTAACAACCTGTTATTTCACAAGATTGTCTTACATTTGTATTGGGATTTGCATTTATGATGTCATATACTTATTTCTTTCTGCTTTTCAACCAAATTCTTGTTATTACTTACCTTGAAACTCAAAAAACTAGTAGTAGATTCAGTCAGTTTTGAGATTTGGTATCATTTCAATAGTAGCTTCAGGGAACAAGTATTCAAGGCTTAAAAACGCTGTGTAAGGCCAATGAACGAATTGATGGTAACGGATAGCTGTGTTCCTTTTTTAAATCATAAAAGGTGCTATTTTTTTTTCTTGTTCATTTTTAAAATACGTAAGCGTCTACCAACATAGTCTCCTTTTAAATCACATTAATAAGTAATGAAATGCCAAGTAGCACTTTACGGAACAACTGAAACACCGAACGCCAGAGGGAATAAATATTGAAAACTCTATTTGCACCATATCCTAAGAGAGCGCTCGTAGAAACAGCTTATTATTTGCGTAAAAGCAGTTGTGACAAGCCGGACAACGGCGGACCACACAAAGTTGAGTTTTACCGCTTTTAACCTAACTCTGTTAAGAGGAGACTCTAGTGCCGAGGAATTTGAAAAATAGGAATTTGAAAAAACTATTGCCGTCGCGCCGCTACCAATCTCACAGTTCCAACTCAGGCTAATTTTACCAACAAAAACGTTGACCAAAAGACGTTTCGTATTCTTTTTCAAAACACGACAGATCTCAATCATTTTTATATTAAAAGTAAGAGGATGAGTATACCTATGCCTCTATTATTTTCCTTTTTGTCAAAAACTTATCACATTTGCCTAATAGTCGTCTGAACATCGCGATAAAAATGGGTTATTTTTCGGGATTTTGAAACATCATATTTCTTTTTTTTTTATATATATTATAAACTAGCGCTTGACCGCAATCCTGCCTGATGGTAAGCAGTGACGCAATCGTTGATGGTAAAGCGCACTAGTTTATTAAGAGCCTATTCGCTCTAGCCTTGAAGACACTCAAATTGTAGTCCGACGGAAACACCGCCGCTGGCAAATTATTCCAGTCCCTCGATGTACGCGGTATAAAGGAGGAGGCGAAACGCTTCGTCCGGATCGTAGTGGTGTTAACAACGTTCTTTTATTAATTAAGTTTTCAAAATCAAATGATGGGGCGCCTATAATAAAGGTGTTAAATTGTAGAAAAAAAAAAATGCTCTAAAAGCGTTATCCACGAAGAAAACAGCGGAATACGTTTGTATGGAGAAACCGCAATGCGCCTACGATGTGCGATTTACGATGTGCCTAATGTTGTTGTGTCGGAAGTTTGGTCGTGGAGGGTCTCCAGATCATCCTCTGGCGCAGCATCGTTGGTCGTGTTGTTGGGTTAAACATTGCATCACCTCGCTCAACTGCCGTCTTCCTTCCTATTCACTCAGTTTTTTTGAGTGAATAGGATTAATAAGCTAGTGCGCTTTACCATCAACGATTGCATCACTGGTTTCCATCAGGCGGGATTGCAGTCAAGCACTAGTTTATAACTAATAAAAAAAAAAACCGCCACTAGAGTCCCCTCTTAAAAGCATGGAATGGTTTATTTGTGGATATCCCTTTTGTTGGTTGGAGCACGGTTTATTATTAGTTATCACAAACAATGCGCCGCGTTCCCGTTATTCTCTCATTATGAGCCAGTCCGAACGTTACAGTTTTGTAAACCTATCCGTGATTAGATGGTTTAGCGTGTTGCAATAATTGGATGGCTGTGATTGCTACTGAATTTGGTTTAATTTACCATAATTACACTAAAAGTTTACATTAAGGCCAAACAAATCGAATGGATTAGTAAGTATTAATATGACTCTAATACTGATATTTGAATAGATAACGTGAGGTATTTAATCAATGTTTGATTGCTGTTTCAAAAGTTTTATTATATAACTAACTAGTGACACAACTGTGTCACGCCGTTTCACCCGCGTTAGTTTCGACCCCGTGAAAATCTATTCTTAATATATAAAGCTGAAGAGTTTGTTTGATTGTTTGTTTGAACGCGCTAAATTCTTTTTGCGTTTGATAGTCCATTAATTAATCCAGGAAGGCTTTAGGCTATATAACATCATGCTGCGACCAATAGGAGCCGAGCATAATAATTAACTACACGCGAACGAAGTCGCTGGCGACCGCTACTAATAAATAAAAAATATATACGGATAAATCATACAGATTGAGCTAGCCCTAAAGTAAGTTCGAGACTTGTGTTATGAGATACTAACTTAACGATACTATATTTATAAAAGATACATATATAGACAAACATCCAAGACCCAGGCAAATAAGGAAAAGATCGTTTTCTATCATGACCTGGCTGAGGATCGAACCTGGGGACGTAGGCAGGCGTGTTGACCGCTACGCCACGGAGGACATTTCATCATTTTTGGATATTTCATCTAAAACCGTTCAGTAGTTTACGCGTGAAAGCGGAACAAACAAACAAACTATTGGTGACCCTGATCTAACTCGAGATGGTCTCTAAAGCCTAGAGCACAGGCGTAGAGTAGCCAGCCTTTCGGTGTTCTATAGGATGCATTTTGGGGAGTGTGCGAGGGAATTGCATGATTTAATTCCCCATCTCCGTTCCACCATCGGACGACCCGTCGTACGGCTGGTTTCCACCCTTACGTTGTTAACACCACTACGATCCGGACGAAGCGTTTCGCCTCCTCCTTCATACCGCGTACATCGAGGGACTGGAACAATTTGCCAGCGGCGGTGTTTCCGTCGGACCACAATTTGAGTGTCTTCAAGGCTAGAGTGAATAGGCTCTTAATAAACTAGTGCGCTTTACCATCAACGATTGCGCCACTGCTTACCATCAGGCAGGATTGCGGTCAAGCGCTAGTTTATAATATGTAAAAAAAAAAAACATAGTCAACTTTGCCAGCTATTTAGCAACATAACTTCTATTTATAGAAATTTGAAAACAGTATTATATCTGTGCTTCTACTTGTGTATACAGCAAGCAAGCAGGGCCGCGCCGCCCCTGTGTGCGAAGTGTGCACACAGGCGCCAAGTCTATAGGGGCGCCGCGCCGCCTTTGCCACCTAAATTATTTTTTGTTTTTTAAATCATTGTGTTTTTTGTAGTGGAGTATTGATAAGTAAGTAGCTACAATAGGCGCAACATAGGTCTTGTAAACAACAAGACATACTTAGATTACGCTTATTGAACAAGTCTCTCAATGTTTATATTTAGTAATATTTACGTTTATGGTTTCATTTCACGCTTAGGGTTTTAGTTTACATTACATACGATCTCAACTTTAAAAGGGCGGCAGTTCTTTTGAAACTCAAATAAAGTATTAGTTATTTTGAACCGTAGGCGTCGAGCCGATTCTCCGATTTTAACGAACGAGATAGCCAAAATAAAACAATTGAACAATCATTTGATTGAAAGTGTGTGTAAGGTCCGCATTGAATTTTTATAAGAAAATAATAGTTTGTGTTACTTATTGTTATAACGTTTTTTCACGATGAGTGATAGTAAACATGATAAAAAAAAAAGAAATTATCTGGTCACCAGAATCTAACAAAGAAATGAAAACAAGAAGAAATAATAAAAATGCAACTAAAATAAGTAAATATTTTACGGCTCTAACATCCACTTCCACACAATCATTAGAGACAGAAACCAGTCATGTTATCGATGAAAGTATTATTAAATCCGATTCAAAAAACGCTTCATGCAGTGGTATGTACCTTTTATGTGATTTTCTATACGAATAAATATAACTTCTGTTAGGGTTATTTTTAAAAAATAATATTTTTTTCAATTTTGAATAAAAAAATTGACTTTTTTCCGAACGGTTAAGAGCTTAGACGAAAGGAACAGATAGACAAAATTGTAAAAAAAATATCTTGTTTTATGTACTTTACGTACGCGGTTATTTTAATATTACAAACAGAGACTCGGCACAAATTTTGAACAAATTGTATGTGATGCCAAAAAAATTGCCGAAAAATTAGACGTCGAGACCGAATTTGAAACTTCCAGATCAAGATCCCTAAGACGTCATAAAACTCCAAAGAGTTTTGATTATGAACATGAAGACCACACTATAAATGATCCGAAAACCTCTTTTAAAATTAATGTATTTTTATGTAAGACCAAGCGTTATCCTCCGTAGATGAAAGATTTAATTTATTGAATAATCAATGCCGTGTTTAATTTTTTATTTAATATAAGTCATGGCCAAGATCAAAGACGATTAAGAAGTAGGTAGCTGTCATCGTTTACAGGAGAAACTTTCAGCAAATGATTCCTTGGATATTAACGCCGATCATTTGTGTGAAGAAATTATGCCATATCAGCCATTTCTCAAGAAATTCAATAATGATGTGGTGAAAATTCATGAATTTATATAAGTATTCAAATAATTTGACAGCTGTATGCCCTAACATTACCATTAATGCCGTATGCCCTAGCATTACGAATTATGTTAACTATGCCAGTTACAGTAGCAAGCGCCGAAAAGTCCTTTTCTAAACTGAAACTTATAAAGAATTTCCTGCGCTCCACAATGAGTCAGGAAAGATTAACAAATTTAGCAACCACGTCCATAGAGGAGGCCATACTAGACTATATAGACATACATGAAACTATTTAGGATTTCGCAAACAAAAAAGCGAGAAAAGTGGAAATATTATAATTAAAGTATGTTTATATTCTTGCAAATGTTAGACTCATATAGCATACTGTATAGTCATATTAGTACGTATTCTGTAATCTGTGTAAGTACATTTTATTATTATTAGACAAAAGTCAGCTCCTTTATTCTTTGTATTAATAAAGTATGTAAAAATTTAGTTCGAGTTTTACTTTTCGCAGTAATTGGCAAGCAGTAGCGAACGGGATATATCTACCTATTTAGTATTCTAATTTTTAAATGAACATTTATTTCAGTCAAAATGAACAATAAAAAATATTCGTTAAAAATTTAAATTCGTTTTTTATGATGATTCGTTAAAAAAGAGGCGCTTCATAGGTTCCGCACACAGGCGCTGCCGGGGGTCGGCGCGGCCCTGAGCAAGACATATTTACATACAGTATAACTACTAGAGCTTCACCCTGCATTAATTTAATATAGGAACTCGCACCTCGCATGTGACATAATTCTTGAGAAACTAGACTAGTACTAGATTGCGCCCCCCATTTGAGAGAAATCAACTTATTTGCCGAGGTTTGAAAGCGGATGCATGCCAAGAAGGTTGACAGACAGTGTACGTTCTCAAGACTCTTTGTAGTTTTGAGTTGGCGATAAACAGCGACCGCGGCGATCGTGGTCTAATTCGCTTAGTGGTGAAATGTGTCGTCTTTTGGCAAAACAGAATAGACTAATACTGAATGCCTTTGTCTGTCGTAATGACTGATGGTACACTGCCCTGACTGTGTTGGGTTGAACGTGTTTATCGCCAACTCAAGGCACGGCAAGGTATGTGCACTGTCTTTCACCTTTCTCGGCATGCGACCCGCTTTTAAAGTAGACCGCTACGGTGTCTACAGGGCTCCGATATGTGCATGGCAATTAGAACTGGAGCGGAGCCACATTACCATTTCAATTGTGGAGAATGAACGAACTGAAGAACGAACGCTGCATTCAAGTAACACCTCTGAGTGAATGGAGTCGGTTGGTTGATTTTTAAGCTTTCCGTGGCACTCGGGGCTCAAAGAGCTGGTTTGTAAGCCGGCGCGAATTAGCTCCTTCACTCGGTACTTTGTTTGTTCTTATTGTGGGCGAACAATGAACATTATCCTGTCCGGAACTTTGTCAGCGGCACCTGTGCATCACGAAACGATGGATTATCATATTTCACTTCTGAATTTAACTTTTACTTGAGTTTCGTGAGGCATGTTTTGTACTTAAGGCTTATGGAGTCCCCTTTCAAAGTTACGTCTTGAAGCTACATTGTAACTTTAAGTTGTGGAGTCTATTTTTATTTCAGTTAAATATGCTAAACTCCAGCTCGATAGAGTACTAAAATATAAAATGAACAACAATTTTCGTCCAACTATCAGACAAGCTGTTCCACGTACACAAGCTATTATAATACATTTAAGTTTCCAGTCCATACTCTGAAGCAAAATAAAAAATAAACGCTGAGATGGTAAAATCGATCATTCAACTCAGAGTAATAGTAAAATGTACAACAATTTTCGTCCAACTATCAGACAAGCTGTTCCACGTACACAAACTATTATAATACACTTAAGTTTCCAGTTCATACTCTGAATCAAAATAAAAAATAAACGGTGAGATGGTAAAATCGATCATTCAACTCAGAGTAATAGTGTCAAACTTAGTTACATTTTGGAACTAGGAAGTTCGCAAGTATCTAAAGATTCGGGGAACAAGACCCCCTGGATTCCCCGGGGTGTCGTAAGAGTTTCCGCCAGGGGAGTGGGCAGGATCCACCTGTGTGCTAATAACATCCTACCGCGATTGGGACGCCCCCGCCGCGCTAGCTCATTACTGAAATATCTCTCATTTAGGGGAACGCCGGCGTCCAAGAGTTGATGAGAGGTAGCTGACATGATAATGATGTGATTATTAAGTCAGTAGTCTACATTTGTTATTGAGCTTTTCAAAATTCATATTTATATTGAACAAAAGAAGTAGATTATTATAGGCCAATTCTTTGAAGCTCTCGAAGCCTTTGCACCTAATTTCGTGTCTTTGTTGGAAAACCGATGAATCGATTTCTATTGAACTACCTCCTTTGTTTGACATAGCGACCTAATTTTACTTTGGTTTCTATCTTTTTCTTTAATTCTGCTTTCGACAGGTTTGTTTTTCGCCATTTAACATGGCGCTCCGTTCTGCTATTATTTTTATTAGTACCTTTACTTTAGGCTGATGCAACTAAAACGTTAACATATATATATATATATATATATATATATATATATTCTATCTATACTAATATATAAAGCTGAAGAGTTTGTTTGTATGTTTGTTTGTTTGTGCGCGCTAATCTCAGAAACTACTGGTCCGATTTGAAAAATTCTTTTTGCGTTGGATAGCCCATTAATCCAGGAAGGCTTTAGGCCATATAACATCACGCTGCGGCCAATAGGAGCGGAGCATAACTGACTCCACGCGAACGAAGTCGCTGGCGGCCGCTAGTCTATATTAATAAATAAAGCTGAAGAGTTTGTTTGTATGTATGTTTGTTTGTTCGCGCTAATCTCGGAAACCACTGGTCCGATTTGAAAATTTTTTTTTGCGTTGGATAGCCCATTAATCCAGGAAGGCTTTAGGCTATATAACATCACGCTGTGACCAATAGGAGCGGAGCATAACTGACTCCACGCGAACGAAGTCGCTGGCGGCAGCTAGTACTAATATATAAAGTTGAAGAGTTTGTTTATTTGTTTGTTTGTGTGCGCTAATCTCAGGAAGTACTGGTCCGATTTTTCGATATTTTCCGTAAAGCGAAGCCGTCTGACAGCCATAACGCGAAGATGATATTGCAGTTAGACCAATTGTTGGACTTTTAAGGGCTCCAACAACCCGTAACGACTGCCATTAGATGTTCGTATGGCAACCGAGACCTAACGTTCTTTCCGAGGCACGACCAGACCAATGAAAATATTCTTATTCATGCATACAAATATTTGCACTGAAGAAACTACAAATCCAATTTGAAAAATTCTTTTTGCGTTAGATAGCTCATTAATCCAGAAAGGCTTCAGACTATAAAGCATCACGCTGCTACCAATAGGAGCGGAGCATAGCAAACATTTTTAATGTGTGCTGTATATTATGATATAGAAGTGTAATAATATATCCTAATAAATAACTAACTCCAAGTAGTTTGTAAGTTTAATAACTTCCACAGTTTGATCCTAGTCTCAATCTCTTAAAAATACTTCTAATTTCCTTACATTTTCGTAAATTTTTAGAGATTTATTTTTGCTGAGATGATATTGCGCTAGATTTTGCGTTTCATCATTCATCATCATCAGTTCAGCCAAAATACGTCCACTGCTTTACATAGGCCTCCCCCAAGGATCTTCACGACAACGGCCCTGCACCTCCCAGATCCAGCGGTTTCGCGCGACCTTTACCACGGTCGTCGGTCCACCTTGTCGGGGGCCTATATACGCTGCATCTTCTTATCCTTATAAGAAAGCTCAAAGACACTAAAAGGGCAATGGAGAGGGTTATGCTTAGGGCTTTCACTGCGTGATCAAATCAGAAATGAGGAGATACGCAGAAGAACGGGAGTAACCAACATAGCCCAAAGAATTGCAACACCTAAGAGGCAGTGGGCCCGGCACATTGCCCGTAAGACCGATGCCCGATGGGGCCGTGGGGGTAGATGAGACGTGGTCGCTAACAATAAGCCTTCTCAATCTCATTGTTAGCGACCACGTCTCATCTACGTTCAACACACACTGGTACAACGCTTATAATTACGAAAATAATCCTGCTAATATGTATTGACCCAAGGTACTGTAAAAGGTAGGTAAGTAAGTGTATAATTACATCTACAAAAATGAATGAAACCCAGTTACCGCAGAATTTGCACAAATGTTAGTCGATGGAGGATTTGGTCGGAATGGAAAAAGTAACGATTTTACGTGCCCCCGATGTGGCCGCTGAGAACTGCAAACAGCGAACGTGGTATAATCCGATTATCTACCTGTTCCACATATCTACCCACACTTTGTTTTACAGCGAATTACTGTATTTCTGCCATTGTGCTGTAGCACAAAGTACTACCCCAATGTACACTGTACTGTTTACAATAGGTTGAGTGTTATTAGGGTGTTGTTATCATCAAATATTCCTGACTCTTAGTCCCCTGACCATGTTTCATGCGTTATTGATTTAAAAAAAATTAGATTTCAGTTATCTTTTTTCTGGATGGAAAATATTCAAATGACCTCTCCCGCTCTGGGCGGACTGAAAGCCCTTCCACTCAGGTCAGTCAAACTATACGGACTAGACCCCATCCGTGTTCCTTCAATTGCCTGTACGCCCTTGAGATTTGAGGTATCTTGTGTTTCTTTGATTATTTATTTATACTTTCGCACAAACAAATGTACAGAGGCGAACTTAACGCCATTCTCTACCAGTCAAACCATGGGAGTGAAGACTTTAGACGCATAGTTGCATGTATAGTTAAAAACAATGATAAGAAAAAACTCTTAACACAACTTAAACAAATACTTAAGTAAACTATATGCATGCTATTGCCAAAATATATACTTATAATATATACAAAGCTAAAACTTAGAATAAAGGTGCTGAGATGAATCTATCCTAATTGTTTGGAAAATAATTCTGCAATTTCTGCTCAAATGCAAATCGACTGGTGGCCATCCTGATATCAAGAGGAAGTGTATAGTGAGAGGAAGTGTGTAGTGTGTGTGTGTGTGTGTGTGTGTGTGTGTCATTTCATATTCAATCCATTCTTCTGTGGTATTCCACAGAAGAATGGATTGAATATGAAATGAAGAATGAACAAAGTCAGGTGTATGTGAAGCACAGAGTAAGAGAAGGTTGTTAGAAGAACGCAGATTCTTAGTATGAGAAGAACACAAATATTGAAAGTGAGTCACAAGATAAGAGGGAGTGGGAGAGTTCAAAAGGAGAAAACCGTGGTCATGGCACGCAAACTTCTTCTCAGGCAAATGGGCTTCCATGTGAGTTCAGACCTATAGCTCGACACATGGTCATATATTCTAAAGTTGAATATGTACCGGATATCATTGTTGTGCAATCTGTCAATCTTATCCAACAAAGCTGCATTCAGATCAAAGTAGCACACGTCACCATAATAGATTATAGGGAAAGTCAAAGGCTGCACAGGCATGGTTTTAGTTTTAGCGAGAAAAATATTTTTTTAACGTTGTCCCTCACTAGGAATTACTCCTGTATCGTGGGTGCGTTTACAAACATTTCAACTCACATACATAAATAGTAAGATCCTAAGACTAACGTCTTTTGCGATACTCTGTTTAGCTTTCCCAATCATAGGACGCCTTAACTTAATCAAATTTTATTCCATGGTGCTTGGCAATCTAGGCTTCTCCCAGTTGCAATAATATCCCTTTGTGCCGATTGGCCTAGTTCTGTTCTGTCTCCTGCTTGTTATGAAGGGAAGTGGATAAAATATATTTTTTCTTACTCCTCTGCTATTCTTTTCTGATTAATTTCGTTGCGGGACCCAAGACAGTTGAATCGTTTCTCCGGGACTCGTCGAGCTTCATTGCTCGGCGTTTTTCTGGCGGTCTCCACTGTTGATTCTGGCTTTCAGGAGTTGCAGTGGGTTGGGAACAGTGTGGCGGGTTTTGTCCCAAAAAAAAAACATAGGACGCCCATCTTGGTCTTATGCTTCGTCTTCCGTAAGTTTGTAGCGGTACCTATAAACACCACATGGAACAACGTGTCATACTGACATGACATGAATTCTACATCTCGCAATCAAAGTTTACCGTGCCATACATAAAACTTCCCAATTTCAAGCATCGCCAGACATAACACCCGCCTGGTCGGAGGATCCTCCCTTTTCCATGGAGGATGAGTGAACTTTACTCCCTGTTCCTCATGCCTCAACAAGTTCTATCTCCCTTATGTCCTTCTAGACCTTCGTCATCTATTTATTATTGGATCTCCAGCACAAATTGTATACTAAACTAGCTGACCCGGCGAACTTCGTTCCGCCTTAAAGGCAATATCACATGACTACTTTTTAAATTAGGATAATTTTAAATAAATGAATATTATTATTCAATGATTCTTTATTTGGGAGTACAATCCTGGCGATTCTCCGGAAATCTTTAATGTGCTACAATACTCGCAAACAACATCCATTGGCCATTGCGCTATATTATATGCGTATTGAAACGCTGCCCAATTCAAATCAGTATTTGATGAATTTCTTCTTGTGTTTCGTAAATTATCTAGCGCTTGATCTCTGAGGTTTGCTCGACGATTTCGCATTGCCAACCGAGCCATTTCACGGGCTGCCTCCCTTTGCTCTGGTGAGTGAGAAGCACGAAGTCGAGCCATACTAAGGCTGCGCCTTCAAGTGCAATTTCTTGCTCTTCTTCAGTTTTTTTTTTTTTTGTTGTGGATGGGAAATCATCAAGTGACCTCTCCCGCTCTGGGCGGAGCGGAAGGGCGTGTCAGACTTTTATTAAGTAAAATCCACCCGTGTTCCTTCACTTGCTTGTGCAACGGTCAGTGCCATGGTTTCTTTTTTAATCAACCCGTAACCCTGTGGACCAGTCCTCGTGGACACCGTCAAGGTGTACTGACATCTCTTTGAGGCACGTGTGAAACACAATGGGCCGTCAACCCGGGCCTGGTTCTTACAAGGAGGCGAGCTGCCTATCCCTCGCCGCCCGCAAGCCCGCGCCTACGGCGATTGGGAGTCCGATGTTGCCTCCCGACCAGGGCGCTTCCTGCGGCGGTTTGAGCCGTGAGTGTAGTGGGATTTCCGCTCCCTCACCCGCTCCGCCTCCTCCTTTGCCAGCATCACTGCTTCACAGAGGGAGGTGAAAGCTTGCCATGCACTCTTGCTCCGGACTATGGCCCGGACCAGGGTCGGACGCGAGAGATCGCCGCCGATCGCCGCCACGAGAACACGGCTGTGCTCTATCCAAGCCGGGCAGACCTCCACCTTATGCTTCACCGTGTCCTCTGGGCGATGCACACAGTGGTCACCCTGGCGTTTCCTCCCCCCTTATATGGAACAGTAACCTCCCGAAACAGCCGTGTCCGGTGAGGACCTACGTCAGTCGGAAGGTGAGGACGCTGTGGCGCCTCTCTAGCTACTCCTCAAAGAGAGGACTTACCGCCGCTATTGCGGTGTGCTCAGTGCTGGATTGCGACAATCACACTTTCCATGTCGCCATGAGACCCCGCCGGAGCTCTGTCCGCTGTACTGCGATTTTTCGCGGCAACAGAGTTATGCCTCCTCTCATCACTCCCACATGTGGGCGAGGGATAGTGTTTCTCCACAATTTAATGGATGTTATTATACATATAAACGTTTCTTTTTAATTACTCTATCTATTAAAAGAAACCTCATCAAAATCTATTTCGCAGTTTTAAAGATTTAATCATACCTACAAAGGAACATAGGGAAAGAGAAAGTAACTTTGTTTTATAGTATGTAGTGAAGTGGTAAATGGCACAGCAATACAATATTAGAAATTTTGAAGTTGAAGTTTGCTTTGGGGCTTTTATTAAAAAAATTAAACCGTCAGAGAGCATTTATATTCCTTGCTTTAAATAAATGCATCAACATTCAACCGGTAAGACTTTTTTTTAATATGCTGAGTAGTGTAGGAGTGTTTGTACCATTTTTAACAAATGAACCGCTAACTTATATTTTGACTGAGTTGTTTTGTTATTCCATGTCAGTTGCGTTTTGTTAAACCATGTCTTATGTCACGTCACACGGGAACGAAAGGAACGGCGGGAACGGGATAAAAAGTATCCTATGTGATATGTTCTTCTCCCAGTTCTTATCTACCTCCCTACCAATTTTGAGCCATACTGGTTAAGCGGTTCTTGATTTATAAATATAGTAACTAACACGACTTTCATTTATATACATAGACTTCATTCAAATCGGACCAGCCTAGGAGGAATTCAGTGACGTACACACGTACCTACAGCAGATTTAGGATGGAAAGAAGAAACCCATGGAAAGCATTGTCATCTACATTTGTAACAAAGATATCATACCTCTCTCTACCCATTTCTATTTATTTTTTTCTCTTTTAGTTCATAAGTACAAATTTAGTTAAATAAAAAAAAATATCTTTTTTATTTTTTCGCCTTTTAGTTCTTATGTACAATTATATTTTTAAGTAACTAAAAAAATTAAAAAAAACTATAAACTTGTCTAAAAACAAAAAAAAAAACTTGTGATTGACCGGGTTTGAACCGAGGAACACCAGCCATCGCGAGTAGACCATACCAATATCGACTACGCTACAGCCGCTATGTCAAACCGCGCGAAATTAGCGCCCATATTATGCGTGAAATATTGCGAAAGAGAAAACTCGAAAATATGCGCTTCCCCAGACATAAGACTGAGCTAGATCGATTTTTCGTCCCCGAAAACCACCACATATTAATTTTCAGCGAAATCGTTAGGGCCGTTTCCGAGATCACATGCTTCTTCAAGCGAGTTAGCGCCATCTGCCGGGTTGATTTGTGAATCTAAACGATCCAGGTCGCCACTCAAACGCATATAGAAAAATTCATTAAAATCG
Source organism: Sesamia nonagrioides (assembly GCA_017933935.1). Classification (NCBI taxonomy): domain Eukaryota; kingdom Metazoa; phylum Arthropoda; class Insecta; order Lepidoptera; family Noctuidae; genus Sesamia; species Sesamia nonagrioides. The sequence continues at coordinate 1,524,389 of JADWQK010000006.1, forward strand.
GTCAAGCCGTTTAGGAGGAGTTCAATGACATACACACGTACAGCAGAATTATATATATAAAGATATCATATATGTATAGTCAATGGACGCCATAGTAGATCAAATTTTTCAAGAAGAAGAACAGAGAAGATAAACTTTGACGAAGAGCAGCGGTGGCCTAGTGATATCGGTCGCGACTTACAAGTGTATCACCGCTGCTCTGAAACCGGTGAAGGAAAACATTGTGAGGAAACCAACATGTCTTAGAGACAAAACTTCGAAGAAATGTGACATCTGCAGACCAGCACTGCGCCCGCGTGGTAGATTACGCCCCATTCCCTCTCACCGAGAGGGACGCCTGGATCCCAGGAATGGGAACTTTATAGGCTGATTATGACTATGAATCTTTCAATTTCAGCAGACCACAGACGCAAAGCAGCATGTGGTTTCATGTCTTTCTCTTCCCCTCTTTACTGTAGCCATGGAAACACAATTTTTTACACATGACATGATTATTATGTTCATCGGCCGTCTGGACTCTCTTACTTTATCCGCTGCTAGCGGCGCCCACGCGGTTTCACCAGCGTTTTTTTTTATATGCCCCACTCCTATTGAACACAGCGTGGTGTTTTATAGCCTAAAGCCTTTCTGGATTGATGCGCTAACCAACGCAAGAAGAATTTTTTAAATCGGACCAGTAGTTCCTGAGATTGGCACGTTCAAACAAACAAACTTTTCAGCTTTATACAGAGTGGTGCTGATAATACGACAATAAATGAAAACACAGACAATGCTGGTTCATAGGAATAATTCTGAATCATGGAAAAAACCCTGCATCAAAACTGAAAACAAATTAAAATTTCAAACAAACTAAATCGCATAAATTTGTAAACGGAATAGAACAGCCTTTAAAATATTGATTCATTGACCTCCGATCAGCGGCAGCGCGGTCCTGTATCAACTTGCTTTTTTCGCGCCATTATTATTAAAGATTAGTACCTACCGCTGGACGCGGCGGTCATCAACCTGTAAGCGCTTATGTACATCATATAGAAAATGTGAAAAATTAAAAATAATTTCCTGTGACTAAACTAATGGATATATTTATATGATTTTTTTAGGGTAAACTGAGAATGTGATGAGGTATACGATGTTTAATTTAATGTCGTATTGTAAGCACCACTCTGTGTTATTATTTATTATATTACTAGCTTTCCACCCGCGGCTTCGCCCGCGTGGAATTCGGTTATATCGCGCTTTTTAGATTTCCCTCGGGAATATCTTTTTTTTTTTCAATAATAGGTAGCCTATGTCCTTTCTCAGGGTCTAAAGATTGTCTGTGCCAAATTTCATCAAAATCGGTTGTGACTTGTGAGGTTTAAGCGAGAAAGCATTGCAGACAGACTGACAGACAGAGTTACTTTCGCATTTATAATATTAAGTATAGTATGGATTATTTTTACATTAGTATAGATTTCTACAATCTTGAAGCTCTACTTATGTTCGTTGCGTATCTTGTCTTTTATTTATGTACCTTGTCTGTTATCAAAACATGAGTAAATTTCTTATTTATATGACTCATGTTTTTCAAAGCTAAACATGGAAATAACAGCGACTGCTACAAGAAAAAAAGGGATGTATCAAATTTCGGCCGCTCAGGTGAATTTATCATTTTAATACGAATCCTATCTATATGTAAAACACATTTGGTCACATAATTCAGGTCGGGCCATATTTTAAATAATATATTCATAAGATTCCGGTAAAAGCACAGTTTGGTCGCGGTCATCGTGACGAACAAACACCCTCGTGGATTCTTTTCATTACAATATTCATGACCTATAAGAAACATGAAATTATTTCCAGATTATTTGAAAGTGAAAGATTGATTACTATGGTAATTTACAGTAAATTACTTTAAATGTACCTTATTGGTAGGGACCACAACAAGTCAAGCTACCCGAAAATGTCAAATATGCCTAACCAACCTTGAGCCTTAATGTTGTAGAGATATAATTGAAAATCTAATAAATAAATCTGACATAATATAGTACCTTGATGTGCTGTCGTCTGTACATGAGAAAACTAACGTGTGTTACAAAACGAGTACTATCGATAGTTTTTGCTAAGCGATGAATATGATGTACGATCATACGTCTACTGCAGGTCAAACCGACTGGAGTGATTTAGAGCCAGCCTTTCGGTGTTCTATTTATAGGATGCATTTTGGGAAGTGTGCGAAGGAATTGCATGATTTAATTCCCCCATCTCCGTTCCACCATCGGACGACCCGTCGCACGGCGAATTTCCACCATTACTACGATCCGGACGAAGCGTTTCGCCTCCTCCTTTATACCGCGTACATCGAGGGACTGGAACAATTTGCCAGCGACGGTGTTTCCGTCGGACTACAATTTGAGTGTCTTCAAGGCTAGAGTGAATAGGCTCTTAATAAACTAATGCGCTTTACCATCAACGGTTGCGTCACTGCTTACCATCAGGCGGGATTGCTAGTTCATAATTTATAAAAAAAAAAAATACAAAACACCACAAACAAACAACGCGTCATGCTGACGTCATACGAATTCTACATCTCGCAAGCAGAGTTTACCGTGCAATTAGCATACGTACATACAACTTCCCAATATCAAACATTGGTCAAGTGCCCGCCAGACCCAACACCTGTCTGGTCGTAGGATCCTCCCTTTTCTATGGAAGATGAGTGAACTTTACTCCCTGTTCCTCAGGCCTCTAAAAAAGACAAGATATAAGCTAGCCGAAATCAATAATCTATACTAATATATAAAGTTGAAGAGTTTGTTGGTTTGTTTGTTTTAACGCGCTAATCTCAGGAACTACTAGTCTAATTTGAAAAATTCTTTTTGCGTTGGATAGCCCATTAATCCAGGAAGGTTTTAGTCTATATAACATCACGCTGCGACCAATAGGAGCGGAGCATAACTAACTCTACACAAACGAAGTCGCTGGCGGCCGTTAGTACTAGATATAGTGAGCCCTAAATATGCGGATGTTTTTGAAGAGTTCTTTCCACATTGTCTTTCTGGCGAGTCGAAGGTCTTAAAAAAATCTCTGTCTCTATCTATAAAAAAGTGCTACAAAAATATACGTGAACTAAATTAACGGAACCTCGAAAATCCTCCAAGAGAACGCGTCAGTCATAAAGAGTGATGCAACTTGCCTCTCCTGGAATAGCTCCCAAAAGTGTTTTATTCCTTTGGAGGTTCATAAAGGATCTTAGTATACAAAGGTTAGTAGAAACACGGATCTTCGCTTCACTACACACTTTCAGTAAAAAAACTTGGAAGCTTCCACTTTAGTAACCCTTTAAGATCTTTTTTTAAATCTCCGATAAATAAACACCTGAATGAAGCGGAGTTTTTAACAAGCTTAAAAAATATTAAAAAATAAATAACATTCAATGAGCCGTGAAATGTTAATGATGGAAATCAGAAGCAATTTTTTTACAAAACAAAGGTTGGTAAGTTCTCCGCGCACCGGTATGCTGGATATCGAATATCGAGTTGCCAAATTTGTCCCATCCCTAGTATACATCTAGCATCCCTCACTGGAATAATCAGGCAGGTCCATTCCAGTTAAGTTGACGCGTCAAAAGTCGGGCGCGGCCATGCCTGTCCCCTGTCATAGCCTGGATTTATGGACTCGCAATCAGCTTAAACGTACCGAGCTCAACGGTTTACCTACATGTATCTCGACATATACATAGAAGGGTCATTTCCAAATGAGTTTTGACGTGTCACGCTTAATCCTACGCAATAATACGTATTTTTATAAGCATGATTTAACTTGCTTTCTTAATAACGGTGTAATAAAAGCCTTCTATTTAATTTATAAAATTGATTCTATTTAGTCCGTCATTCAGATTATAGAAAAATATTGGATACGTATATTTCCTTTTATCAAATCAATAAAAATTTACATATATAAAAGGCATCAAAGATCAAGAGTAGGGGCTGGTGACGTCACTCGTTGCTAAAAAGTGTAGCAAGGAGTGACGTCACACGAGTTTTCAACGCACCGTATCGTCTTAATTTTTTGTTTATATGAAAAAAGAAAAAATACGTGCCTAGGCTTTTTTGGAAATATAATAGTTGTTTTGTTGAAATATTTACTTAAAAATTCTGACAATCGCGTGTTTGTAGTAAATTTATGTGTAATTTAAATTTAGAAAATAGAAATTTAGAATAGGTAAGCAGGCAGTTTTGCACATTCGTTCTGGGCATTTTCATAAAAATTTTAATACTTAGTTACAACTTTCTAACATGTTCGTGAGTATTATTGATCATACTACATACTTACTATACCAATTTATAAATGCGAAAGTAACTCTGTCTGTCTGTCTGTTACGCTTTCCCGCTTAAACCTCTTATACGATTTTGATAAAATTTGGCACAATCAATCTTTAGACTCTGAGAAAGGACATAGGCTACCTTTTATTGAAAAATTTGATATTCTCGAGGGAAATGTAAAAAGCTCGATATAACCGAAAACCATGCGGGCGAAGCCCCGGACGGAAAGTTAGTTCAAAATAAACCCTAAGCTCCATGCAATTAGTTTTTTTTTATATCTAATTATAAACTAGTGCATGACCGCAATCCCGCCTGATGGTAAGCAGTGATGCAATCGTTGATGGTAAAGCGCATTAGTTTACTGAGAGCCTATTCACTCAAAAAAAAAACTGAGTGAGTAGGAAAGAAGACGGCAGTTGAGCGAGGTGATGCAATGTTAAACCTAACAACACCACCAACGATGCTGCGCCAGAGGGAGATTGGTCTGGAGACCCTCCACGGCCAAACTCCCAACACAACAACGATTGGCGCATCGTTCCCGGCACACATCATAACACACAGACCAGTCCTCCGTACGGCTTCACCAGGCATCATGCCGGAACACAACGAATCGCTTGGCGACAAGACTTTGTCTGGTGGGTAGTAACTTCTGCCGGCAGCCAATGTTATAAAAAATATTATTAGAGCAGTATAGTAAGCATATTATTAAAACTATCTAGCCTTTTTCCAATTATATTGGGTTCGGCTTCCAGTCATGGAGCTATTCACAATCTGATCTCCACAAACTAGTAACTAGTTAATACGATACTTCTTGGTAAGACTGGTTGTCAGGCTTCCGGACTTCTGACGACCCGTAAGGACCCTAAAAGATCCACAAATGATACCGAGACCAACTAGCTTAATGTCCTTTCCGAGCCACGAAGGGGCTTTAATATGATGCTCAACCGTACCTTGCGTATCGTAGCGAATATCGCTTAACCTGCTTTTATTTAAATACTAGTTACCCGCCCTGACTTGGCACGTGGACAAATGATATAGGTACCTAAGCCATCCTCAAGAAACGGTGGCCCTTCAATAAAAATAATGTCTACCGTGCCGCCCGTCAGCCAATATCTGACTCTGCAAGATACATCGACTTTATTGTCCATGGCTAGCCAGTTCCACCACCTTCAAACAGAATGAAAGCCTACCAGGGTAGCAAGTTTGTTCGAAATAATGGTCCCCCGCTCCGGCCCACTCACTCCGCGGCTTAGGCAGAGAAACACTCAAGTACCAGGTGGCCGGCAGGGGCGCAAGTGGCACGCGGATTTTTTCTGGTGTTTAGTTTTAAATAAATCGTGATACCTCCTGAATGAAACAACCAATTCTAATAACTCCAAAAGAGTTCTGCTGCTACTAAAATTACCTTTGATATGACGTAATTTAATTGGATAAGGATTAATATTAAGGAACAAATAGTGGGCTCTGATTTCGACTGGCATTTTAATTAACTTTTCAAACATAAAAAAGTAGTCACAACAAGTAGACATAATATGCTGTCGTAGATTTTTTTGTAGGCATTTTTAAGGTCTACAATACTGTAGTACATTACTTAGATCTATCTCATAGGGTTCAGCCAGCGTTTGCAATGTAAGCTCAAAAAAATGGGTTCATTTTGCGACATGTTTTAAAAACCTCGAAAATAGCGACATAGGGAAAGTAAAAGTGACTTTGTTTTATAATATGTAGTGATACACCCCTGTACCTACAGGGGTCGGTATAAGTAAAGTCCATAAATATTAAGGTAAACTAGGTGTTAAAAACAATTATCATAACAATGACAACACGGCTCTATTTTTCAGAATGGATATGCAAATATACACCCCCTCATTTCACCAGTTATCGTGTATTACCCGCGAGCCCTTTGCCACTAACACAATAAACTTTATATTGGTTCGATTGAAACACGTACACAATACGAACCCCGCATTTTGCGGTTACCGGTAAATTCCTGTATTAAACATCAAACGGTTTTATAAACATTGAAATTTACCTGTGCTAAGATACACCTACGTATGCTACACCATAGCGTCTACGCCGTAGTATCTACGTCGTAAAATATTATCCAAACGTATTACATACATACAACGTTATGAGTAAATATTACTCTGGCTAGTTGATTTGAGCGTAGAATGCGCTAAGTTACCCCGAGTTCATTTCACTGGAGAGGTCGATGCCTGATTGATAGTAATAGGCTCAGTACCTAAGCATACCTGGCTGAATATGGATTTAGTATAGGTACACGTCTGTCACAATTCTGTGCAGACTTTCGAAGAGAACAGCAATGATGTTATGTTAGATAACATTACTATAAAAACTAAATAGTAAAACAATGGGGCCGTCCCTTGTTCACAAAATTAACTAAGGTTAAATGTATCCCCTCTTTGAGGAGTGCCTAGAGAGGCGCCTCTGGAGGTTCCTGTTCCGGATAAGGCGGGAGAAAACGCCAGGGTGTCACCACTGTGTGGATCGCCCTGAGAATATGGTGGAGCATACTCCTGACGGCGATCGACGGTGATTTCTCGCGTCCGACCCTGGTCCAGGCCATGGTCCGGAGCGAGAGTCCAGGGCAGGCCGTCACCTCCTGCGAAGCAGAGATGCTGGCAAAGGAGCAGGCAAGCGCGTGAGGCAGCGGGAATCCCAGCGCTCTCACGCCACTAGCCGCCGCAGGAAACACCTTGGTCGGGAGACGACATCGAACTCCCAGCCACAGTAGGCGCGGGCCTGCGGACAGTGAGCAGTGGGCAGCTCGCCGCCCGGTAAGGACCAGGCCCGAGTCAACGGCGCGTTGTGTTTCACGCGTGCCTCAAAGAGATGTCAGCACATCACGACGCGGTCCACGAAGACCGATGCCTCCTGAGTCAGGGTTGCGGGTTGATTAAAAAAGAAACCGTGGCCCTGGCGCATAGGCAAGTGAAGAAACGGGTGGGTTTTAATAAAAGTCTGACACGCCCTTCCGCTTCGCCCAGAGCGGGAGAGGTCATTTGATGATTTCCCATCCCAAACAAATAATTGTATCTTTTTCTTACTATTTCATTAAACAAAAGACAATAGATAAATTATTAGTATACTCTTGTCAAATTAAAAGACTCCATAGACAGTTTAGGCGCGATCAAAAACGTGTCTACTCTAATACGTCAGGAGCAGGCTAACTTAACGCTCGTTGCAAACGTTTTACGCGCGAGTGCGGTAACGCGCGAGAGCATCTGGACGGAATGTATGCAGCTCTAGTAACTCGAGAACGCGCGAGTGGACTCGCGCGTAAATCGCGCTTTCTGGACAGGCTCTAATAGACTGCACACGGTGGTTGCAGCGTACTGGGGAAAAGATGACTAAGCACATCATCATCATCATCAGCCCCTACTCGTCTACTGCTGGACATAGGCCTCCTTCATGGCACGCCAACAAGCTCGATCCTGAGCAGTTCTCCGCCAGCCACTACCAGCCACCTTTTTGATGTCGTCGCTTCATCTCGCCCAAGGGCGTCCCACGCTACGTTTGCCGAGACGCGGTCTCCACTCTAAGCACATGATTCAAAACAATTCATGAATTTTAGAAAACCTAACCTATTGCATAATAAATTGTAGAATAATTGTAGCACTATAAAGTGCGGTGACCACCTTTGCAGCGACCAGCGTGCGTACTCACAAAGCCTAATGTAATCCCAACTAGGATTCATTACAGGATTGTGGTTTGTTCCAGAAATATTTCATTAAAATAAGTGTTATAATCTTTTTTAATAGTCTTCAAAAAGAAAGATGCTAAGTACGCCTTCGAGGTATTTAAATAATAGTTTGGACTGTATAAAAAATATATTATTATGACAACTAGGAGACACAATTACTTTCTATGACGATCCAAAAAAATCGGTCTTCTATGTCCGGCTACGAATTTATATAAGGGTATTCAACCAATCCGCGGGCCGCGCATGGGCCGCTGCCCCTCTTGCGTCTTGCTCGTCCCTCCTTGGCCCGGGCTGGAACTTGATGCGCCTGCGACGAGCGCGGACAGAGTTTAGGTGCTCAATTCGATCGTATACTCGTATAAGCTTTTTTTATGTTTGTTCTCGAATAACTTCGTCGTCGTTTATACACCGATTTTGATGATTCTTGTGGAGCTGTTTCGCGCAATCTTCACCAGGTCGTCGGTCCACCTTGTCGGGGGCCTACCAACGCTGCGTGGTTTTTCACTCAGTAGTGACTTCTTTTTCTTTGTGCCAAAAAAGTGTTTTTCAATAGAAACATTCCTATTCGTGTATCAGTTTTATTTGGTCGTTTGTATTTATTGTATACTTAGCCCGCGAATACGTTCGCGTGGAAGTGTTAAGAGACCACAATAAACTGTAATAACAATAGTCTAAATGTGAATTTTAAGTAGAGAACTAGTCTCGCCAAACCACTACTACGGGTTTGTGGGGCTTAGTTTTAATTTATATTATTACCATGTTGGGAAATTGTAATAAATAATAATATGTATACTTATGTGAGGTTCCACGCTCTTCATGCCTGGAGGTCTTTATTTAGTAAATTAAGTTTTTACTTCCTTTCATTTCCAGTTTTACAGTTTTTTTTTTTTTGTTTTTTCTGGTATATTGACATAGCTAGCTGGCATATGGTGCATAGTTTCATTTAATGTTCTATGTTAGTATTGTACAGGGTGTATCTGATATCATAACGCAAACTTTGCGAAAAGACTAGACCACATACATACCACTAATAAAATTATGATAATCATTTATGTCGATAATGGACGGTTACAGAATACACAGTGTTTAAAAAAGTGTCAGCTCGGCCTTTAAACGTTGCAAGCGTGCCGCTGTGCGCGTTTGTAGGTATGATGTTGATCCCTGATGTGAACTCTATTAAATCAGCTGATAAAATAGTTTCTAGAGTTTTTTTTTTTTCATTGCGCTTTATTGTGTAATTAGCGAATTAATTAATTTTTACTATAAAATCTTATTGGGTTATAAAATTATAGCAATTATGAACGGTCTAAAGTGAAAAAAACTATATCTTTATATATATAATTCTGCTGTACGTGTGTATGTCATTGAACTCCTCCTAAACGGCTTGACCGATTTTAATGAATTTTTCTGTATGCGTTTGAGTGGTGACCTGGATGGTTTAGATTCACAAATCAGCCAGGCAGATGGCGCTGATTGCTTAAAGAAGCATGTGATCTCGGAAACGGCCCTAACGATTTCGCTGAAATTTAATATGTGGAGGTTTTCGGGGACGAGAAATCGATCTAGCTCAGTCTTATGTCTAGGGAAGCGCATGTTTTCGAGTTTTCTCTTTCGCAATATTTCACGCATAATATGGGCGCTAATTTCGCGTGTCTTGACATAGCGGTTGTAGCTTAGTCGATAGTGGTATGGTCTACTCGCGATGGCTGGTGTTCCTCGGTTCAAACCCGGCCAATCACGAGTTTTTTTTTTTTGTTTTTAGACAAGTTTATAGTTTTTTTTTTAATTTTTGTAGTTACTTAAAAAGAAAATTGTACATAAGAACTAAAAGGGGAAAAAATATGTTATTTTTTTTTATTTAACTAAAATTGTACTTATGAACTAAAAGAGAAAAATAAATAGAAATAAATAAGTATTTAAGATTTTTTATTTAACTTAAAGAGACTGAAACAAGAGCTCTAGGGTAGAGAGAGGCATGATATCTTTGTTACAAATGTAGATGATAATGCTTTCCATGGGTATATTCCTAAATCTGCTGTACGTGTGTACGTCACTGAATTCCTCCTAAAGGGCTGGTCCGATTTGAATGAAGTCTATGTATATAAATGAAAGTCGTGTTAGTTACTCTATTTATAACTCAAGAACCGCTTAACCAGTATGGCTCAAAATTGTTAGGGAGGTAGATAAGAACTGGGAGAAGGACATATCACATAGGATACTTTTTATCCCGTTCCCGTTGTTCCCGTCGTTCCCGTGTGACGTGGCATAAGACATGGTATAACAAACGCAACTGACATGGAATAACAAAACAACTCAGTCAAAATATAAGTTAGCGGTTCATTTGCTAAAAATGGTACAAACACACGGCTGCACTACTCAGCATATTAAAAAAAAAGTCTTACCGGTTGAATGTTGATGCATTCATTTAAAGCAAGGAATATAAATACTCTCTGCTGGTTTAATTTTTTTAATAAAATCCCCAAAGCAAACTTCACCTTCAAAATTTCTAATATTGTATTGCTGTGCCATTTACCACTTCACTACATACTATAAAACAAAGTTACTTTCTCTTTTCCTATGTCCTTTTGTATGATTAAATCTTTAAAACTGCGAAACCGATTTTGATGTGTTTTTTTTTTAATAGATAGAGTAATTAAAAGAAACTTTTATATGTATAATAACATCCATTAAATTGTGGAGAAACACTATCCCTCGCCCACATATGGGAGTGTCGAGAGGAGGCATAACTCCGTTGCCGCGAAAAATCGCAGTACAGCAGACAGAGACATGGAAAGTGTGATTGTCGCAATCCAGCACTGAGCACGCCACAAACATCAAAATCCTCTCTTTGAGGAGTAGCTAGAGAGGCGCCACGGCGTCCTCACCTTCCGACTGACGTAGGTCCTCACCGGACACGGCTGTTTCGGGAGGTTCCTGTTCCGTATAAGGCGGGAGGAAACGCCAGGGTGACCACTGTGTGCATCGCCCTGAGGACACGGTGGAGCAAATGGTGGAGTTCTGCCCGGCTTGGGCAAAGCACAGCCGTGTCCTCGTGGTGGCGATCGGCTGCGATCTCTCGCGTCCGACCCTGGTCCGGGTCATAGTCCGGAGCAAGAGTGCATGGCAAGCTTCCACCTCCTTCTGTGAAGCAGTGATGCTGGCAAAGGAGGAGGCGGAGCGCGTGAGGGAGCGGAAATCCCACTACCCCCACGCCTCAAACCGCCGCAGGAAGCGCCCTGGTCAGGAGGCAACATCGGACTCCCGACCACCGTAGGCGCGGGCTTGCGGGTGGCGATCGATAGGTAGCTAGCCTCCTGGTAAGAACCAGCCCCGGGTTGACGGCGCGTTGTGTTTCACACGCGCCTCAAAGCGATGTCAGCACACCTTGACGGGGTCCACGAGGACTGGTCCACAGGGTTGCGGGTTGATTAAAAAAGAAACCATGGCACTGGTCGTTGCATAGGCAAGTGAAGGAACACGGGTGGATTTTAGTCAATAAAAGTCTGACACGCTCTTCCGCTCCGCCCAGAGTGGGAGAGGTCATTTGATGATTTCCCATCCAAAACAAAAAAAAAAGAACTGAAGAAGAGCAAGAAATTGCACTTGAAGAGCGCAGCTTTAGTATGGCTCGACTTCGTTCTTCTCACTCACCAGAGCAAAGGGAGGCAGCCCGTGAAACGGCTCGGTTAGCAATGCGATATCGTGGAGCAAACCTCAGAGATCAAGCGCTAGATAATTTACGAAGCACAAGAAGAAATTCATCAAATACTGATTTGAATCGGGCAGCGTTTCAATACGCATATAATATAGCGCAATGGCGTTCGCATTGGGCCAATGGATGTTGTTTGCGAGTATTGTAGCACATTAAAGATTTCCGGAGAACCGCCAGGATTGTGCTCCCAAATAAAGAATCATTGAATAATAATATTTATTTATATAAAATTATCCTAATTTAAAAAGTAGTCATGTGATATTGCCTTTAAGGCGGAACGAAGTTCGCCGGGTCAGCTAGTAGCTATATATTTTTTCAAATCATGAATGCCGACGAAAAATCCACCAGGGGAGGTTTCCACGGGGGGTTCAGAATCATGTACCAGGATCCGTGGTACTCGTTTGTCCGTCGTGCGGCGTTTGATGCTGACATCGACGCACAAACGAGTACCATGGATCCTGATACACCCTTTATTTAAAAGTCATGTGTTTTTTTTTTTTTTTAATGAACAAACAGCCGTGTTGCTGGGGAGTTTGTTCCGAATTTTTCTTACCAAGCAAATCACTAGAAAGTGGCGAAGGGCGAGCGTTTTGGGCGACTGTCTTATGTAATATTGACTTTCAAAAAGTGCTGATTTTCAGCCTAATTTAAATAAAAGTGAGTTTTGATTTCGTAGGCTATTACTTCGTTTATGCTTAAATAAAATATAAATGATTGTTTTAAATCGGTTATGTATTGTTTTTATAAACAAACATACAAAAAATCCAATATTGTTATAACTTACTAACGGCGCCCCGCGGTTTCACCCGTGTAAGTTTCGATCTCGTGGGAATATCGGGATAAGAAGTATTCTATGTGTTATTCCTACCTATGAACCATATGTGTGCCAAATTTTATCCAAATCTGTTGAGTAATTTAGCGTTTTATAATCATTAAAAACTAGCTGCGCCACACGGTTTCACCCGCGTTTTTTTTATATGCCCCGCTCCTATTGGTTACAACGTGATGTGATATAGCGTAAAGCCTTCCTGGATTAATGGGTTATCTATTGCAAAAAGAATTTTTCAAATCGGACCAGTAGTTCCTGAGATTAGCGCGTTCAAACAAACAAACTCTTCAGCTATAGACATTAGTATAGATTTCTACATTTACAGGTTTTTTTTAACCCTGTAACATTTCATAATATGTTACGATTACATAACAAAAACAATTATTGTATTAGATTTAATCCCAAATTCAACATAGGGGTTTTTAATGATTATATCACCTAATAAATTATCCTCCAAAAGTGATTTGAGTCATAAATTTAACTGGCTTTGTTGTACAGTTCTGAAACCCAACCCTCATTTGACATGATTCAGAGGCTCGACCGAAATGCATTAGCTTTTGTAAATGCGCTGCCGGGGTAAATATGAGAATTAAATCTTTCCCCGGGCGAACACCATTTGTAATTAACTGTGTATGGGACTGCGTAGAGGTAACTGAAAAACAAACATTTCACAAACTAATTTTAAAGGAGATGTTTCATTTTGGGTCACTAATATGTACACTATATAGATAAAAAGGAAAAAAATAATAGATTTTCAGAAAAATACTACCAAATTAATTTAAATAAAAATACAAGTATTTGTAATTAGTTGTTTGAAAAGTTTTTTTAGTGAGATAACCCTTTTTTAATGTAGCCATGACAGTGGTTATGACGTTTGATTGACGACTTTGACAATTCTATTTTCCCGTTGTATTCGTGGCGAGTGTTGATTTGAGTTGATTGTGTTTATTCGCAGTCATATGGTAGATAATATAGATACGCCTTAGATACATAACACGTCAATCAAATGTCACTGTCAAAATCTTATGTCGCTTATTGCTAACCACCATATTTATTAGTAATTGTGTTGCACTCCTTGACGGAGGTAAATTGAATCTATATACAAACTAAGCCAAAATATAGGAAATTAACAATAAAAACAGTTCACTATAGCGTAACTATACCTAGCATTAAGTGTACAGTGTGCTGGCCCAGGCTCCTTACATTTTTAAAACATCTCCTTTAATGCATCTTTTTCTTTCAATTTCATTTAAAAAAGAATAGAAAACAACATATTACTTTAGTCCTATAAAATAATAATACTCTATAGACAGTTTTTTTTTTTTTTTTATTAACCGACTTTTTTTTTATAATTATAAACCACTGCTTGACTGCAATCCCGACTGATGTTAAGCAGTGATGCAATCGTTGATGGTAAAACTGAATGAAGAGGAAGGAAGACGGCAGTTGAGCGAGGTGATGAAATGATAAACCCAACAACACGACCAACGATGCTGCGCCAGAGGGAGATTGATCTGGAGATCCACCATGTCCAAACTCCCGACACAATAACATTTGACGCATCGTACCCGGCACACATTGCAACACAACTCCTCAGACCCGTCCTCCGTACGGCTACACCAGACATCATGTCGGAACATGACGAATCGCTTGGCGGCAAAACTTTGTCTGGTGGGTGGTAACTTCTGCTGGTAGCCGAATGAATGTCATTTTACGTCAGTTACGGAGTAATTTGACCGCGACGAGAACTACTCCTTATTGAAACTGACCGAAACAGGAGCAGAATGACTATTATTAATATGTCTCTTTTAAGAATATCCCAAAGATAAAAGTTTTTTTTATCAGGTTATTAGGTACAGTAGGTACTTACCTGTTGCTACAAGTACATTTCCACTACACTAACCACGAAACCAAACATTCAAAAACGCAACGCAACTTTTCTCTATAATTCCTAATTACCAGCCCTCAAGTTCTGCTCCTCAATCAACCAAAAGCGTCTCAATCCTTAATAGCTTAACAACTAAAGTAGCTTACACGTACCGGCTACACGCAGCAGCTGTGGCAAGCCATGGCAATCTACAACTATTACAGCTTTTTATTCCCCCCAGCTTGAAACTAATCCCTTGCTTAATAGCCCGTGACTCCCACGGTTTATTTAAGAGGGCGTTCGAACAACCTGAAGAAAACTTCCGAAGAATTACAGGCTCTAATGGGACAGTTACATGATGAGAGTTTCTCGCTTTGGATAGAAGATTATTGAAAATAATAAAAAGTGTAATCCTGGGAACGATACGTACGTAACTCACTCTGCGCGCTCATGCACGTGTTAGATTTATTTGCATATACTAAAAAGAAAGAAAGAAGTAAAAAATATTACAATGTCGTAGGTATACTAGAAGTAGGTATAGGTATATCACACAAATAACAAGCGCTGAATATCAGATTAGTTACTACACACATCAAAAGTGTCTAGGGATCAAGCATTTTTATGCGGATTTCTTGAGATTGAGATGTGGCTTTGTAATAAATTTATGATTTTATAAATTTATATGGATCCTTTTTGGTGCATTTCATAATTTGAATCAGGAACTGTGAATCAAATTCGAGTAAAAGATGAAAATCAGCTGTCAATATTTTCCCTATAAAAACATACAACGCATTGAAGACATTATTAGTGCTACTGTTTCCCTACTACTGATTAAAACCAACGTTATTATGGAGCGGCGACGTCATTTAAGCAGGGAAGAAATGCTCAGAGCCGTGGGAATGATAGAAGCTGGTTCCCGGCAACGTACTGTGGCTTTAGCTCTGAATACAAGTCAGAGTGTTATCAGTCGACTTTGGACACGTTACCGAAGCACTGGTACCGTGGCTGAGCGCCATGGAGGACGGTATCGCTGCACCACACGGAGACAAGACCGATACATTCAAATCTTAACTCGAAGAGCTCCAACAATAACCGCCATGATGTTAGCCGTGAGGCTTCATCACTCTTCAGGGAACTTAATTAGCGACCAAACAGTCAGAAACCGCTTGCATGAAGTGAACCTTCATTCCCGAAGACCGCTACGGGTACCACCTATAGCAATGCACAATCGTAGGATTCGATATCAATGGGCTCTTGAACACAGAAATTGGGCAGAAGAACAATGGCGTTTCGTGTGCTTTTCTGATGAGTCTCGTTTTGGTATGAGACCGGATACAAGACGTATACGACACTGGAGAACCCCTGGACGCCAACAGCGATTAAAATCCTGCCAGGAAGTCCATCCTTATAGTGGTGGAACCATCATGGTATGGGCGGGTATTTGGATCGGCGGAAGAACTGAGTTGATTTGGATCAGAGGCAACCTCAACGCTCAAATTTATGCTGAAACGATTGTATCAGACGTCATCGTTCCTCTACAAGTGCAAATCGGTCCCTTATTTCAGTTAATGCATGATAATGCACGACCGCACACCGCAAGAGTTGTAAGACAGACTCTCGCCGCAGCTAACATCAATGTCCTGCCCTGGCCTGCTCAGTCGCCAGACTTGAACCCGATTGAGCATGCATGGGATATGCTACAGAGAAGAGCTCTGCCGAATATGGAGGGTATCCAGTCGCAAGAAGACCTTTTTTTGTTGTTGCAACGAACATGGGCGGCCATTCCACAGCGTGATTTGGATGAACTCATTTTGAGTATGCCAAACCGATGTTCTTGTGTTGTTAGTGTTCGCGGTAGAAACACGGATTATTAATTGTTTAAGTTACCCAATAAAATTTTAGAGAAAACTGTTATTTCAGTCTTTTTTTCGAACTTTTGTGTTAGTGGTTCAAATGTCAAATATCCCTTTATTAGGAAAATGGCAAATTTCTTTATTAATGCAAAGGTGACTTGGTTTATCGTTACTGTGACAAACGAAAACACTTTATTTGATGAATCCTTAAAGAAAATTTTAATTAATATCAATCAGGAGAAAAGTTATTGCAAAAATATATGTTGATCCCTAGACACTTTTGATGTGTGTAGTTACTTATTTAATATGTATGAAGGTTCTTATAAATATGGTTTGTAAGGAAAGGGTATCCTACTACTATTATAAAGGCGAAAGTTTGTAAGTATGGATGTATGGATGTTTGTTACTCTTTCACGTAAACAACTGAACGGATTTGAATGAAACTTTACCACAATATAGCTTATACATCAGAATAACACATTGGCTATAGCTTATACATCAGAATAACACATAGGCTACAATTTTTGAGGTTTCTAATGTGAGGTCTTAAAAAAACACATTTTTTGCGCTTACATTGCAAACGCTGACTGAATCCTACAAGATAGATCAAAACAATGTACTACAGTATTGTACAACTTAAAAAGGTCTACAAAAAAGTCCGTGATGGTATATGTTTATCTCTTAGGAATAACCCACAATAACCATTTTTTATCCTTTACTTTGTACGAGAAATAATGGCTTATTTACGAAGCGATTTTAAGCAATACAGTATTAATCCTTATCCAATTAAGTATCTTAAATACATTGTGCATTTAATAAAGATCAATATGGCTTTTTACAGCATGTAAATTAAATAAATATTTTCGAAGATATCACAGATTTAAAATGCATAGTCATAGCAATTTCGGCGATAAATACCGTTTCGGTGATAAATACCGGCAGCGGTGCCAGGCGAACGGGGCGTGGGGGGAGCGGGGTAGGTGCGGTGGGGAAGAAGTGGCTCATCGCTGAGTGCGCGACCCGAACGCGGGCAGACGCATGAGGGCAGACGTCGTTGACGGTTGTGTCCGTTTTGCGAATTTTCAAGGCACTAGCGATTTGATAAAAAACGTATGGTCGCCTACTTTAAGTAATATAGGCCTAAGGTTAGTTATTGCCAGGTTTCTTTTTGGTTAGAAGTTACACGTACAAAAAGATACTTCATTTTTACGAATTACTTCATTGATAATTCAATTACTATATAGATAGGTTACTTACCGTTAAATATAACAAATTATATAAATAGGTTAATTATAACGAATTACTTCATTGATCATTGAATTACTATATAGATAGGTTAATTAAATAGGCAAGGATTGCATTAAAGTACAATCATAACAATAACTACCGTACTGTATTTTTTAGAAGTATAGAAACAACACGTACTTAAGAATTATGCCGCGAAAGCGTAAGTCTAATCTTTCCCAAAGCTCTAATAAAGCTCGAACTATGAAAGTAGCTAGACTTAACGAGACGTTTCCACAAGCCGAACTGCGAGCGCTTAAACAAGCAGAGCGTGAGGCAGCTCAAAGAGCTGCTGAGACTCCAGAGCAGTCCCAAGATAGACGTCGACAGCATGCTGAGTATCTAGCATCTCAACGGGCTGCAGAGACACCCGAACAGTCTCAAGCTCGACGTCAACAGAACGCTGAATATCTGGCATCTCAACGGGCTTCTGAGACACCCGAACAGTCCCAGGATCGACGTCGACAGCATGCTGAGTATCTAGCATCTCAACGGGCTGCGGAGACACCCGAACAGTCTCAAGCTCGACGTCAACAGAACGCTGAATATCTGGCATCTCAACGGGCTTCTGAGACACCCGAACAGTCTCAAGCTCGGCGTCTTCAGCAAGCGACTTACATAGGGTCCCAAAGAGCTACTGAAACTGTTGAAGCTGCTGAAGCTCGCAGACGCGCTGTTGCTGAAAGGGCACAACAGCGACGATTAATATTTACAATAAACGCGTGGGGAGTATTCGATAAAGCTGCATTTGAGTACGATGAAACTCTTGATTACGAAAGCCACAAGCTTATAAAAATAGAAGCGATGAATAAAGAATGCAGATTTTGCGGTGCTCTTAAATGGAAAGAGGAAGCTGCAGGCATGTGTTGTTCGGGAGGAAAAGTAGTTCTTCCTTCAATAGACGAGCCTGTTGAACCTCTTAAAGAACTTTTTTTTAAATGAAACAGATGAGTCTCGCCGTTTTTTAAAAAACATAAGAAAATACAATACATGCTTCCATATGACATCTTTTGGAGCTGATAACATTGTGTCGATGCCAGGATTTTGCCCGACTTTTACAATCCAAGGGCAAATATACCACACAATTGGCTCTTTGCTTCCTGCTACTAATACGCAACCAAAATTTTTGCAAGTTTATTTCATGGGTGATGAGGAAGCACAAGTTGATAGGCGTTCTGAGTACGTACCAGGTGTGGAAAGAAACACAGTTCAAAAAATACAAAAGTTCTACATGATCACAACGTTTTATTAGTGCATGAATTTAAAATGGCTAAAGATAGAGTGACTAGCGATAATTACAAGGTCGTGATACACCCAGATCGTGTCCCCACGTGGTCGTGGTGAACACGAAAGACGATTCAATGCCCCGACCACAAACGAAATAGCTGCCGTAGTAGTTAGTACTGAACAAACTGCGTCTCGGGACATTGTTATTCAGGCGCACGATGGCCGGCTTACTAGAGTTCCGGACACTCATAGATTTTATGATGCTCTCGAGTACCCGATAATTTTTTGGAAAGGACAAGAGGGGTACAGTTTTGATATTCCTCAGACAAACCCAGTTACAAAACAGCCTATACCGAACAAAAAAGTGTCGTGCAAAGACTTTTATGCGTATCTTAAGATGGTACGTCGCAACAATTTTAATTTATTGCTTCGATGTAGGCTTCTCTTTCTTCAGTTTTTGGTGGACATGTATGTCAAAGTGGAGAGTGAGCGCTTAAGGTTTATTGCTTTAAACCAAACAAAACTGCGAGCAGAAAACTATATACATTTACTATGCATACTATTTACTATATACAAGACGCGGTCAGGAATGATGCGGATTTAGATCCAAACAATTTGGGTCAATTGGTAATACTCCCATCGTCATTTGTAAATAGCCCGAGATATCTTCATGAGTACAGGCAGGATGCGTTCACATACGTGCGTAACTACGGGAGGCCTGATCTGTTTACTACAATGACATGTAATCCCGCTTGGCCAGAAATTACTAAAGAGCTCATTCCAGGTCAAAATGCAACAGACAGACATGACTTAACAGCCAGGTTATTCAAAATAAAAGTACAAAAATTGGTTGCTCTACTTACAAAAGGTAAAATATTTGGAGATATGAAGTGTTTCATGTACTCGATCGAGTGGCAAAAAAGAGGTCTGCCTCACGTGCACTTACTGCTGTGGTTGACGGAAAAATTACGCCCCAACCAAATTGATGAAGTCATAAGTGCGGAGATACCAAATCCAGAAAGTGATCGAAAACTCTACGATACTCTAACCAAAAATATGATTCACGGTCCCTGTGGTGCACTAAATCCGTCATCACCATGCATGAAAGAAGGAAAAGGCACCAAAAAGTATCCTTTGTACAGGCGTAGAGCACCAGGAGATGGCGGCCGTACGATAACTCTAAAAACCCGAGGTGGAACAAAGGAAGTATTGGTTGACAATAGCTTTGTTGTTTTGTCCCATATTCTCCTCTTCTGTCTAAAATTTATAACTGTCACATAAATGTAGAGTTCTGCAATACGGTACAGGCGATAAAATATATTTGTAAATATATAAACAAAGGCAGCGACCAGGCTATTTTTAACATTCGACGGCAAGGGAATGTTAATATTGACCCGAGAGATGAGGTGCAAACGTATCGAGCCGATAGATATGTTAGTAGTAACGAAGCAGCGTGGCGGATCTTGGGTCTGCCTCTGCATGAAAGACACCCAACAGTCACTCACCTTGCGGTTCATCTGCCTAATGGTCAGCGGATTTACTTCACTGAAAACAATTTTAGAGAGAGAATGGCCGCACAACCTAAGACGACACTAACTGCATTTTTCCTGCTTTGCCAAAATGACGCATTTACAAAAACATTACTTTATGTTGACGTACCCCGCTACTATACATGGAACGTGTCGTCGAAAGAATGGAAACGTCGTTTACAAGGTACACCTGTCGACGGCTGGCCAGGTGTGAAGGCAGGAGATGCTCTTGGGCGCATTTACACAGTGCATGTTAGTAACTTCGAATGTTACTGTTTGCGAATGCTGCTGAATGTAGTACAGGGCCCCACTAGCTTCTTGGATCTAAAAACAGTTGACGGCCAAGAACTTGAAACTTTTCGACAAGCGTGTGAGAAGTTGGGGTTGTTGGAAGATGACAACCACTGGGATGCCACAATGGAAGAGGCAGTGCTGTGTCGCTCTCCTTCGCAAATAAGAGAACTATTTGCAATATTGATATGCACTTGCGGTTTATCCAATCCTCTTCAACTATGGGATAAGTATAAATCTGCATTATCGGAGGATATCTTGCATAGATTTGAAAGGATGGATCAAGTCAACAATGATCTATGTTTCAATGAAGCACTGAGACATATAGAGGACAAAATAATAACGATTTCCGGTAAGAAATTGTCCGACTTCGGTATGCCTACACCAGAGCGTCGAGGAGAGTCGTCGACCGATTTGATCAAAGAGGTAAGCTACAATATTGCTTTATTAGACGCTCAGGTCAGCGAAACTGAACCACGCCTGCTACCCGAACAAAAAAACATTTATAACAAAATATTACAACGAGTTGAGCTTGACAAAGGCGGCCTTTTCTTTCTTGACGCCCCGGGCGGTACAGGTAAAACATTTTTGCTTAATTTGCTTCTAGCAAAAATTCGTAAGGACCGTAAAGTTGCATTAGCGGTGGCTTCCTCTGGGATCGCTGCAACATTGCTGAGCGGTGGACGAACGGCACATTCGGTTTTTAAATTACCTCTTAATCTGGCGAGCGAAGAAACCCCAACGTGCAACATCAGTAAGAGCAGTGCCCGTGGCGCCCCCTTGCAACAATGTATGCTGATCGTGTGGGACGAGTGCACTATGTCACACAAACGCGCCATTGAGGCGCTTGATCGCTGTCTACAAGATATTCACAGCAATCGAAAGTTGATGGGTGGTGTGGTAGTGTTATTGGCAGGGGATTTTAGACAGACTTTACCTGTTATCGAGAGAGGCACTGCAGCAGATGAAATTAACGCATGTCTAAAAGCCCCATATCTGTGGTCTAAAGTTGAAAAGCTTTATCTTACCACTAACATGCGAGTCCAGTTATTCAGCGATGTTGAATCAGGAGCATATGCTCAAAAACTGCTAGAAATTGGTGAAGGCCACCTAAACACCGACCAAGAAGCTATGGTTCTTTTCACACAGCAATTTTGTCATACTGTGGAGACAGAAAACGAACTTATTGAACAAGTTTTTCCGAATCTGCAACAAAATATTTTTGACGAAAATTCGTTGTCTGAAAGAACCATATTGGCACCAAAAAATGAGACTGTTGCGAAAATAAATAAAAAAATCTTGGCCGAAATAAACAGCGAAACATCAGTGTATAATTCCATTGACACAGTTATGTCATCCGATGACACTACAAGTTATCCCGTAGAGTTCCTAAACTCTTTAGAGTTGTCCGGGGTGCCATCACACAAGTTGGAATTAAAGGTACCCGTTTTGTTAATGCGTAACCTGGATGCGCCAAGATTATGCAACGGTACTCGGTTGCGAATTACCGAATTAGGAAGGCATATAGTGAAGGCTACAATTTTAACTGGAGAAGCCAAGGGAGACAATGTTCTTATACCGCGCATCCCAATCATACCAACAACTTGCCATTCAATTTTAAACGCCTGCAGTGCCCATTAAAAGTCGCATTTTCAATGACGATCAACAAATCGCAGGGTCAAACCTTGAAGGTAGCAGGCCTACATTTGGGCACGCCATGTTTTTCTCACGGTCAGCTCTATGTGGCTTGCTCACGTGTTTCCAAAGCGAAGAATCTGCATGTTTATGCTGAAGAAAAAAGATCGTTAAATGTAGTTTATAGGAGCATACTGCAGTAGCTACCTATAGACCTATGATTAGGGCTCTGCAGTGCTTAGTTACCGTATTTCTTACTTATTACTAGAACTAGCTTTTGCCCGCGACTTCGTTCGCGTGGACTTCAGGTTCGTCCCGTCTAGTCTAGTAATAAGTAAGAAATACGGTAACTAAGCACTGCAGAGCCCTAATCATAGGTCTATAGGTAGCTACTGCAGTATGCTCCTATAAACTACATTTAACGATCTTTTTCCTTCAGCATAAACATGCAGATTCTTCGCTTTGGAAACACGTGAGCAAGCCACATACAGCTGACCGTGAGAAAAACATGGCGTGCCCAAATGTAGGCCTGCTACCTTCAAGGTTTGACCCTGCGATTTGTTGATCGTCATTGAAAATGCAACTTTTAATGGGAACTGCAGGCGTTTAAAATTGAATGGCAAGTTGTTGGGTATGATTGGGATGCGCGGTATAAGAACATTGTCTCCCTTGGCTTCTCCAGTTAAAATTATAGCCTTCACTATATGCCTTCCTAATTCGGTAACTCGCAACCGAGTACCGTTGCATAATCTTGGCGCATCCAGGTTACGCATTAACAAAACGGGTACACCTACCTTTAATTCCAACTTGTGTGATGGCACCCCGGACAACTCTAAAGAGTTTAGGAACTCAACGGGATAACTTGTAGTGTCATCGGATGACATAACTGTGTCAATGGAATTATACACTGATGTTTCGCTGTTTATTTCAGCCAAGATTTTTTTATTTATTTTCGCAACAGTCTCATTTTTTGGTGCCAATATGGTTCTTTCACACAACCAATTTTCGTCAAGAATATTTTGTTGCAGATTCGGAAAAACTTGTTCAATAAGTTCGTTTTCTGTCTCCACAGCATGACAAAATTGCTGTGTGAAAAGAACCATACCTTCTTGGTCGGTGTTTAGGTGGCCTTCACCAATTTCTAGCAGTTTTTGAGCATATGCTCCTGATTCAACATCGCTGAATAACTGGACTCGCATTCTTTATTCATCGCTTCTATTTTTATAAGCTTGTGGCTTTCGTAATCAAGAGTTTCATCGTACTCAAATGCAGCTTTATCGAATACTCTCCACGCGTTTCTTGTAAATATTAATCGTCGCTGTTGTGCCCTTTCAGCAACAGCGCATCTGCGAGCTTCAGCAGCTTCAACAGTTTCAGTAGCTCTTTGGGACCCTATGTAAGTCGCTTGCTGAAGACGCCGAGCTTGAGACTGTTCGGGTGTCTCAGAAGCCCGTTGAGATGCCAGATATTCAGCGTTCTGTTGACGTCGAGCTTGAGACTGTTTGGGTGTCTCCGCAGCCCGTTGAGATGCTAGATACTCAGCATGCTGTCGACGTCGATCCTGGAACTGTTCGGGTGTCTCAGAAGCCCGTTGAGATGCCAGATATTCAGCGTTCTGTTGACGTCGAGCTTGAGACTGTTCGGGTGTCTCTGCAGCCCGTTGAGATGCTAGATACTCAGCATGCTGTCGACGTCTATCTTGGGACTGCTCTGGTGTCTCAGCAGCTCTTTGAGCTGCCTCACGCTCTGCTTGTTTAAGCCTTCGCAGTTCGGCTTGTGGAAACGTCTCGTTAAGTCTAGCTACTTTCATAGTTCGAGCTTTATTAGAGCTTTGGGAAAGATTAGACTTACGCTTTCGCGGCATAATTCTTAAGCACGTGTTGTTTCTATACTTCCAAAAAATACAGTACGGTAGTTATTGTTATGATTGTACTTTAATGCAATCCTTGCCTATTTAATTAACCTATCTATATAGTAATTCAATTATCAATGAAGTAATTCGTTATAATTAACCTATTTATATAATTTGTTATAATTACCGGTAAGTAACCTATCTATGTAGTAATTGAATTATCAATGAAGTAATTCGTTTTATATAACCTATTTATATAATTTGTTATAATTAACGGTAAGTAACCTATCTATATAGTAACCGAATTATCAATGAAGTAATTCGTTATAATTAACCTATTTATATAATTTGTTATAATTAACTGTAAGTAACCTATCTATATAGTAATTGAATTATCAATGAAGTAATTCGTAAAAATGAAGTATCTTTTTGTACGTGTAACTCCTAACTAAAAAGAAACTTGGCAATAACTAACCTTAGGCCTATATTACTTAAAGAAGGTGACCATACGTTTTTATCAAATCGCTAGTGCCTTGAAAATTCGCAAAACGGACACAACCGTCAACGACGTCTGCCCTCACGCGTCTGCCCGTGTTCGGGTCGCGCACTCAGCGATGAGCCACTTCTTCCCCACCGCACCTACCCAGCTCCCCCCACGCCCCGTTCGCCTGGCACCGCTGCCGGTATTTATCACCGAAACTGTATTTATCGCCGAAATTGCTATGACTCTGCATTTTAAATCTGTGATATCTTCGAAAATATTTATTTAATTTACATGCTGTAAAAAGCCATATTGATCTTTATTAAATGCACAATGTATTTAAGATACTTAATTGGATAAGGATTATTACTGTATTGCTTAAAATCGCTTCGTAAATAAGCCATTATTTCTCGTACAAAGTAAAGGATAAAAAATGGTTATTGTGGGTTATTCCTAAGAGATAAACATATACCATCACGGACTTTTTTGTAGACCTTTTTAAGTTGTACAATACTGTGGTACATTGTTTTGATCTATCTTGTAGGATTCAGTCAGCGTTTACAATGTAAGCGCAAAAAATGTGTTTTTTTACGACCTCACATTAGAAACCTCAAAAATTGTAGCCTATGTGTTATTCTGATGTATAAGCTATAGCCTATGTGTTATTCTGATGTATAAGCTATATTGTGGTAAAGTTTCATTCAAATCCATTCAGTAGTTTTTACGTGAAAGAGTAACAAACATCCATACATCCATACTTACAAACTTTCGCCTTTATAATAGTAGTAGGATAGACGGGACGAACCTGAAGTCCACGCGAACGAAGTCGCGGGCAAAAGCTAGTTACAAAATAAAGCACAGATAGATAAAGCCTTCATATTTATTTCGATTTAGACTCATCAGTAAGTAATTAATTATAAACCTTGTTACCGTCCGTAAAACTAGATCTTCATAAAGAAGAAGGAACAGAAGCTATAGATACGGTGTTAAAGTATTCTTCAATGCATTCCTCTTAGATTGCCATGCATTATCGTTATCTTTAAACTTGCCCACCAGTCCAAGAGAACTCAGAATAATAGTAATATGATAACAATAGCTAAGTAAATTGGCCAAAACCTGCCTTGGACAAAAACGAAACAATAATAATAAGCAGTATTAAAGGTAAACGGAACGAGCATCGGGTTACCGACTCACCGTGATGGGGGGCGGAATTGGGCCGCGCTGCGTCGTGACTGTCTCCAGACTAACTAAGTCTTTGACCAGTGTGTGTTGCCAGTGATGACATACGGAACTGAAACGTGTTCGCTCACAATGGGCCTGATACGAAGGCTCAATGACACAAAGGATGATGGAAAGAGCTCGGAGTTTCTCTGCGCGGTCGAATCAGAAATGAGGAGAACCGCAGAAGAACCAAAGTCACCGACATAGCTCTTCGAGTCGCGAAAATTAAGTGGCATTGGGCGGGGTACATTGCTCGTAGGACCGATGGCCGATGAGGCAGTAGAGCATACGCACACAGCGATGCAGTGGGGCAGTAAGTAGTGGCGGCCACGTACCGGAAGATGCAACATAGGGAGGCCCGCAATAAGTTAGACCGATGATCTGGTGAAGGTCTCAGGAAGCCGATGCATGCGGGTAGCACAAGACCGGTCATTGTGGAAAGCCTTGGGGGAGGCCTTTGTCCAGCAGTGGACCTCTATAGGCTGCAGAAGAAGAAGAGCCGTGACGCGCTACGGCGTAGCTTAACCCATTTCGAATACTAATGTGTAAAACGGTCCGCACAGCGGAAAAATGGCATTTTAACTACAGCCTACAGACGGTTCCCAGTGCCCAGGTTGTATTACTTCCTACTATGTTTACTCGGCCTCTCTGCAGATTCTTACTATGTTGTCTGAACTAAGGTGTTAGTGGGAGTCATGGTTATTACCCGACTGCCAGGAGGGTTATGTTTTTAGCTCCTATCTTGTATGTATTATTCTTTATTACCTAGTATCTCCAGAACCGCTGAACGGATTTTCACATTTGAGGTATCGTTAGATTTGACTTAATTGCCCAACTGCTACTAGATAGGTGACATTTTAAAAAATCCAAAATGGCGGATGTATGACGCCATATTGTGAGATATAAAGAAATAAATTTCTACCAAGCATATCGAGTGGGATATCAAAATGAAGGATTTTAAACACTGATTCTAAATATGTATATAACTTAGTATCAAATGGAACAAAAAAAAGAATTACATGTTTTTTTCTGCCAAGCATATCGAGTTGGGTACCAAAATTAAGGATTTTAATCACTGATTATAATAAATATATTGATTCTAAATATATTTTATATAAAAAAGTCTTTGAATATAAAATTTCCGTTTAATAGGAAAAAAAATCTTTTGTATTAATTGAAGTAATTACCCATGCAATCGATGTATTTTTGCCAACACAGTGGCAGTTTATTGATTCTTAAAGAAACCAGCTGGACGAGAGGCAAGTGGCAGTCTCCGAATGGGGCAAAGCCAAACTTGTAGCATTCAATACCGCCAAAACACAGGCATGTCTTTTCACCCCCAAAAGGAGCCCGTTCACCTTGGCTCCTACTTTTCAAAATGTATCCTTGGACTGTACCGACCGCCTTCAGCTTTTGGGAGTTGAGATTTCCTCTACCCTAAACTTTGGGCGGTTCATTGAGTCCAAAGCCAAGGAGGCTGCCAAGGAACTTGGCGTTATCACAAGGGTCCAGGGGTACTTCACACCAGGGCAGTTTTTAATGTTGTACAAAGTACAGGTCGGTTCGTGTGGAGTACTGCAGCCACATTTGGGCTAGTGCTGCTAAGTGTCACCTGGCCACTTTGGATTCAGTGGAGAGGCGGGCGAAGAGGCTGATTGGTAACCCTGACTTAACTCGAGACGGTCTCCAAAGCCTAGAGCACAGGCGTAGAGTAGCCAGCCTTTCGGTCTTCTATAGGATGCATTATGGGGAGTGTGCGAGGGAATTGCATGATTTAATTCCCCCATCTCCGTTCCACCATCGGATGACCCGTCGTACGGCAAGTTTCCACCCTTACGTTTTTAACACCACTACGATCCGGACGAAGCGTTTCGCCTCCTCTTTTATACCGCGTACATCGAAGGACTGCAATAGTTTGCCAGCGGCGGTGTTTTCGTCGGACTACAATTTGAGTGTCTTCAAGGCTAGAGTGAATAGACTGTTAATAAACTAATAGTGCACTTTACCATCAACGACTGCGTCACTGCTTGCCATCAGGCAGAATTGCGGTCAAGCGCTAGTTTATAATTTAATTTAAAAAAAAAATCTATTCAAATTCTGGAAAAAGTAGTAGTCTGTAGGCGAAAGGTCTGGTGAGTAGGGCGGATGATGAAGAGCCTCAAACCCCACCAACCTTTTATTGCAACTTGAAGACTGTCTGTTGTGTGGTATGAGGTCGCGTGTTGTCGTGCAGGAGCAGCGGAGAGGAGTGATTGACCAATGCTGGTTGGAGATGTGCCAGTTTCTCCATCATTGTGTTCAGTTCTTCACAGTACACATCTGCAGTAAAGCTCATCCCGTTTGGTAAGAAGATGTGATGAATCACACCGGTTAGACCACCAAACAGGGACCATCGCTTTTCTAGGGGTAAGATTTCGTTTGGGGCATTGTTTAGGCGCTGAACCAGGATCTAATCAACTTGTTAAGCGCTTGCGGTTAGCAAACAGAAACCATTTTTCATAGCAGGTAACAATGTTTTTCAAAGTTCTTTCATTTGTTTGTCTGTTGAGCACTGTCAGGCACGTCTCGCGTACTTCGCGCTGGCGATCATTGAGTTCGTGGGGCACCCATTTGGCAAGATATTATACCTTGCCAATTCAACACATATGGTCCAAAATAGTTTGTATGTTTTGTTTGTTTTGTCGAAAGCTGTTGCTATATCAGCCGTAGATTGTGTATCATCAGTTCCCACAATCGTCTTCAATTAGTCATTGTCGACCAAAAGTCTTCAGACGACCGCGGGGTTCATTTTTAAAGTCGAAATTCCCTGAACCACAGTTAGCAAACCAATAACAAGTGCTGCGTTGGTTTGTAGTGTTAGCTCCGTAAACGTCGTAGATGTGGCGTGCCGCTTGTGCCGCGTTGTTAGCATAACGGTACTTTTATTCCATAATTACTCGAATTTTTAACGTATCCATAATGACGAAAACGATTGAAATGTGATAGAAATGTACCACTATTCAATAAACAAACGACTACTTTTGGAAAAAAGAGCTCCATGTTGAAACAAACAAAAAAGCAAGATAAAATGAATTTGGAATTAGAATTATTAGCCAAACAGGTTTTTTTTTATTTGAAATGTCCAGTACTGCAGAATGGCAATTTCATAAGTAAAGAACTATTATAACGTGGGAGGACTCTTTCCGGACTTGATATCAGTTTTCTCAACCCTAACAAATTGCTAAATCAATCACATGACATAAACTCATTTAAGGAATTAATCCGGTTACGTAATATTTCTTAACTAAAAAGACATACATTTATTAATGATTAAATAAACGAAAAAACCACTTGCATGGATAACTACAATTAAAAATCAACTGAAAAGACTAAAACAAGATGAAAATTCAATGATAAGGCATTTAAAAAAAATAACAATGATAAATCCAGAAACCTACATTGAAACAGTACCAAACCTATGTACAGACGACATCACATCAAGCTACTACAATCTGTCAGATTTCCATAATAGATTTTCAACTTTATCTCTACAGCATTAAGGCTCTATGTTGATTGGAAATATCTGACCGTTTGAGGTAGGTTGACCTGCTGTCGTCCCTGTACCTACGTAATTAATGAACACTTAGAAATTTCAGCACAAAAATCAGTCAGATTCAATTTTTTGCAAAATTATAAACAGAATTACATTCGGAGGCATGCACAAAGCGCGTATCTTGTATATATGAATGTATGTAATATTCTTTATTATCTTGTATCTCCAGAACCGGTTAACGGATTTTCACATTTGAGACATCGTTAGATTTGTCTTAGACGGTGACATTAAAAAAAAACAAAATGGCGGATGTTTGACGCCATAATTATGAGGTAATTTTTATCAACCAAACTTATCGAATTGGTTTTAAAATGAAGGATTTAAAATACTCATTAGAAAATATGTATATAACGTGCACTTTTAATATTAAATGGAACGATGAAAAAAGAAATTAAACAATTTTTTTAAGTTTTCCAACATTAGAAACATAATTTGTTAAAACTAAAAAGATAGAAATAAAAAATATTATTTAAAAACAAAAAACCCGCCTGCATAAAACTCTAACGAGCTGAAAAGGTAGAAACAAGTTGAACAATCGCAGTTGGGGGACTTCTTAGCTAGATAAAAAAGTATTCCATAGAACAGTCCCCCAACTGCGATTGTTCAACTTGTTTCTACCTTTTCAGCTCGTTAGAGTTTTATGCAGGCGGGTTTTTTGTTTTTAAATAATATTTTTTATTTATTACTGTATAAAGTATTGAAAATTTGAAAATGGAATTTATTAAAAAACAGATCAACAATGAATGTATAAAAAGTCTGTTAGTATAGTAATAAAAATCTTAGTAAAAGCAACCGTAAAAGCTAACTTACTGTAGACTAATAGTATATATTATAACTCTAACTCTAATAGACTCAATAATATAATTCTATAAAGTTACGATGTAAAACTATGGGAATCTATAAAATGTTGGGACCACCCGAACTAGGTTCATTTAAACCTGTGTTTCAGCTGTCATCTATTAATTTCTTATAACGGAACGGTCACGGTTTCTTACAACGGACAGGTAGTTGTTCCGGGTCTGACTGTTTGTGTACGTGACTTTAAATGTTTATAAATGCACCTCCGATACAGAAATAAGTAGGTACTAGTGTAGGGCAACATTAAAAAAAACAGTACGTCTGATAATGTTTCTTTTAGTATAATATTATATTACTTACGCGATTCCACATAACAACTGTACTTGAAATAAAGCAACTGAACATCTACCAAGCAATTGACTTAACAAATACATTACAAACCTTTTACCTTTTTTTAACTAGCAACGTCTTTTTGCGTTCAACTTTTACGCCAAACGTCTACCATCGCTTTGAGACAATCACAGAGCATCTAATAGAAACATGTGCTGAACTGCTCCCACTTTTCCAAACATTGCCAAAGTAGACAATAGGCGAAAGATAGAAATCCCTTCTCTTATCTTCCCTTAGCGTCTACTTACGCCTTCTTCCCAGATGGGGAAACATGAAGTACAGAATGCGGCTAAGATCCTTTTTTTTATTTTTGTTTGGGATGGAAATCATCAAATGATCTCTCCTGCTCTGGGCGGAGAGGAAGGGCGTGTCAGCCCTTTACTGACTAAAACCCACCCGTGTTTCTTCACTTGCCTATGCACCAGGGCCACGGTTTCTCTTTTAAACAACCCGCAGCCCTGAGCCTTACGTATTACTTTTGCTTCGATTTAGAACGATATGGTTGGCGCAATGGCTAAACGATCGACTGCTGTGCTGCGTGTCGCGGGTTCGATTCCTTCCTCCTTCCTTCTCAGAATGAATATTTGTAAGGCCTATAGGTAGTTGTTCTGGGTATGGTTGTTTGTGTATGTGAGTTTAAATGTTTCTAAATGCACCCACGATACAGAAGTAATTCCTAATGAAGGGCAAAGTTTAAAAAAATGGTCATTCATCTGCACCCTAATCGCGTAACATATACTATCAATTTAAATCATTTTGAAGCTAATCCGTTTCTCCATGTGATTGAAAACTGTGTTGGCTTACAACGTCAATAGCTTTATTGTGCTAATCAATTACCCTGCTGGCCATATACGCATCCCCAGCGCATTGCGAGTACTATGCCCCTGATCTTGCTGAAGAATATCATCAATAAGGTCACTATACAATATGTAAGGAAAACCCCGTCCGACACATAAGGATAATAAAAGTTAGGTAAACACATGACCAAATAAAATATGGAATTTTACATCATAGTAAAAATAGTAATGAATTTTGAAACAATCTATTTTTTCCATGAATTTATTCCCACTTCCCCAAAATTTGGTATTTTTTTAAAAAGTGACTACACATTCTTCGACGGTATTATTATGAGCGATGCGACCACCTGCCGCGTGTACTTCCCCCCTTCGCCCGCGCATGTATTACCTACCTACACATGTATTAAGTTACCTCGTTTTTCGAAATAATACCTATTGGTTTTTTTAGGGGGATTTTTTTTAAAGTTTAGTACGGCTTTGTAGGCATTAGTAGAATCAGTTAACGATACCTTACAATACCTTTACGGATCGGACAGGGTTTTCTTTACATATTGTATAAAACACCACAACGTCAATGTGACCAAAATTCCAAATTACAATTTTTGCGTTGATTGATTGCTTGCTTACCAAATGATAAAATTTCTAATTTTGAAAGTAGACATTGTTACGGGCTAGGGGTACTTAAACGCCGGTTAAGGGTTACGAAGTTTATTGGCAACGAAGGTACAGTTGATTGTAGGCAATGACAAGTAGAACGTAGCTGATGTCGTACCGAAGTCTTCTCTTACGTCCACGAAGTCCGTGTTGTAAACACACAATAATGCTACAGATGTTTCTTCACGTAGTACTTACAGTTCTCGTTATAATTGTCGCAGTAGGTCTTCTTTAAGATTGCTTCTTAACTGTCGCTGTTTTCGTATCGCTAGTCGAGTGTAGACTGACTCTGCGTCGGCGTCGCGG
Organism: Sesamia nonagrioides; assembly: GCA_017933935.1. Lineage (NCBI taxonomy): Eukaryota > Metazoa > Arthropoda > Insecta > Lepidoptera > Noctuidae > Sesamia > Sesamia nonagrioides. The sequence goes on from JADWQK010000006.1 coordinate 1,556,738, forward strand.
CGCTTTATATAGGCCAGCTGATCGAACATTCCAGAATCCTCTAGGCGTAATAATAATACTGCATAACTTCGAGGTCACCGGCCAAGTAAGTACCTACGATAATTCCCGGAAACGGGTTTCTAGAAATTTCGATGTCGACACTTTGTTGACAAAACTGTTGAGACCTGTACCATTCGATAGGCCGTCCTAAGTCTAGCAATGCGTTTTATTATTGTACCTAGGAAATGTCTAGATCTAGCGAAATAGGGCTTAAAAGTGACACACTGCATGTCACGCGATATTGAACCTTATGCCATCGACATAAGGTCCATTCATAACATTGCCCCCTTCTTAGTCATGCTCGTCCCGAGCATGATTTGATCCATAATAGCGAGCTAGGCGGTCAACGTGTACGACCTTCAGCTTCCCTCTAGGTCCTTTCTTAATCCGGTAGGTGACATCGTTTATTCTGGTTACTATCGTGTACGGACCCTCCCATTTGGCTTGGAACTTTGGACTCTTTCCTTTTCTTCTAATGGGATTATGTAACCATACTAAAGTTCCCTCTTCAAATCCGGGCACGTTAGCTTTGCGGTCGTATTGGATCTTCATCTTCTCACTGGTTTTCAGACCATTCTCTCTCACTAGCTCATGTATTCCATCTAATTTACGCCGCAGGTCGGCCACATAGTCGACGGCTAGGATAGGAGTATCGGGAGGTGTTCCGGTTAGTGCATGTATGGGTAGTCTAATTTCTCGGCCGAAGTTGACTTTCGCCGGTGTGCAATTTGTGCTGTCATGTGTTGCTGAGCGGTATGACATTAAAAAGAGTGGAATGTATTAGTCCCAATCCCTTTGATGTTCTTCCACTACTTTGGCCAAATGATTCTCCAACGTCTGATTGAATCTTTCGACCATTCCATCTGACTGTGGGTGATACGGTGTTGTACGAGTCTTATGTATCCCGAGTAGTTGGCAAACCTCTTGAAATAGTGAAGACTCGAAGTTTCTACCCTGGTCAGAGTGTAACTCCAAGGGAACGCCAAATCGACAGAACACCTCGTGAACTAGCTTTTTGGCGACTGTATGAGCTTCCTGGTTAGGTACTGCAAAAGCTTCTGGCCATTTGCTGAAATAGTCTTGCATGACGATGATATACCTATTCCCTTCTTCAGTAACAGGGAATGGCCCAGCTATATCGACAGCAACTCTTTCCCACGGTGCACCAACATTATACACTTTCAGCCGACCTCTGGCCCTCGTTTGCGGTCCCTTTACTGAGGAGCAGGCTACACATTTTCTACACCAGTCCTCTACGTCTTCGCGGCAATGCACCCAATAGAATCTTTTCCTCACCTTCTCCAGGGTTCTCTTTACTCCTAGATGTCCTCCGGATACTCCGTCGTGCACCTGTCTTAGCACTGACGCGACTTTATCGCAGGGGACAACTATCTGTAAGGTGACTTCCTGCCCACTGGGTGATTCCCATTTCCTCTTGAGGACTCCATTATCAATTATCAAGCTGTCCCATTGAGCCCAGTAACTTTTTACTGTTGGGCTAAGCGCTGATATTTCACTCCAAGTGGGCCTTTGGCCACGTTTCTTCCATTCGATTACTGTCTTCAAGTCACCATCTTCCTTTTGTGCGTCTTCCAATGATTGATTATACCCAGTCTTCATCCAAAGCGTTTACCTGGATAATCCTTACGTTCTCTTCCTGTTTGTCACAATGTCGGCCCTTACTTCCTGAAGTAACCTGGCGATGGCGGTCCTTTTGTCTTGCCTTTTTCTCGAGGCGCTTCTTCTTACGGGCCTCGTCCTCGACTTCCTTGTCCCGGCTTCCGTCTGCCTCACTCCACGACCTTCCGCGCGACCGCTTGCGCTCGTGTTCTCACTTGCCGGGACGTTCGCGTTCCCGGTATTGGTCTCGCTCCCGGTCCTTGACGCGATCCCGCTCTCATTCAGCGGGTCGCTCGCGGTGCCCGCTCCGATCGCTCCGCTCGCGCCACTCGACTCGCTCGCACGGGCGCTCGCGCTCGACCTTCGCATCGCGCTTGCGCCACGCCATCACCGCGGCCTCCTCACGTGACCAAGAAGTTCTTCTTCCCTTAGCCTTCCTGGGACAATCAATTCGAATATGCCCCTTTTCGCCGCACTCATAGCAAGTTGGTCCTTGTCGGGCTTTTATATGTGCGGTCACTTCTCGAATACGGTCGTGTTGTGGGCCATCTTGACGTACAGCTTCCACCTCCAGAGCATGCGTCAAAGCTGCCTTCAGGGTCTGATGGTGACCCAGACGTACCGCAGCCCTGACTTCTGCATCTCGAATCCCATCGGTAAATAATCGTGTAGTAGTAGCGCCAATCAATCCCGGTGTTGATGCATACGCCTTCCGAACCATACGTTCTATTTCCGTGGCCCATTGTTGCAAACCCTCGCTGCTCTTCTGTGTGCGTTCGCGGAGTTGAGTCCTGTAGACATGTTCCAGGTGTTTCTCTCCATATCTAATCTCCAACGATTCTAACAGACAGGCTAGGGTATTGCAATCGCCGGAAATATTTTCGAGGATTTGGACCGCCTCACCACGCAGAGCAAGCGTAAGGGCGGTTACGGCTTGATCGTCGTCCCAATTGTTGCCTTTTGCGACCTTTTCAAACTGTAGACGGAAGGCCACCCATGACGTTATCCCGTCAAAATGAGGTACCTTGAAAGTCGGCAAAGCACTGGGTACCGGTACCACACCTTTAATAACGCCTTTTTGTACCTTCTCCTGCAAAAATTCTACTTCCTTCCCAAACTCCATGATGGTACTGTTTAATTTCTCCATACGAGCTTCTTGCTGGTCCATGCGGGCATCTTGTTGTGCTGTTTTTATTTTAAGCTCGTTGACCTCTTCTTTGGTTGTTTCCCACTTTTCATTAAGTTCTAATACTAATTGCTGGGATTTTGCCTGGGATTCTGCTACACTTTTAATGATTTGTTCCTGGGTTACCGCCTGAGATTGTTGTATTTGTGCCTGGATTTCTGCCTGGGATTTTGCCTGAGATTGTTGTATTTGTGCCTGGAGTTCTGCCTGGGATTCTGCTATACTTTTAATCTGTGCCTGGGTTGCTGCCTGGGATTGTTCTATACTCAGCTTTATTTGCGCCGTCAAGTGAGCCAGTAATGCCGAAAAATCGGATCCGCTGGCTCTGGGAATAGTGGTTGTAGTAGGCGCACTCACATTCGTCGGTGTTACGGCGGCCGCATCTACTTCGGGTGCAGGGACACCAACCGATTCTTCCTCTTGACGCGCCAAATCCATCGCTGCTTGTCGTCGCGTGCGAACCCTTTCGTCTTCCCTTGGCGTGACCGGCATGCCGCTTCTGACACCAATTGTTACGGGCTAGGGGTACTTAAACGCCGGTTAAGGGTTACGAAGTTTATTGGCAACGAAGGTACAGTTGATTGTAGGCAATGACAAGTAGAACGTAGCTGATGTCGTACCGAAGTCTTCTCTTACGTCCACGAAGTCCGTGTTGTAAACACACAATAATGCTACAGATGTTTCTTCACGTAGTACTTACAGTTCTCGTTATAATTGTCGCAGTAGGTCTTCTTTAGCGATACGAAAACTGCTGTCGCTGTTTTCGTATCGCTAGTCGAGTGTAGACTGACTCTGCGTCGGCGTCGCGGCGCTTTATATAGGCCAGCTGATCGAACATTCCAGAATCCTCTAGGCGTAATAATAATACTGCATAACTTCGAGGTCACCGGCCATGTAAGTACCTACAGTAATTCCCGGAAACGGGTTTCTAGAAATTTCGATGTCGACACTTTGTTGACAAAACTGTTGAGACCTGTACCATTCGATAGGCCGTCCTAAGTCTAGTAATGCGTTTTATTATTGTACCTAGGAAATGTCTAGATCTAGCGAAATAGGGCTTAAAAGTGACACACTGCATGTCACGCGATATTGAACCTTATGCCATCGACATAAGGTCCATTCGTAACAACATATTCGAAATTTTAATTTATTATTATTAGATACGTAATTTTAGCTGTGATAGCTACTGCCATATGTCAAGCAATAACGTCTTTACTTCATGTCTTGCTTAGAATCGGCTAGTAAACCATTACTAGCCAAATTCCAAACAAGCCAACTGGCAAATCTCGCATAGACAATTGCGCTTCTGTACTATCAAGACACTCGCCTAGTATAAATTCTTTATCCCAACTCGAAACTGATTTTAACTTCAGTAAGTAACTGTCTAAGGTGTACTGTAACTGTAATTATGGAGTTAACAGCGCCTCTTTGAAGAAACCAAGAAGTTTTGTAACTTCACCCGGCCTATAATTTAGATGTTCGGTATGTTCCCTCTTGTTTCTCGTACTGTGGTTCAGGCTCGAATAACTTTTACTTAAGTAGGTACTATAGTCACTTCAAAAATCACAAGTAAAGTATTATATACTTATCTCCAATTACAACAACGTTACACAACTGGAAAGAAGTGTTTTAACATTGCGTACTAATAAATTTGATTATTGGATCAATTTTGATAGGAGCTTACCGAACTTAATTATGTTCATAAGTGAGCAATGGTGACCAAATGATTATAAAGACTGCGAGTTACGTCGGTTTGAGCTCAAGCCGCAAGTGTAAATGAATTACCACAGTTCTCACCTCACAACGGTGAGACAAAACATCTTAAGGATATCGGCATATACTAGACCCTACCGCCAACCCGCATTGGTTCCGCAAGGAGGATTTGTAAGCAAGAGAACGCTATTCTAATTTTAAATTTAACTTCTATCCAGCCAGAACCACAGCGTAGGTTCAATAATAATGCGTCTAAATCCTTGTTCACAACAACATCAAACATTTAATGACGGAAATACCATAGACACACACAGAGAACGTTCGAATTACAAAATTCCATCATGGAACCACGCGGGAGTTGCGGTTCGAGTACGATAAGCTTCAAAATCAATTTCGGCGTGTTTACAGAGGAGGCGGCCGTCAAATAGACCGGTTAGGTATTTGTGGAACACACCAGATACGCTCCAAGCCCGAATATTTAGTGCGAGGCTTTGATTGGTGGACTGATCACTTGGAAATTGTACATGACTGTATGTAGTGATTAAACGCACTGAGCTGTTGATTTGAATCGAGAATATATTTCGCATTCATATATTCCGGGCAATAAATTACTTAACCTTCTTTTGGCTAGTAGCTGTTCGAAAAAGAGACAGCCCTTTTTATTATTACTACCTCTACCTAGTTATAACATAAGTAATCCATGTGTCTTTCTCGGTGGACGTTCTAAAATAAATTCGTCCGGTCTAACCTTCTCGTACAGGAACAAAACATGAATCCCCACACCGTTCGAGCCGTTTTCTAGTGATAATTTTTCATATATGCAGCAAATTATTTTTAATATAGATTAAGTATAATTATTTACCTTCTTCATTAGTCTACTACCACTTCTATGGGTGTACCTCTTCGATTAACACAACTAAGTAAAAAGTTAACACCTGTTTCTTAATACGCTTCTATCAAATGTTAGGTATCACAACATAACGTATTTTCCTCTCGAACAAATTAAACCTACTACATTTTCCATAAAAAAAAAACGAAAGCACAGCACCCAAACACATATGCACAAATATTTCTCCGGAAGTGAGAGTCGCTCAGGGAAGTATATAAAGAGATGTAATAGCAGGCCGCCACCACTAAACGGATACATACGTGCAATAAACTGGAGCCGTTCCTGGCTTCAAGTACTTGAGTCTGTCTCCCGGGTCGCTCTCATTCTAGGAGAAATACGTCCCTATAAGCTAAAACGACACTTTTGACAGCCTCTGTGGCGTAGCGGTAGCGAACGCGGCCGCTGCGCAAGGAGACGCGGGTTTGATCCCCGTGCAGTTCAAATGCATGAATATGAATATTTGCACTGGTCTGGTCGTGCCTCGGAAAGCACGTTAAGCAGTTGGTCCCGGTTGCCACAAGAACATCTAGTGGCAGTCCTTACGTGTTGTTGGAGCCCTCAAAAGTCCAACAATTGGTCTAACTGCAATGCTTCGATATCGCCTTCGGGTTGTGGTGATCAGACGGCAGTCGCTTCTCGGAAAATATCGAAGTTTAGCCAAAATCAGCAGTTGGTAAAGCGAACCCCAGACTCCAAAGCTGTAAAAGCTTCGGATGCGACTGGGATTAACGCTGAGATGATGATGATGATGAAGCTAAAACGACACTTCAAGCCCTCTTATTAAATACTAGCGACCGCTAGCGAATTCGTTCGCGTGGATTTAGTTATGCTCCGCTCCTATTGGTCGCAGCGTGATGTTATATAGCCTAAAGCCTTTCTGAATTAATGGGCTATCCAACGCAAAAATATTTTTTCAAATCGGACCAGTAGTTCCAGAGATTAGCGCGTTCAAACAAACAAACAAACTATTTAGCTTTATATATTAGTATAGAAGTATATATTTATACTAATTCACAATCTTAGCTAAGTATTAAATACTGTTTTGTGATTAATTATTGAGTATTTTGTTAATTAAATTTAATTAACACAAAACAAGTGAGCAAGTGAGTAAACTCTTAAACTGGGATTGATTCAAATATAACTAGCGAGCGTAACAAATATGACTTTACAGATTATGATCATTAAAATCATCATAATAACCCTCTTAGTTATATTATCCTATTGAATGATTATTTCCTGAAATGTTTCTCTCTTAATATTTTCTTAGACTTGGAAGCGATAAGGCCACCCTTTGTATATTTTGTAGTGTTGAATGTTGGGTACTGTAGTTCTCGGTGGTGGGCTACCGGAGCCGGTGGTGGTCTACCCACCAGACAATATACCAGACAGTATTGCCGCCAAGCGATTCATCGTGTTCCGGAATGATGTCTGGTCAAGCCGTACGGAGGACGCGTCTGAGCAGTTGTGTTGCAATGTATGCCGGGTACGATGCGCCAAATGTTGTTGTAGCGGGATTATGGTCGTGGAGGGTTTTCAAATCAATCCCCTCTGGCGCAGCATCGCTGGTCATGTTGTTGGGTTTAACATTGCATCATCTCGCTCAACTGCCATCTTCCTTCCTACTCACTCAGATTTTTTGAGTGAATAGGCTTTTAATAAACTAGCTCGCTTTAACATCAATGATTGTATCACTGCTTACCGCAATTTATATGATTAATAATATGATTACAATTATAATTATAAAAAAAATATATAGTTTTGGTGTAAAATAAATAAATTCCTTTTAACCGACTATAAATGGTTTTACGTTCACTGGTTTTGCCATACACATACAGGCAAATGAACCACATAAACTGTATTACGAATATGTTTCTCGTATAAATCGGTTTGTAATGCTACTGAGGCGTAAAAGCCAGTAAATATTGTAGAAAGATATAATGTTACCTGTAAGGCAGACTCGCTCGCACGGCAGTTAAATGAATCAGCCGCCTGTTTATTTATTTCAATATCCGGAACTCCGATCAACCGGAGCGGATTGCAGACTCTCAGGATTCCGGCCGGCTTCTCTCGACCACGGCACGTCTCGAACAATAGTCAAGACCAATAGCAAAAATTCTATACCTGCCTTCAATCTTCGGTTAAACTTTATTTCATTTAGAAGCCAAAAGTTATTGAACGTGGCAAAAGTTTAGTCATTATTACAGTTTACATTCGACAGGTAATCGTTTACACAGGCTCCATGATCGGGGTTCAACCACGGAGGAGTTGGGACGACTTGTTTCCCACTCATCTATTATGATTCAGGAATCTGTTTGTGTATCTAATAACATTAAAATCATTACGTTCTACCATTGAATGTGTAATTACAGCCCCGAGCAACAGAACTGGAGTTCCTAACTAGTGCAAAGTTTCAAATTAGCTTCCTATTACAAGAAGTACATCGCTTAATATTCATAAGAGCTAACAGCAATGATAGGAAAAGTTGTGTAAACAACGGCCAACAGGCGCGCGGTGGACCACAGACGTGCTGTATCGTCAGATCTTGGACTTGGGTAACTACAGCCAAAAGTTAAGTGAAGGAATAGTTCTAAGCGATATTGTTGACAAGAATTTCAGTTACGCAAGCTTTTGTTCTCCGGTTTTTTGTGGAAATGTCGTATGAAAAAATAAATATAGTTTGAAAAACTAAATAAACATGCCTTTAAAAAATATCAAACTAAAAAGTTAAAAATAATTTTTAAAAAAGCGTGAGGCGCTTTGTGACATATTTTTTGTATATTAAGCGCCTCATGCTTTTTTTAAAAATTATTTTTAACTTTTTAGTTCGATATTCTTTAAAAAAAAACGAACGAACGAACGTATTGAAAACGGTGGGACATTTTACAGTAATGAGCCGCTCACTCGTAGTCCAAAGAGTTAGAGACGGACAAACAAACAAACAAGCAAGCAAACATACAAGTGAAGCTAATAAAAAGCATGTAAAAAAGACAACAAGCAAGAGTGGCTTCTACAAAAATCGCTCACTTTTCAACCACTCCGAACGTTTGATTTGAAAACTTTCCGGCAACCAACAAAATGTAAATTCCAGGAACGATTGGATCTATAAAATGTCGTTCGTCTGCGTCGTCCCTAAACGTCAAATTGTTATGAGATTCATGAAATGCGTTCGCGGGAAGTTGTTATTCTATAAACGTGCCAACATAAGTAGCTATACTTTTATTTCAGTAACTGTAAAGGAACTACCGAGGACTGTGTTACGACATTTAATAGAGGGGGGGACCATTTATAGAGATAGTAAATCTAGCATCACGTTTCATAACAGGTTTACTTCACTTATTCATTCAACCTAGCAAATAAATAAAAAATATGGTCACTTTTTATAGGTAATATAGTTCTAATAGGTATGGCAGTCGTTACGGGTTGTTCGCCCTCAAAAGTCCAACAATTGGTTTAGCTGCAATGCTTCAATATCGCCTTCGGGTTGTGGAGGTCAGACGGCAGTCGCTTCACGGAAAACATCGAAGTTTAGCCAAAATCAGCAGTTAGACTGGTAAAGCGGACGCCAGACTTCAAAACTGAAAAAGCTTCGGATGTGACTGGGATTAACGCTGAGATGATGATGAGTTCTAATAGGTGTTTAAAAAAATAATGTATAAACATTGAATATTTAGTTAGAAATACTCATGAAGTTTTGAAAATTACTTCGAAACCTTCAACCTCCCATTAAAGAACGATTTCAAACCTTAATCCGTCGTGGTTCGGAGGCTCAATCAAAGTATTGATGAGATGATCCGCCCTGAAGCTCTCCAATAAGATTCCAATCATACTTAAGTGCTGAAGGCTTTGCAGAATCATTTGAGAAATTTCTAAATAACTTTGACGAAATTCTTGATACAAACTTGAAATCTTAAGAATTTGAAACACTTTCATTTTATACAATTTTCTTGTCGAGAAAAGATATTATAATGTCGTAAACTTATAATATACACAGGCATTATAAAGAATGAAAGAAGAAAAACTTAGTCATTCCAAAACAAAGTTTGAATATAATTTCGCAAGCACAACTTTAAACAAGAATAACTTTAGCGAAAAGAAAAGCTAATTATGTAACAAGAAGAGAATACATGAACGAAATATGATCAACAAGTTTTTTTTTTTTTTTTTTTTTGTATAAAATACTGGCCGTTGTCGCCGCCTTTGATTGGATCTGTGGTGATTTGTTTGTGGAATTCATTTTGGCGCGGAAAAAAAAAATCCCGACGTGACTGACATGAAAATCCAATGGTGGAAATTTTGTTTTCTTTGTGTAGCCGTGTTTGAAAGGGCGCCTCTCACTTTGACGGTCCCTTTTCAATGCTGAATGCTGTGATGTCTTTGTTCAATCTTGTTTGATTCACCAATGATATTATTAGATGTGTTTTAAAGCTGTTGAGTATTTTTGTTTGTGTGTAGACTGTAAATACAAAAGGAAAAAATGGATAGTGATTTTGTAAATCTTCTTTTATGACAAAAAAAAACTGGCTTATAGCGTTAGTCGCGGCTGTAACTATCATTAGGCGTGACTTGTATTGTCAACACATGCCGCTGAAGCTCCTTCGATCATATCAAAATAATGAAAGCGTGTCAGCAAATAAAACATGACAACTTTGAACTACATCTATGACTGCATCGACGATGTCACACCTGCACGCATATCTCAATACTTTGCTACAGCAACTTGTTGCGACGTGCAACGTTCGCTGAGCACGTTACGCAGCGCAGTAAAGACGTCGTCTAACGATATCAAACGTAATAAATGTCGCACTTTACGACACGCTACCGAGGGAGCGCGTCATTCCAGGGGAAAAATATTTTACGCGCCGTCCGCGTTACGTTCCCAGACGTTCATGTAATAAAGTTAGCTCAAAACCAGGTGTTAGACATTTCATTTCATCCTGCTTGGCAGTGTGTCTGTTTACTTTATAAATATATTTCCCTTGGGCTAGAAAATGGCGATATTCTTTATTGTTTAGTATTTTTTTCTAAAAGGAATTATAGTGATTAGGTTTCAATAACCATTTCAATGTCTCGGTGATGGTTGCTAATGGATAAGCTAGATTTTTTTATCATCACAGCGTGATGTTATAAAGCCTAGGAAAATTCAGGAAGCCTAAAGCCTTCCTGGATTAACGGGCTATCCAACGCAAAAAGATTTTTTCTAATCGGACCAGTAGTTCCTGATATTAGCGCGTTCAAACAAACAGACAAATTCTTCAGCTTTATATATTAGTACTAACTGCGCTGCACGGTTTCACCCGCGTAGGTTCGACTATGTTTTTTATATGCTGCGCTCATATTGGTCGCAGCGTTATGTTATACAGCCTAAAGCCTTCCTGGATGAATGGGCTATCCAACGCAAGAAGAATTTTTCAAAACAAACAAACAAACCCTTCAGCTTTATATATTAGTATAGATAGATAAAAATTTTAACCAAATCCAGTTGACAGTTTTTGCGTGAAAAGGTTACAAACATGTATTCATACAAAATTTAACTTTTTAATAGTAGAATAGCTTCACTGCCCGCGATTTTGACCGTATAAAATTTCATGCTCTCCCTATACATCCTATCGCATTGCATCGCCTGCATAATCAACCTTTAATGTTCCCACTGTTGGGAAACGGGCCTCCTTTCGGTGAAAGGGCGTGAGCCGTTATCTACCACGTTTTCGAGTTGATAGATGTCACATTTCTTCGAAGTTTTGGCTCCAGAACATAACGATGTTTTCCTTCACCGTTTTGAGAGCAACGATCATGAAATAATACAACGTGTAACATAAAGGGTATATACATAACAAAGGCATGGCATCTTTACATGATATCAAACGATATTGGAAGGGTTTTTTAATCCTATCTCTTTATGTTAGGAAGTTATGAGGAAAAACACCGTATGTGATAGGCTACTATCATACTAGTCGTACAGAGCTATTGAAGACACTTATCGGATTTTGGCAAGTAACGTGACTGGTAACGAGTAGTTATTAACGTATGTAGTGTGCTGCCACGTTTGTTATGATTTGATTTTAAGAAACACACGAAACCGAAAATTTGGTACCAATTTTTTGAGTATTTTATTTTGAGTTGAAACCCTTCCGATATCGTTTGATATCATCTAAAGATGCCATGCCCTTGGTATGTATATACCCTTTTTGTTACACGTTGTATAATACCCAAAGTAAAGCGCCTGGTGGGGTTCGAACCTACGGCCACCGCTGCTCTGTATCGCCTACCCAAGCCCTAATATTTCATTTTGTTGCAACCCAACCACAACCTTAATATGACGGGCATAAAGATCACTATGAGCTTGACAGTAATGCATTCTTTCTGATACATTTTTACCTTTTAGCTCGGCTTCTAAGGGCTGTTAATTTTTCATATTCGAATATTAGACAAACAGATTAGGCTCGTAATTAAATATGGCGTATCAACGATTGCATCACTGCTTACCATCAGACGAGATCACACTAGTTTACAATATTAAAAAAAAATATATGATTGAAAAGCTTATACAAAATCAAATAAAATATTGTGAAGTACCTACGGATGTGTGTGTGTGTGTGTGTTGTATCTATTACAATTTATTAAAAAAATCCCTATCTCAAAAACTACTGAACCGATTTTGATGAAACTTATAGTACCCATTCCTTAAGTTGAACAATACATAGTACAATGAAAAAAAAATACTCTAATCGGACTTGTAGTTCCGGAAATATGCGCGCACAAACATAAAAACATACATACATACCTACACTTGAAATTTGGCTTACATACATACGGGTTGAATTTATAAACTCCTTTTTTGAAGTCGGTTAAAAATGAAAATTAATATTTAATGTGTGCGTATAATGTAGGTACATTAAAAAAAATAAACAAATCTAGAAAACACCCACCCACCTATAACACAATATCTTGTGAATGCATTGCTTTTCAGGAACGAAAGGATGTTCATGCGATTGTCGTTCTCATTTCATCACAGTAAGGACAATAATTGAATAGTAAGCAAACATTAAAGTGATTGAATTTGTGATTGAAAAATAATAACATAAAATCAATGTTTATAAAAATGAATAAAATAATAGTGAAAAAAGAAAGTTAATAGTAGAGTGGTATTTAGTATATTAGATTTGGCTGATTTCATGAATATTACAATTCAATAATTCATAAATGGGTTTTTTTTATAAAACGCTAGTATAGGGATGTATCCGATGTATGAAAAAAAAAAAAAAATTGTCCGTCTTATAGATAATAAAAAAAATTAAGACCCATATTTTTCATTTGGTCGAAATTACCAAAAACTACTGAGATATGGCGTATTAAAGTTACGGAGTGGGGGCTAATTACGTCACGCCGTGGTCCATTTTGTACCACGACGTGATGTCATATGACATTTCAAATCAATATAACTTTCTAAGTGTTTGAATGAAAGAAAAAATACGTGTTCAATATTTTTTATAAACCTATCTGATGGACATTAAATTATGTTTAGGATATCTGATATGCGGTCAATTTTGTTGTACCCAATTGACCGCATATCAGATAACCACCCGCTTGATTATCTGGGTTACAAATGATCTGCCACATAATATTGATAAAGCATGGGCAAACTTCATCTATGTTATCTTTTATCCAAATACCCATTCTAACCACCTTAATTTCACATCCGCTTATGAAGCGAACAAGCTCTCTCAAACTGAATCACGCCTTACTACTCAAGTTAACTACTAAAGTTAAATCCAACGAGACTTCATAAAAATAAAATACAAGCGGTACACAGGTAAAGTACCCACTTTTGTAAAATGTGTGTAGTACCTACATGTAACCATTACAATTTGTGCTCAAATGATAGCTGAAATAGCTGGAGAGGTGTTTTTGTATTATGTTATGGCAAAATAACTTACTTTTATGGCTTAGTCAACTTAAATAATACAAATAATAAAGCCAGTACGCCTTGATACGGCCCATATCGTGAGGTGGTTCCTGTTTCTGGATCCCTAACTAGCTTACTAGCCCAGTAGCTTGGACCCTGCTCCCGACATCAGTGAATCGCTATTTTTTTTATATTTATAAATGTTTTACTGTTTAAAAATGTGAATTAATATGTCAACAACATCAACCTTTTTATCGTCCCACTGCTGGGCACAGGTCTCCTCTCATACAGAGAAGGATTGAGCGTAATCACCACGCTTGCTCAATGCGGGTTGGCGATTTCAAACTTAATAAAGTCCAGGTTTCCTCAAAATGTTTTCCTTCACCTTCAGTCATTGGTGTCCAAGATATACTAAGAAAGGACATATAACTTTAGAAAAGTTACATTGGTACTTGCCTGACATGGAATCGAACCCGCGCACTCATACTTGAGAGGCTGGTGTTTTAACTACTAGGCCACCACGACATATCATTTAGAAAATTAATATGTATATATAGAAAAATAAACTAAATAATATTAAGTATAATAATAAATTCATTTATTTTCTCCCACAATAGTTTTCTAGTACGTAACAGTTTTGGACTATATAATAAATTCACATTGTTAGAGCTGGTGCCTGAAGTGGGTTTTACAAAAGCCTGTAGTACAGGACACCAGGTTAAAAGCTAAAAGCATCTTAAAAGTATACATGAAACTGTCAAAGTATTCTTCTTTATATATCACACAAGCTAAACATATGATCAGCATAATATAATGGACCCACTGCTGGGACACGGACCTCCTCTTTCAGAGGAAGAAGGCTATAATCTACCTTTCGGGCCCAGTGCGGGTAGGTAGATGACTCATGTCTTTGATCTTTTAGTTCATCTGTAAATTTTTCTTTACCTTTTAGAGAGCAATGGTGATGAAATCATTTATGCAAAGTAAAGCGTCTGCCTGCTAAAAAATGATCTTCATTTCTGAGCTGAACCTAAATACTGGAGTTATTAATGAGGCCGAAAAACCAAGGTCAGGCGGAACGGGTTCTGTCCTGTCCTGTTCCTGAATCATTGATAACAAGAGTTTAAAGGTATAAATATTAATGACAGTTTTCACAAACACCAGTTGACAATTATACGCGAGCGATAATATAAGCGAGCTGTTCAACTTTCAATTCTCGGCTAAGAAACGAAAGTCGAAAATCCAACAGCGCAATTTTATTGCATTCATTCAGATATCGCATTTCATTTTTCGAAAAAAGTTTTGTCACTAACAAATTTTTCAACTATTAGAATGCAAAACTAAAAAATACAATTGAAAAACATTACTTAGCTACTAATTTAAGAAAAATGGTACCTACTCTACCTAGTACAGATTCTAGACCTCCTAAAAGACTCGAATTTCAATCCATCTAAAGACTGAACTTTATAAAAGTACCACTCGCTATTATTTATATAAATATATTTTACTTCGGCGCCGGAAACAATCTGAGTGAAGAGTAGGCAACATTCGGTCGGCCTCATTAAGTTTAACTATTCGCTAAGGGTTCACCAGCTTCCGAGGAACAATTCCGCTGATGCCGACGGAGATCACTGGAAACTAGACGGGAACTATGAAGTTCTTGCTAGATTAAATAACTAGGAAAATTTATTTTTAGAAAAGTTTTTCACTGTAATAAAGTCAGACTGCCTCGTTGATGTGGTGATCGCAAGCGCTACTACTGAGCATGAGGTACTGGTTAGGATTCCAGAGTCGAGGAAAGTTTACACAAGACATTTCTATTTAAAATAGCTGACCCGTGCGAAATATTCGCACTATACTAATTAGAATTTTTAAGTCGTTTTTATAAATAAACAGTGAAGCGGAATAATTTGAAATAGTATTCCATGGTACCAGGGACGAATATCTGTCGGTTGGTGGGTCGGACGTTCAGATTGGTTCGATAGAAAGAGAGAAAAAGGGAGAAAACGGTTTCAGACCCTTGGAGAAATAAAATATGTTGATTTCTTGGTAGTAGCCCGGAGTCTTGATTTGTGCCGAATTAATTGTAAGGAGCAGCTTCTTTGCTGGCCCACACAGTGGCATTCTGAACGCAAAAACTGCGCATTTTGACTGCCCTCCGCATCACTGAGTAAAACTATGTGTAGGAGTGGCGAGTAATTGGCGATAGCAAATAATTGTATTTTAATCACTTAGTTGAGTTTTCCATGGGTAGGTAAATGCCACCCGAAATAAAGTTACTATCATCAACAACCTTTTTACCGTCCCACTATTGGGCACAGGTCTCCTCTCATACAGAGAAGGATTGAGCGTAATCACCACGCTTGCTTAATGCGGGTTGGCGATTTCAGACTTAAAGTCCAGGTTTCCTCAAGATGTTTTCCTTCACCTTCAGTCATTGGTGTCCAAGATATACTTAGAAAGTACATATAACTTTAGAAAAGCTACATTGGTACTTGCCTGACCTGGAATCGAACCCGCGCACTCATATTAGAGAAGCTGGTGTTTTAACCACTAGGCCACCACGACCCACTAGGCCACCACGACACAAAAAACGACACGATACGATGAAAAAGTTACTATAATATATAATAAAGCCCCCAGTTACATAGGTACGTAAAATGGTTTACGAAATATGGGTTTGATATAGACATACCATTGCCTAGACCTACAGGTATAATGTCATGAAATCCTTCCCTAGGTTTTTATATAAAAAGCAAGCCTTGTAAGCTTCTTGAAAAACTTTTACACTTTTGACCTTCATAACTATATGCACGATGCTTGCTGACAATGTGGGCTGTGGACTTAGTAAGCATCGCAATAAAATTGAATGTCACCCTGGTCTCCAGGCTAACCGACTTCAGCTACATAACAGTATTTTACGTAGATCCGACTGCTTATATGACTTCAATAACTCAATAAGTGAATGAGAAATCTTCTAATGACTTTTCCCGCTCTCAGTGGAGTGGAAGCGCGTGTCAGACTTTAACTGACTAAAACCCACCCATCCTCCTTCATTTATCTTTGCTTTAGAGGTCCCGGTATTTCTATTGAACAACCCGGAGCATCCCCTTGATTAGTCTCCACAACCTACAAAAAGTACAATAAGTCTAATTTCATTTCAACTTCGATGGCCTTTAACTGAACTTGACAAGTTCATTATTTCAACCCTTGACTTTGTCTTGCAATTATCTGCACATTATTTGCACTTCAGAGCACATTTTCAATAATATTACCAGATTCTAGAACTTCAGTGTTACTTATTTGCATTTATTAATTGGTTTGGTTAATAACTTTCTCTCGAAACCATCAATCAATATACCTAATCGGATTTTTTATTAAGCGTTTTTTTAATCTGCTTGTCCATTAATTTAATATGAAACAAGAAGGAAAAATAGGACATAATTGAAACAAGAAGCACATTAATCACTCTGGGACAAGCCCCGGGCCCTTCCAGGTGAATGTATCCGCGTCCCCTCAAGTTTACGGTCAATTAAACGAAAGAACTAATCCCAACTTTGATGTACCGCCGACCTGGAACTAATTAGAATTAGGCGAAAACGGCCCTGCCACCACAACCCAGTCCGGGTCACCACTTATCGAGAAACTTATGCTTGAAGAGGCTGAGAAAATTTAAAGAAAATCGGGGCCAAAGAGGATTATATAAAAAAGTTTAATTAATCATTGACCAAACTTCTTGAGCTTCGTTTATGCATTGCTGGCGGTTACAATGACTTTGAAATATGGACATCTTTGCAAGGATGGATTAAAACTCTGTAAAGGAGAATAATACACATTAAATTTATTTAAAAGAATAATGAAAGGATACACAAAGAAAATGCTGAAATTAATATCGTAAAAGCCTTAACAATAAGCCAAAATATGAATTACTAATTTTAAAGTCAAGCCATTGTATTTTATTCTAAACTAGCTGCGCCGCGCGATTTCACACGCCTAGGTTGACATCGCCCATATGTATTTTTATGTGCTCCGCTCCTATTAGTTGTAGCGTGATGTTATATAGCCTAAAGCCTTCCTGGATTAATGGGCTATCTAACGCAAGAATATTTTTTCAAATCGGAGCAGCAGTTCCCCAGATTATGAAGCTAGAGAATAGATAGAGATAGAGAATGATGATGAGTTCCCCAGATTAGCGCGTTCAAATAAACAAACAAACTCTTCAGCTTTATATATTAGTATAGAGTATAGATAAACGATGGAAACTAAATACCGTTCAACCCTATATTTTATGAATACCAGCCATTTTCCCCGTTGCCAATTCATGAACAAAAGAAATCTAGAAACAAACTGAAAGGAAAGTATCAAAATATTTATAGTCTGGGAGCGTAGACAATGACGACGAATGCCTTGAAATCTGGAGCATCGAACGTGCGGGAGAGAAGCGACCCGATTCACCCCAACATCTGCAACATGCTTGTCATCCCTAACATTGTGCCCCACTCAGTCATGTACTCTGACCGAGCGACATTCCAGGAAGTGTTGGGATTAATCACTCGACGATACAATTTGCGAGTGAACTAGAATAAATTATATCTACATATCCTACTAGTCATGCTATCCGTCTAATCTATACTATTACTAATATATAAAGCTGAAGAGTTTGTTTGTTTGAACGCGCTATACTCATGAACTACTGATCCGATTTGAAAAATTATTTTTGCGTTGGATAGGCTATTAATCCAGGAAGGCTTTAGGCTATATAACATCACGCTGCGATCAATAGAAGTGGAGCATAATAAAAAAACGCGGACGAAGTCGTGCGCGGCCGCTTTTATTTATCTGAACGGACTCGGATGAAATTTGACACACAGGTTAATTCCATCCAAGAAGAACATATACAATACTTTTTTTTAATTTTTAACCCCATATTCCCATGGGATAGAAACCTACGCAAGGAAAACAGTGGGACGCAGAAAATATAAATCCAAACGTAGGTAATTACATAAAACTGGCTGGAAACATAATCCTTTAACTGCTCCCTTGAAATCTTACATAACACAGATAATAAAATTTAATTAACGTTTCCTGGAAAATGGTATAACGTTATCCAAGTCGTTTACTAAGAACAGGGGTCCTAGTCTGCTATCACAATAGTGTCAGAATGGTCGATCAGAGACCTCATAATGACCGATTCTGAAATGTTTCGTAATCTATTAACAAAATGGCGTAATTATGACTTTCCAATGGTCAATCACTGACACTGCACTCCATAATGATAAATGTTCAAATTAGTGGTATTACTCGTAGTTTTAAGAAAATCATTGATACTAACGGGTTACAATGTCATTCTATGACTATTCTATTACGAGACGACTAACCGATAATTGATTGATCATTATGAATTTAGCAGATTACAAACTTTTAACACAATGACTATGGAATCGTGTTGAATATGGTAATATTTATCATAGTTACACATTGAACGAACGCCAAAAAAGTAAAATAAATACGTAAATCTATAAACCATTAAACTCTATATAGGTATACAAACGAAGTAGATATGACGGAGTATATTACAATATGATTTTAATTCGTAGAATTTCAATAATTATTAGGTTTTATAATTTATTTATAATATTATTAAATATATCTACACTGAATAGCTAACAAATTATATTCAAAGGAACAGTATAATGTCCTTAATTCCTACACCAAAATGATAGACAAACTTAATTCGTATATAAATTTGAAATAAAATGTGAATATTCATTAATTATTCAGAAAAGCAATTATCGTAATTTTATGAACGATCTCGTTTTCTTCCTCTTCTTCTTCAGCTTATATAAGTCCACTGCCGTACAAAGGCCTTACCCAAGGCTTTTCACGCTGACCGGTCTTGTGCTGCCCGCATCCATCTGCTTTCCGCGACCTTCACAAGGTCATCGGTCCACCTTGCTGGGGGCCTTCCTACGCTGCGTCTTCCGGTACGTGGCCGCCACTCCAAAACCTTACCCATCGGCTATCGGTTCTAAGAGCATATGCCCCGCCCACTGCCACTTAATTTTTACCCGACTAAGGCAAAGCAAAAGAATGGGCACGCCACAATAGCGGCGGTAAGTCCCCTCTTTGAGGAGTGGCTAGAGAGGCGCCACGGCGCCCTCACCTTCCGCCTGACGCAGGTCCTCACCGGACACGGTTGTTTCGGGAGGTTCCTGTTCCGTATAAGGCGGGAGGAAACGCCAGGGTATCACCATTGTGTGGATCGCCCTGAGGACACGGTGGAGCATACGGTGGAGGTCTGCCCGGCTTGGGTAGAGCACCGCCGTGTTCTCGTAGCGGCGATCGGCGGCGATCTCTCGCGTCCGACCCTGGTCCAGGCCATGGTCCGGAGCGAGAGTGCATGACAGGCCGTCACCTCCTTCTGCGAAGCAGTGATGCTGGCAAAGGAGGAGGCGGAGCGCGTCAGGCAACGGGAATCTCAGCGCCCTCACGCCACTAGCCGCCGCAGGAGACGCCCTGGTCGGGAGATGACACCAAACTCCCAGCCACCGTAGGCGCGGGCCTACGGGCGGTGAGCAATGGGCAGCTCGCCGCTCGGTAAGGACCAGGCCCGAGTCGAGGGCGCGTCGTGTTTCACGCGCGCCTCAAAGAGATGTCAGCACATCGTGACGGGGTCCACGAAGACCGATGCCTCCTGGGTCAGGGTTGCGGGTTGGTTAAAAAAGAAACCGTGGCCCTGGTCGTTGCACAGGCAAGTAAAGAAACACGGGTGGGTTTTAGTCAGTAAAAGTCTGACACGCCCTTCCGCTCTGCCCAGAGCGGGAGAAGTCATTTGATGATTTCCCATCCCAACAAAAAAAAAAAAAGGCTAAGCAAAAGAAGGGTTATGATTTTGACAGGCTATGTATGTATGTTCATCTGTCCCCTCGTAACTTCTAAACTGCTTATCAGAATTCGACAAATGACATGTCATTAGAAGCGTCTCTATTGTCCACTGGTCATAGGCTATGGGGTTTTATAAAATTTACTGTGGCGCCCTCTAGCGGACAAAACATACAGAGTAAAAAAATAAAGTTAAGATAAATATGCCGTGTTCGGTATCATTTGAAAGCGCTTTACTTGTACATTTTGAATATATATATATATATATATTGCTAGCATTTGCTTGTGATTTTACCTGTATTCATGGGCTGGTTGCATATAATTCACATCTTTTCGTTCATAGCTTCTTTACTACTTATCAGAATAAGACCACTGTAGTACCATTAGAAAGGCCTTGATATTCTGTTAGTTATAGGCTATAAAGCTTGTCACCAAATTTAGTATTGCGCCCTCTAGCGGACAAAAAGTTCTATGTTAATATAAAATTAAAATAAATATACCGTGTTTGGTATCACATGAAAGAGCTTCACGAGTGCTTTATGCTTGTACATAATTACAAGAATGCTTTAATGATGTTAAATATGAGCGATAAGAGTAAAGCGCGGATCACGGGAACTGTGAATCGCTTTATGCAATGCAGAGCAGTGTGAACATTAATAGAATATGTAATGCACTAATGAAAACGACATAAGCTGGGAGTAACTCCACGCGGTGAAGGCGGAAACAGTTTGATAACTGACTAAAACTCCCATAAATGTGTCCTCTGCACTATATGCCTTCGGGCTTATGTTGTTATATGTGCGTGTAGATGTAATATGTCAAGTACCTAGTTTTTAGTTCATCAGTTTAACTTTTGTTAATATTATGCGCCACAAATATACTTTAACACCAAAATAGTACAAATAATAAAAAGTGAAAAAACTAAAACCCAACTACGACAAAAAACGACGCTGAAAAAGTTTAAAACAAGATTTTCAGAATACTGAACTGAACAAAGTTGCTAATGTAGTTGCAAGTAAATGGACACAGTAGTAAGGCCATACAATACTATTCTGAAGTATGCAATATTCACTATGTAGAGATAAATTTTCATGTTTGGAAAGGCGTAGTCACACGTTACATATACCTACCTACCGTAGCACCTTGACAACATGTGACTACGCCTTTCCAAACATGAAAATTTATCTCTACATAGTGAATATTGCATACTTCAGAATAGTATTGTATGACATTACTACTGTGTCCATTTACTTGCAACTACATTAGCAACTTTGTTCACTTCAGTATTCTGAAAACCTTGTTTTATACTTTTTCAGCGTCGTTTTTTATCAGTCTCCGTCCGTCCAGCAGTAATCGTAGTAGGTATAGTCTCAATCTGTAAAATGTACCTTAAATTTTCCCACATTTTTTGATAAGTTTTCAAGTTTAAGATAAGTTTTCGTTTATTTTCCCTGAGTTGTGATCGTAAGACTAGAATTTGAATGTTTCTGACCATGGTAATTGGCTTTCAGATATATTGTTCTAGCCTCCGCGGTGTTCGGCCGCCGTACCCTCGACGCCATCGGGCCGGTCCTGAAGGACTGGCTCGACAGGCGTCACGGGTTCCTCTCCTTCCATCTGGTGCAGGTACTTTCCGGCCACGGCTGCTTCGGCAGGTACCTGCACCGGATAGGACGAGAGGAGACACCGTCGTGCCACGGTTGCGGCGCGGCGGAAGACACGGCGGAACACACCCTCGCGGTGTGCCCGTCGTGGGCCGTGCCGCGCCGCGATCTTGCCACGGCGGTTGGAGGGAACCTCTCGCTGCCCGCCATCGTCAGAGCGATGGTGGGGAGCGAGGAGGCCTGGGCGGCTATGGCCTCCTTCTGCGAGGTCGTGATGTCGCAGAAGGAGGCTGCGGAGCGCGAGCGGGAGGAGGATCCCCTCGCTCCGGCGCTCCGCAGGCGGCGTAGGGGCAGGAGAAGGCGGGATTTTGCCCGCGTTCTCCCCCCCTGAGGTGAGCGGCGGGCGTGAGGCACGGGAAAGGTGCCGACGCCCGCCTTACATCGCTCACCACGCTGGAGCCACAGCCCCTCCGTAGGAGGGGCAATTGAGGGCCCGCCTTATTAGGCGGGTTTCGCCGGCGGGGGGGAGGTAGCTTAGGCTGCGCTAGTTTCCCACTCCCCCGCCACTATGGCGATGTCGTTGTGCCGCTGTGGGTTTAGTGGGTATTCCCGGCTTCGGCTGGGCGAGTCCCACACACGCCCTTCGGGGTAAGGTGCGTAAATGCATACCCACAGCGTCAAAAAAAAAAAAAACACTCCAGGTGGCTGACGTGACCCCAACTCCGGGTCACCGTCGGTCAACCCGGTCTCCTCATTAAGAGGAGCTGGGGGGTGAGTTTGCCTCCGGGCAAACGAGTGGGGCTAAGTGGAAGGACACCTCGCTAAAAAACCCTTGGCTGCTGCGTCTTCCCGCACTAGAAGATGTACCCAGACCGGCCCCTCGGTATGGGGGGACCATTGTGGGCCCGCCTTTTGAATCGCCGGCGGAGGATTAGTTGTTCAGGCTGTGCCGATTTCCCATGACACCGCCATTCACGCGATGTCGATGTGCCGCTGTGGGTTTAGTGGTTATTTCCGGCTTCGGCTGGGCGAGTCCCACACACGCTCTTCCGGGTATGGTGCCTAAATGCATTAACATAGCGTCAAAAAAAAAATGGGACGGCCGGGGTTCAGAGTGAAGCAGGCAAGTTGTTCCAACATGAATAACATTGTTAAGAAAGGAGGTAGCAGTAAATGTGAAATGTATCACTAAACGTTGCACACACCAAGCTTTATTTCCACTTTTAACAGACCTCGCATTGTATAGGTTTTTCATAGAATTAGAAGTCAGCTTATATTGGTACGTATAAGCTTAATATGTAGCCATGGGTACCTTTGCACTGCGGCAGCCATTTTAGTGACGCTATAAAGATGTGTTAGTTTGATTTTCGCTTGTTGGTACATATTTGCTAAGTAAGTTCATTTTTACGCTCTCACACTTTTTGATCTACTTTTAAGAATTTTACACTTAAGAATTTATGAACGTAGAGTGATATGTTTTTAAATCGCCATATTGTTTATTGTGTGACTTGTATTTTTAGCGTTAGAAATAACTTTGATAAATGGTATAAATATATATATATATAAACAAAATCGAGGTCCGCTAGTTTGGGGTCGGTTGAGCCGAGAAAAACGTAAAATGAAGCAACTTATAAGAAAATAAAAACATATTTTATAAAACAAAAGGAAGGAACTAAAAAAAACAACAAACAGGAAATAAAATAACTTCAGGAAATAACTTCATCAGCGTTTCAAAATCCTCTCAATATACACAATATTAATAAAATTCCATGTTTCTATTATATAATCATGACGATCTAATTAAATGTACAAGATACGTTGAACGCAAAAAACGACATCAATGAAAGCGCACTCTATTGATGCCAACCACAAAAAGACTTTGTATGATATAATACCTATATACTTAGTTTCGTCATATAATGTACTTTGCTGTCTGTCCTATGTACCTTCTGCTACATCTGGTAAAAGAAATGCCATTTCAGGGACGTTTCAAAAAGCCAGACATTCGTGTTTTCTGCATCGTTTGATTAATGGTCGTCTGCCTGAGGTAAATTTTATGATATTGGAAAACAAATCATTAAAACTAGGAGTTTTTTGGCAGGAAAGCTAAGATAAGTGTTACGCTCATTTTTCATTGGACTTTTGAATTATTTATAGTGTCGTTTACTAAATAAAGCACGTTGTTAATGTAGTAAAAAGTGCATTCAGGAAATAATTCATAAAGAACATTGAAATATCGCAGCATAGTGGCCACATCATGACATGGCCTCAAACCTCCCTCGTAGACGGTTCACGCGGCCGTCTTTTTTTTTATATATTATAAACTAGCGCTTGACCGCAATCCTGCCTGATGGTAAGCAGTGACGCAATCGTTGATGGTAAAGCGCACTAGTTTATTAAGAGCCTATTCACTCTAGCCTTGAAGACACTCAAATTGTAGTCCGACGGAAACACCGCCGCTGGCAAATTATTCCAGTCCCTCGATGTACGCGGTATAAAGGAGGAGGCGAAACGCTTCGTCCGGATCGTAGTGGTGTTAACAACGTAAGGGTGGAAACCAGCCGTACGACGGGTCGTCCGCTGGTGGAACGGAGATGGGGGAATTAAATCATGCAATTCCATCGCACACTCCCCGAAATGCATCCTATAGAACACTGAAAGGCTGGCTACTCTACGCCTATGCTCTAGGCTTTGGAGACCAACTCGAGTTAGATCAGGGTCACCAATCAGCCTCTTTGCACGTCTCTCCACTGAATCCAAAGTGGCCAAGTGACACTTGGCAGCATCAGCCCAAATGTGGCTGCAGTACTCCACACACGAACGGACCTGTGCTTTGTATAACATTAGAAGCTGCCCAGGTGTGAAGTACTGCCGGACCTTTGCGATAACGCCAAGTTTCCTGGCAGCCACCTTAGCCTTGGACTCAATGAACTGCCCAAAGTTAAGGTCCGAGGAAATCTCAACTCCCAAAAGCTGAAGGCGGTCGGAACACTCCAAGGACACATTCCGAAAAGTAGGAGCCAAGGTGAACGGGCTCCTTTTGGCGGTGAAAAGACACGCCTGTGTTTTGGCGGCATTGAATGCTACAAGATTGGCATTGCCCCATTCGGAGACTGCCTGCAGCGCAACACTCGTTCGCTCAACCATGGCCTCTCTTTCGGACCGGATTGATTCCCTACTAGCCCGAGCACCCGGCAGGTATCTCTCTACAACTGTGCTGTCATCTGCATACCCATAGATACCAGGCATCAGCAGATCGTTAATATGCAGCAGGAACAGAGTTGCAGAGAGAACAGACCCCTGAGGAACACCGGCATTAGTTGACATGGGCTCAGAAGAGCATCCATCGACAACAACTCGGAGGGACCGTTCAGTCAGGAAGTCAGGCTAGGGGAAATGCCGTACGCCGTCTTTTTCGATTGTTATTGACGATACCCGCCACTATTGTGAAATAAAATTTTCAATCAATTTCTATAATTTGTTACACGTGTTATTGGCAAAATTGTGGTATCTATTCAACAGGGGCCATTGATCAAGAGTTGAAGTTGAAGTTGAAAACTAGAAGAACGATATTGCAGCAGCGCACCAACTAGGCAGTAAAGTGAAATCCATACTAATATTATAAATGCGAAAGTATCTCTGTCTGTCTGTCTGTCTGTCCGACTTTCACGCCAAAGCTACTGAACCGATTGTAATGAAAGGAGATGTTTCAGAAATGTATGGAGCCTGGGCCAGCGCATTGTACACTTAATGCTAGGTACAGTTACGCTATAGATAACTGTTTTAATGTTAATTTACTATATTTTGGCTTAGTTTTTATACAGATTCAATTTAACTCGGCCAAGGAGTGCAATCTACTAATAAATATGGTGGTCAGCAATAAGCGGAATAAGATTTTGACAGTGACATTTGATTGACGTGTCATGTATCTAAGGCTATCGTATCTATATTATCTACCATATGACTGCGAAAACACAAAACATGAATTCCGAACATACGGCCCATTAAATAAACCCAATCAACTCAAATCAACAGTCGACACGAACACAACGGGAAAACAGAAATGTCAAAGTCGCCAATCAAACGTCATATCCACTGTCATGGGTACCTTAATAAAGGGTTATCTCACTAAAAAAACGTTTCAAATAATTAATTATACAACGTGTAACAAAAAGGGTATATACATACCAAGGGCATGGCATCTTTAGATGATATCAAACGATATGGGAAGGGTTTCAACTCAAAATAAAATACTCAAAAAATTGGTACCAAATTTTCGGTTTCGTGTGTTTCTTAAAATCAAATCATAACAAACGTGGCAGCACACTACATACGTTAATAACTACTCGTTACCCGTCACGTTACTTGCCAAAATTCGATAAATGTCTTCAATATCTCTGTGCGACTAGTATGATAGTAGCCTATCACAGGCGGTGTTTTTCCTCATAACTTCCTAACATAAAGAGATAGGATTAAAAAACCCTTCCAATATCGTTTGATATCATGTAAAGATGCCATGCCTTTGTTATGTATATACCCTTTATGTTACACGTTGTATACTTGTATTTTTATTCAAATTAATTTAGTAGTATTTTTAAGAAAATCTTCTATTTTTTTCCTTTTTATCTATATAGCGTACATAGTGGTGGCCCAAAATGAAACATCTCCTTTGGTACAGAGATAGTTTAGAGCCTGAGAAAGGAAATAGGCTATATAGCATCCCGCTATGATCAATAGGAGCAGAGCAGTAACAAAAAATGTTGCGAAAACTGGAGAAAACGCGGACGTACATATTGCTCCCATTATTTTAACAGGCGCTTATTTAATATCAACTGAGCTCTTTTATTTTTTTTTCGGAATAGACTACGGCTTTGAAATTTGGCATCATCATCATCAACCTTTTTATCGTCCCACTGCTGGGCACAGTTCTCCTCTCATACATAGAAGGATTGAGCGTAATCACCACGCTTGCTCAATGCGGGTTGGCGATTTCAGACTTGAAGTCCAAGTTTCCTCAAGATGTTTTCTTTCACCTTCAGTCATTAGTGTCCAAGAAATACTTAGAAAGTACATATAATTTTAGAAAAGTTACATTGGTATTTGCCTGACCTAGAATCGAAAATTTGACATAAATACCTATTGTTTATTGTTAGCCGTATGTTTGCTATCGTCGTGCACTGACTAAAACATTTGAAATTATTAAAAATATGTACAATAATAATATTGGTCTTCATTCTATGTATATGGTTACGCTTACGCTTATTCTTGGGGTCTAAGGAATAAATTGATATTAAAAAATTAGTAACTTTAACGTAATGAGCATTTATCAGAGATAAAATTTGTCTTTTAGAGGATGTCATTTAGTCGCCCGGTTTAGAAGATAATGTTTAATACATGTAGATAATTATATACTTATCCGATAGATGACGTAGTGCTGATGACGCCATTTTCTAAATCGCGCTCTTAAGAGTTTCTGTGGAATAATGACCCTTTGCACAAATCAAATTTGGTTGACTATAATTTCGTATCTTGGTGTCTTTGGTTAGTTCAATTGTTTGTCTATAGTGTTGATGTTCGTAAAAAATCTCTTGGTGTCTTTGATTGGTTCGATTGTTCTAAGACGTTGGAAAAGTCGAACGAAAGTTTCGTTTATAAAACCGTACTTACTTAAATGTGCTCATATTTTATCAAGCATAATACTTTTTAACCCTTATTTTCATAACATTCTAAGCATGTCCAAAACACCAATCAACGCAAAATAATTATAAGTATGATAGTTGATGTTTCTTTCCTTTGCTTTTAAACCCGTTAAAATTAAATCCTACTAATATTATAAACGCGAAAATTTGTGAGGATGTTTGAATGTTTGTTGCGCACAGAAAAACTACTGAATGGATTTTGAGGAAACCTTGCAGTAATGTCGGAAAACTACTAAATGGATTTTGAGGAAACCTTGCAGTAATGTAGGCATTTATCTTGGTATTCCTACGGAAACGTGAACCACAACGTGCTGAAAACTGAAGTCCACGCGGACGGAGTCGCGGGCAACAGCTAGTATTTGAAGAATCTTAAAATTCATAGGTATTTGCAGGCCTTATTAAAAATCCTTCCAAATATATCTGAAAATAATATCTTAGAACTTTTTACCGGCCATACTGTACAAAGTTTTCTACAAACAATTAAATATTCGTTTTCAAGTTTTAAATGAAAAACCTCACGTCAAAATAAAAACGAAACATTTTCCAATCATAGTATTCTTTCAAGTTTCTCTTTACTTTCCATGTTAATTTCATCTTATTATTTATATCGTTTGTGCTCGGACTTATGAAGAAGTTCTACTGAATCCGCCCCTCAGTTCAAAGTGAAAATAAAAGTAATCTATTGGCACCACTATTCTGTAAACAAAACAAAATGTTCTTTGTAACTTTGAACAAGTTTTCTTAGCTCGCTACAGAGCGACGCAGTGACAAATACTCGACTCTATTTAATTAAAAATACAACGCGCCATTGAACTTGATATTAAATTTGCGTTTGACATTATTCGGTTTAATTACGTGCTCTTTAATTATACAGTACTAGCTTTCCGCCGCGGCTTCGCCCGCGTGGAATTCGGTTATATCGCGCTTTTTACATCTCCCTCGGGAATATCATTTTTTTTAATAAAAGGTAGCCTATATTCATTCTCAGTGTCTAAAGATTGTCTGTGCCAAATTTCATCAAAATCGGTTGAGAGGTTTAACAGACAGACAGACAGACAGAGTTACTTTCACATTTATAATATTAGTATGGATAAACGAATTAGTCAAGAAAATTTGTTTCAATGTTATTTGTTTTTATGATATCTCTTTCAGAGCCAAAAAGTTTTGAATCTAAACTAAGCGGTTAGTCAGATCGAAATTTAACTTTCATCCTACACTAAGAAAAAAGAATTTTTTTAGTGATAATCTTAGAACCCCAATCCCTTACTCCATTCAACTTCACTACCCAAAATATAAACTACCTGAGTATTTATAACTTCTATTAATTCCTCAGTATTGATATATCTGTTTTAAATGAAATTTTACTGTGCAATAACTTGGATCAAAGTCTCAGAAAACTAGAATTTCCGTATAAACGACGCGTCCGCTTAGTCATTCGCACCGCAGTTCCGAAAACAAGTAGCCCCACGTAAATCGAGTTATGGTTGTCTACCAACCAGTAAATTACGATGTCGCTGGCCCTCTGGCCCAAACCCCTGACATTCAATGGCCGACAAACGCACCATCAAGCGGTGGACATGGCCCGGATTCGGGATTCCAATCTCGCCGTTGAATAGTATTATTGCGTCGCAACTGGGTGTGTGAGTGAGACGTCCACATTAATATGTGTTGTGTAGGGGTTACTGAAAACCGTACCTATATCTTACGGTTCTTTTCGAATTAAAATCCTCATCATTTCATTTGGTACGCTCTTTGAATATTTTCTAGAACCTATTTTCTTGTGTCCCAAGGCAGTTTGAATTATATCCATGTACTCGTAAGTTTTCCAGACAAAGAAATTGAAGTGAATCGAGTATATTTTTCTGTAGGTAATATTTTGAACTGAATTAATTTCTATCACTCGTTTTTAATGTAACGATAAGATAATAATCATCATCATCATCATTTCAGCCGAAAGACGTCTACTGCTGGACATAGGCCACCCTCAAGGATCTCCACGACGACCGGTCCAGCGTTTCCCGCATCCAGCGGCTTCCCCCGACCTCCACCAGTCTAACTTGTCGGGGGCCTACCCACGGCTGCGTCTTCCGGTGCGTGATCGCCACTCGAGAATCCGAAGATAACAATAATTACACCAGAAATAACGATCGACTATATTTACAATTAGTAAAATGGTTATAAATTCATATACATACATATATCTTATGAGCACAATTATGAATAGTCTGGCTGACGTAAATGCGTATTAGCATAACTAGGAGCCATTCCTTCTACACGTATTATCTATATGTATGTAACAGTAGATCCGTCGGGCGCCGCACCGCAGCCCGGGAACACGACACAATTTATGCTGATTTTATCACCCGCCATGTGCGAATGTACTCCCAAGGAGAATATATCTACGCACTCGTCGGCTCGTAAAACGTCTACCTCACTTTTACCTATCTTAATCTTTGCAACTGCTTTTCGATGAACTTCACTTCTTCTGCTACTAAACTCTCCACTTAAAACTAGAGTTTTTCTACAAAGTGTTTATACAATATGTAAAGAAAACCCTGTCCGATCCGTGAAGGTATTGTTAGGTATCGTTAACTGATTCTACTAATGCCCACAAAGACAGGCTAAACTTAAATAAAAAATCCCCCTAAAAAAATAAATATTATTTCGCAAAAAGAGGTAACTTAATACATGTACGGTTAGCAACCCCCTCCGCGGGCGGCGGGGGGCAGGGCACGCGGCACCTGTGACGTGGTCGCGTCGCTATTCGCTATAATAATACCAGTGTTGTCACTTTTTTAAAAATTACCAAATTTCGGGCAAATTGGAATTAATTCCCGGGAAAAAAGGATAATTTCAAAATTCATTAGTATTGTTATTATGATGATTATGTAAAATGTTATATTATATTTGGTCAAGTGTTTACCTAACCTTTATTATCCTTATGGGTCCGACAGGGTTTTCTTTACATATTGTATATAGAAACCAGACAGATTTAGTTAAAACTGAGCAGGTGATTCACCGCGTTTTATGAGTTTTCTAAGACACGCCAGTCGCTTACATAGAAGCAAACTACCGACACTATACGGTTTACGTACCCTGGTAAAGCTGTACTACTTAAACTTAATTAAGATTCTGGCGAACAAACGAAGTCTTTCTATCGTTTAGCACCGCGGCATTGTCACTTTATTTTAAAGCTTATGGCGGAAACAAGATATATCTCGAGTGAGCTTTGAAGAAACCCTGTGATGCGACAAGTCCTTTGATAGAGATAAATTATCAGATGGGGGTCATGTCCCACGAAGCGAACTAAATGAAATCAGAGACTCTCCTGTTTCTTCCACTGAGAGTTTCTGTCAGAATGTTGTAGTGGCAGCTGTGTCATAACCCAAGGCCTTATGAATTATTTAGAGGGGAATCGTACTTCGGCAGTCATTTGAATTATTTTGAAGGCCTTGCTTGTGCATAATGAAGTTGACTGTGCCTGAAACTCTTTCACACGCGGGCCGCGGGAGCAATTGAGTGTTTACTAATTTACTTGTGAACTTGTTTGTCGGCCTAGTTCAAAGTTGTTACGTGAATTTGTACAGAAGCTGACCTATATGTGAGAATAAACAATATATGTACAACGTAGGGAATTGTTGTATTAATGTTAGGCTACAAAACGCTGTGTGCTTGATACAGAAAATTATGGAAGTTAAAGTTTTTTCTCGTACTTTGTTCGTGTTCTTTCTCTACTCATTGTATCAGATGTTGACGTGAAAATCCGAAATCCAGTTGAAATTAACTTATGTTGTAAAAAACGCAATGTATTTTTTTTTTATCAAAAAAAAGGTTTGCCTATTTGACCTCCTCAATCCAGTTACTGAATAATACGATACTTATTGGTAAATCTGGTTGTCAGACTTTGGACTTCTGACTACCAGTAACGATTTGTTCATGATCAATAATGCGCTTCAGCCTTCAATACAAAGATAGGTGATGTGACTCAAAAGGCCACAGATCGACTTGGCAGGACATGTCTGCCGATAAGCTGTTGGCCAAATAGCACAGAATTGACGCCCAGAGACAACGAGGCGAGTTCGTGTCAGACCACATAGGATATGGTGGGACAAACTAGATACAAGTTTTGCATAAAAATTAGAAAGAGGACGTTTGGACTTATGTAAGATAGAAGATGAAGGACTTCAGGGAGGCCTTTGCCTAAGAGTAGCAGCGTAGACTGGCTTTAAAAATGCTGTTGTTTTGCAGCTGTTACAAGTAAAATAATTATTAATAGACTGTTGGTATGGTCGTGAAACACTAAGTATAGAATAGAATACTCTTTATTATGTACTCCGTATAGGTTACAAAAACATAAATATAAAGATTTTACAAAGGGTGACACAATGGGCGGTCTTTTCGCTAAGAGCGATCTTTTACAGACAACCTTTGGATGGAATACTAAGGGGAAGGAGAGAGAAATAATGTAGGTTGTCTACAGTATACTATTTACATAGTTTATATAATAAATATGTACGTTAAGTGTATCATACTAGTCTAATAAATATATTCATCTAATTAATAAACATCATACAAAAACAAATAAAAAATAATGACATGTTTAAAGAGAGAGGAATTCCTTTTTACCATGGTTTTAAAAGTGGACAGAGTTTGAGCACTCCTTACGGACACGGGCAAGTCATCGTCATCATTTGTCAAACTTATACTGCTCAGTGCACGAACACTCCAAGCTAAAAGTCCTCTTCATGTCTTATGCTATCTGTCCTCCATATCTGCATACTAAATCTAAAGTGGTCGCTTACATACATAAGGATTTTCTCTAGTTGAAACTTTAAATATACTCGTAGGTAAGTCTTCTTAAGTTTGACCTGGCATCCTTTAATCGCATTGCTTTGCGACTTCAGATGAATTGCACGCAATACATTTATTCCACTATTTCCAAGGAGAGAAGGGATCGTTTCCTACGATGCCTTTTGTCTCAATCAAGCAACCTCGCTAGGGAAATTAACCTCTGCATAATTGTACCGGGTTTTATCATAATTCACCTCGAAGTAGTCGGTAAGGATGGAGGAATACGATATGAACGTAAGACGATTAAGGGCTATTATCCGGTTCTTGAATAAAAAGGTCTTTGGCTAGTAAAAGATGTTCAATCTGTTGTAATATGTATAATATTGTCGTTTTTAACGTGTTTATTAAAATTTGTAATATTTATTTTTATAATGTTTTGCTTTTACATACCAGCAGCTCCGTTCCATCATCGCCCTTACATTGTTGACACCACTACGATCCGGACGAAGCGATTCGCCTCTTATTTTATGCCGCGTACATCGATGGACTGGAAAAATTTGACAGCGACGGTGTTTCCGTCGGACTACAATTTAAATGTCTTAAAGGCTAGAGTGAATAGGCTCTTAATAAACTAGCGCGCTTTACCATCAACGATTGCATCACTACTTACCATCGGGCGGGATTGTGGTCAAGCAATAGTTTATCCATACTAATATTATACGGAAGTAACTCTGTCTTTCTGTCTGTCTGTCTGTTACGCTTTCCCGCTTAAACCTCTCAACCGAATTGATGAAATTTGGCACAAACAATCTTTCGATCCTGAGAAAGGACACAGGCTACCTATTATTGAAAAAATTGATATTCCCGAGGGAAATCTAAAAAGCGCGATGTAACCGAATTCCACGCGGGCGAAGCCGCGGGCGGAAAGCTAGTAATAAATTAAAAAAAAACTACACTTGTAACAACAACAACAACATACTCTACAAGAGTTGTTGCATTTTACTCGTACACAATATGATCTATAAAATTTTTACTGTACCACAGTATCGGTGTTTTTAAAACAATGCCAATCAAAGCTGAGATAAGCACACTCGTGGCTGAAATGTATGAACAAAAATGGCAAATATAAAATATTTGAACGGGTTGTACTTTTATTGTAAGCTGTAACAAGTGACAAGCAAATAGGTATGCTGATCCAACATAGCCGATGAGTTTGTATTTTATATGTGAACACTTGAACTGCTCGCTCTACAAAAGTCTACTGACGAAACCTATTGATAAAAATTACTGATAAAATCAATGAAAACCAGCGTATATTTGTAAAAAAAAAAAATCTATTCAATTGTTTGTAGAGTGCTGCATCGGTCAGTCAACATGACGAACGACGAAATTAAAAACGAACGCTGGAACTATGCATATCGATTTGTTTCCGCCATTCAATAAGACATGAGCTGAAGCGGTGCCGGGAGCGGGAGCGATTACAAACAACATCTAAACACCGCGCCGACATGACCGCCTCGGGGCGATTTCTGTTAGCCAGAAATTCAGGAACAGCTAGCAAATGTACAACTACCAAGCCATTTAATTGAAATGAATATTTCGTCGGAATATCTGTTACGAGATTTTAAAAACTTCAGCTTGTTTTCAGCAGTTGGGAAGTTTTAATAGTAGTTTTGTTATTCTTCATAATATTACCGGATCCCGCTTCTCGTGCACACATTATGTTTGTACATACTTCACATGTTTATGTCTCCACATATGTCTGTTGTACTAATATAATACAAGTTCCCGTTCTGCCAAAATAAAGTATATGTATTATTAAAAAGGGAATTCCCTTTTTAATAATACATATACTTTATTTTGGCGTCTATTCTATTCTAATTAGAATAGAATAGACTCTTTATTATGTACACCACTGCGGCCACATTTGAGCTGGTGCTGCTAAGGGTCACCTGGTCACTTTGGATTCAGTGGAGAAGCATGCGAAGAGGCTTATTGGTGACCCTGGTGTAACTCGAGACGGTCTCCAAAGCCTAGATCACAGGCGTAGAGTAGCCAGACTTTCGGTGTTCTATAGGATGCATTTTGGGGAGTGTGCGAGGGAATTGCGTGATTTAATTCCCCCATCTCAGTTCCACCATCGGATGACCCGTCGTACGGCGAGTTTCCACCCTTACGTTGTTAACACCACTACGATCCGGACCAAGGGTTTCGTCTCCTTTATACCGCGTACATCGAGGGACTGGAACAATTTGCCAGCGGCGGTGTTGTCTTCAAAGCTAGATTGAATAGGCTCTTAATAAATCAGTGCGATTTACCATCAACGATTGCGTCACCGCTTACCATCAGGCGGGATTGAGGTCAAGCGCTAGTTTATAATTTCCAAAAAAAAAAAACAAATAAATTACAGAACACAGATATGATGATTTTACAAAGTATCAAACAATGGTCTTGTTGCTTTTTTCAGACAACTTGTGAATGGAATACCAAGCGCAAGTAATATACAGTAATGATTATAATGGAGCCTAGCTTACCAATTTTGTGTTTTTAAAATAGCGGCTACGCATTTTACCTGCATAAATCGATAGCTGTGATATCAATGCAACCAAAAATCATAATAAATCGCATAGGATTTATTATGATTGTAGTCACCAATCTACCATTTAAAAAAAAACGACGGTCAATGGGTATTCCCGGACCTTCAAATTCTTTTAAATGGTAATGGCAATAATTTTGGTGCTCTGAACTCATTACAAGTATTCAACAATCAACCCAATTATTTAGTAATTCTTTGAAATCTGAAAACAGCTTTCTCAGATTTCTAAATATTTAAGAGAATGTTACAAAAAAATGAAGAATGCTTTAAAATGCCAATAAAGTTGGTAAATATAAGATCTGGTAGGCTTGTTTAGTCAATACGAAGTGATAACAGTACAAGAACGAGGATTAGAAATTTCCAGCCGATTTATTTACATTTCTAAACAAACAATCAAAAACTTTCAAAAATAGGGCATCAACAGCATCTCTATTTCTAATTTATTTTATGCCAGTACACGCCTCCACTATATACCTTCAAGGTGAGTCAGCTTAACAAAAATAAAATCTGCATCGTATATGCGCATAATACCAAATGCAAAATACCTAGAGTCAAAACAACCAGCAGTTTCCCCGAACGGCTGGCTTCTCAGAGTCCTGGGCGCAGTATATACTGTGACCCACTTATCGACTTAGCCAAGCAAGCAATGAGTTCTGCAGAGGATTCTAATACGTCTTGTGTCAGGAAAACTGCTTCGACTGATTTGCAGATTCTGCTTTAGGAATATATTGCGCAATCTTAAAATATTCTATTGCTTTTTGGATATATGCGATGCCAGATGTCTTTGCAAATATTTGCATCATAACTTTAAAGCGCTTACACACAAGAGTTTTCAATGCATTACGTGTTCCTAGCGGAATGATAGAAGAAAATTAAGAAAATACTTTTTTTCTTTATTTAAAGAACTTTGTTGCACGACCAGATCTTCTAACACACTGTCAGCCGATGCTTGGTTATCTAAAATATTATGCTGTAGTAAAAAAAAAAACACTCATTTTAAGACGAAAATAAAAAAGAATGGAGTTTACCTAAAGTTGGTACAAATGAGAACGAGCGTCAAATACGAGTGATGATGTGACTTCAATAAACATAGCCACAAAAAACACACCTCCTGACATCGCCCCTCCAAGCACCCTAGCTATTCCACGCAATAAAACAATAAGTAAAAGAAGACTACAAACATAAGTCAAAGACACCATTACCTGAGATCATGTAACCAACATTAAACGATTACTTGAATATTCAACTAAAAATACGATACAACCGTGCATGTTCCTCGTGCTCTTAAGGGGCTTTTAAATTCTGCCCGTACTTTACTTACACTGTTTCTTTGTGAGGCTTATGAATAAATAAAGGAAGAAATTTCTTGCGCCAACCGCTCGGGGGATGCAAGGGTAGTTATTTCATTTTAAATAGATCACGGTAGCGCTGGTAGCGGCGCTATACAAGCCAACACCGCTGTTTTAATTAAGTCTCATTATGAATTGCGCAACGGTATGAGGGAAATGTGCCTGTATCGTTTGTTTGGCTTTAGAAGTTTGTAATTACTATGGTGTTGCTGCAACCCTTTTGGATACATTTCTTATTGATAGCATTTGTAGGATTGGCGTGGCTAGCTGAGTTATGGCAAATAGTTTAATTTGATTTATTGTATCTTGTGCTGTTAATGCTTTGCTTGCCTACAATTGTATAAAAGTAAATATACTTAAACACTACTAAGTACACACTAAACACTACTTTATACTAAATTAAAGTGTATTCCAAATGTTTCAAATTGGTGATCACTTAGAAAAACATTTCTTGTGTCACATCTGGCGTATTTCCTGATTTGATGAAACTAAGCAAAGTAATTCCACTGTTCAAATCTGGTAGTACAACTGATCCCACGAATTTTCGGCCAATATCGATATTACCAACTTTGAGCAAAATTTTTGAAAAATTAATTTTGAAACAGTTGTTGAGGCACTTTAACTTACACAATTTATTGCACGTGAAACAATTTGGTTTTACAAAGGGTCGTTCAACTACAGATGCGGGCGTGGCGTTGCTAAAGAACATATTTGGGGCCTGGGAGGAATCGCAAGATGCTCTTGGTATTTTTTGTGATTTGTCCAAGGCCTTTGATTGCGTACATCATGATACTCTTATCAGGAAATTGTACCATTATGGTTTGAGGGACAGAGCTCTCGACCTTCTGACTTCTTATCTGAATAATCGAATTCAGAGGGTTGATGTTAATGGCAAGAGATCTGCAGGATCTGTGGTCACCATGGGCGTTCCGCAGGGCTCAATTCTAGGTCCATTCTTGTTTTTAATTTATACTAGCTTTCCGCCCGCGGCTTCGCCCGCGTGGAGTTCGGTTATATCGCGCTTTTTAGATTTCCCTCGGGAACATCATATTTTTCCGGGATAAAAGGTAGCCTATGTTCTTTCTCAGGGTCTAAAGATTGGCTGTACCAAATTTCATCAAAATCGGTTGAGAGGTTTAAGCGGGAAAGCGTAACAGACAGACAGACAGACAGACAGACAGACAGACAGACAGACAGACAGACAGACAGACAGACAGACCGACAGACAGACAGACAGAGTTACTTTCGCATTTATAATTTTAGTATGGATTAATGACTTACCTCATCACGTGAGGGATAATCACAACATAATATTGTTCGCGGATGACACTTCTCTTATTTTTAAAGTCAAGCGTCAGCTAACAAATTTTGACGAAGTTAACAATGCACTCTCTAAAGTTGTCCATTGGTTTAATGTAAATAACCGCCTTTTAAATGAAAAAAAAACTAAAGTCATTAAATTTTCTATGCTAAATGTCAGGCAGCTAAGTACCAATGTTCAACTGAATGGAGTAGGGTTGATCCCTGTCGAGTCGACAGTTTTTCTTGGATTAACTATTGACGCCAAGTTACAATGGGGTCCTCACATTGAGAAGCTGTCGGGTAGACTCAGTTCTGCCGCCTTTGCTGTTAAGAAAATTAGACAGATAACTGATGTGGATACAGCCAGAATTGTTTATTTTAGTTATTTTCATAGTCTTATGACTTATGGGATTCTTCTCTGGGGAACTTGTGCGAACATCAATACCATCTTTGTTTTACAGAAAAGGGCTGTTCGAGCCATTTACAACCTTGGTCCTAGAGAATCTCTTAGAGAAAAGTTCAAAGAGGTGAACATTCTGACTGTAGCTTCACAATATATATTTGAAAATCTTATGTATGTTCATAAAAATATCTCGAATTTTAAGAAAATAAGCGATATTCATAATATAAATACCAGGAACAAACACAATCTTGCTGCTCATCACACTCGTCTCCACAGAGTAGGCAACTCGTTCATGGGTCAATGTATACACTTTTACAACAAGCTTCCCATGGACGTTCGAAACTTACCCATTAAACGATTTAAGAACCATATAAAGGCCAAACTTTGCAAAAAGGGGTATTATAAAATCACAGATTATTTAGAAGACAAAAAAGCTTGGGACTGAGCTGCTCGCTCTGTTAAGCATTGTTAATTGTTATTAAGCAATATGCGTAATTATAAGGTAAATTATTGTAAACATTTTCATTTTTAATGTCTGGACTTGAAAAAAGACGATGATCCCTGAGTTTGTTTCGGCTATTTCTTCTCAGAGGTAGTCAGTTAGGAAATGCCGGCTTCATCTAGTTAAAAAAATAAAATAAAAAATAAACATGACGTGTAAAAGTGATCAGTGATCCTACTTGCTTAATAAACGATTTCATTTCATTTCATCAATTTGAAACATTTGGAATAAATACACTTTAATTTAGAATTCAGATACCACGGCTGTGGAATTTTGCTGTATACTTACTAACTGCTGAAATTAGTACTACTTTCCTATAAAACTTTTGTAAATGTCTCTGCTCATTTTGTTTTAAGTCAACCATTAAGCTACATAACTGCTTAGTTTATTTAGATAACCACAAAAAAATTGAAACAATCGATCACTAAAAATTTTTAGACGGTTAACTTCTTTTTTAATTATTATTATTTATTTAGGTTATTTGATGACTAGAGTAACACTTACAAGTGCAACAATTAATTACAGGTTAACTCCACATACACAAAAAACGGTTTACATTACATACTAAATAAAACTTAATTGATATTAAAATTTAAACATACATACAAAAAATAATTAAATAACAATAGGCGGATTAAAATGATTAACAGGCTAAAATATTTTAGTGAAAACTTGATTTTTTCAATTTTTCTTACTCATATCCACCTATACTAGAATGAAAACACGTGATGGAATTTACCTTTCTTAATTAATATTTTTGTTTAACAGGCTTTGTTTTTCATTGTTTAGGCTTTTCACGTCGGAAAAGCTTCGAAGCTACAAATAGAATAAAAACCTACACAAACCTGACTATGGAAGAAAACTAAAAAAACCGGTAACGGCTACTTGTCTATCAAGGGTAATACCGGTATAAAAAAAAATAAAAACCGAACTGGACGGCAATGTTACGAGGAGAAGCGGGAAATCCAACTGAATAATTTTTCGATGGTTCTATCCGTATTTAGTAAAAAAAAACAATGAGTCTAGATGAATTTTATCCTGTAAATTTTTAGCGGTTTATTTTTCTTCCATAGTGGTTTATCTGGTTGTTGTTTTGTGTCTGAAAACTCAGTATGTATGAAAGTGAGGTTTTGAAGGCTTGAAAACCTGCGCATTTGTCTTTGTGAGCATATTAGCGTTGAGCGCCCTCTATAGAACATCATTCGAAACATTGAGCTTGGATAGGAGCATACACTTTGAACGTAAACACCACGCGGTATTGAAGGACTGGGACAGATTTAGTTTAGCCTATGTCCGTAAGATGTCGCTTTTGTTTATTTCTTTTTGTTTTTCGCCAGTAATCAAATACTATTGCTGTCTGGTTTTAAAGTAAGCGTTATTATTTTATTATTAAATTTATTAATTACAAAAATTCTAAGTACCTAGTTTTCCTTAAATTCTACAAACTTTTCCCACTCACAATGACGCGCCCCTTTTCGTTTTCTTTGTGAACTTTTACAAAATAATATATACCTACATATGTATATCTGGCGATAGAATTCTTATCGTTAATTAAAATTATTATCGTCTAAGAGATATTTTACAGATGACATATTTTTTTTTTTCTTTATAAACTAGTACAACTTGAATGCGTTTATTAATGGCACTCTAGCCTTAAAGACACTTAAATTGTAATCAATCAATTCACTCTAGCCTTGAAGACACATAAATTGTAATCAGACTGTAAGACGGCTGGAGGTTGTTCTAATCCCTCGATGCACGCGATGGAAAAGACGAGGTGAAGCTACAAGGTGAAGCTACGTCCGGATCGTGGCGGTGTCAACTACATACGGGTGGTTATTCACGACGGATGTTCCGATGATGAAACGAAGATGGCGGAATTATGTCATGTAATTCCCTCGCACACTCTCCAACATGCATCCTATAGAACACCGAAAAGCTGGCCATCCTACGCCTATATTGCTTTGAAGATTGTTCTTAAAAAAAAAGTTGGCATTTACACTCTTAGCACGCCTCTCCACTGAGTCAAATACGCCAGATGGCATTTTGATGCACCAGCATAATTTATGCTACAGGACAAATCACACAGATTGAGCTAGCCCCAAAGTAAGTTCGAGACTTGTGTTATGGGATACTAACTCAACGATACTATATTTATAATAGATAAATATATAGATAGATAAACTTCCAAAACCCAGGCCAATCAGGAAAAGATCGTTTTCCATCATGACCTGGCCGGGGATCGAACCCGGGGCCTCCACGTCGCAGGCAGGCGTGTTGACCGCTGCGCCATGGAGGACACAATAAGAATAAGAATGATATTGTGTAAGTAATAATCTCAACCGCCACCTTCAGCCCGGTCAATCGAAATTCAAAAAGCAAAACAAAAGAACGCTACGCGTGGGCGCGATGTTTCGCGCGCATAACGAGGGCCGAGGGCACACCTCAACAAGCACGAACACGTGACATGAACACAAGCCCTTTCAACCAGTCCACCAAGCAATAGCATTAATTTCAACTGACAGCTCAATTACCTTCGGACTTTCCATCTCATACAGCACTCACTTTGATTTGTGCATTACAGATTGCATTACAATAATTTGAACCTGTCTTCTTTACGTCACACGCGTATCATAAAGTCACCTTTATGATACGCGGGCTCGGCAACCATTTTGTCTGTTTATTGTGTTTGTAATTGCGTTCCTTTTGTGAGCTTTTGGTTTTGATATTTTGTTTTTGGACGGGTTGATGTTTAACTACGTATGCGATGGGTTCATCTTCATGCGATAGCTTTTTGTTTTTAATGTTTTTTACATCTTGGATTGCATTACTAAGTGATGTGCTGTAGATATGTTCTGTAAGTTTCGCAATGTTATGGGATATTTTTAGTTGGGTACCCATCTTCGTGTCTGCAGAGTTTAGCTAGTCAA
The DNA here is from genome assembly GCA_017933935.1 of Sesamia nonagrioides. NCBI lineage: Eukaryota > Metazoa > Arthropoda > Insecta > Lepidoptera > Noctuidae > Sesamia > Sesamia nonagrioides. The sequence continues at coordinate 1,598,146 of JADWQK010000006.1, forward strand.
TTGAAAATAATACTGCAAATGTATACTAGTTGATCCTCCAAGAACTCATTGCATTTGTCCATTAAAATTTTGTGGAAATCAACGGAGTTATACGTAATTCGAATAAATACGTACGGACGACAGCAGGTCAAGTTACACGAAACTGTCAGATATTCCCAATCAACCTTGAGCCTTAATGCTTTAAAGTTGAAAATCTAATAAGGAAATCTGACAGATTGTAGTAGTGAGAGAAGGCTAGGCATCAAGTGCCTAGCCTTCTCTCAAATATACTGTTATTGGCTTCCAGTGACACCAGATAGGTACAGCTAAATACAGTATGTAAAGAAAACCCCGTCTGACCCATAAGGACAATAAAGGTTAGGTAAACACATGATCAAATAAAATATGAAATTATACATAATCATCATAGTAACAATACTAATGAATTTTACTACTACCAAACATCTGGTATGTTTTAAAAAAGTGAAACACCATTTCTGACTCTATTATTATGAGCGACTAGCGATGGACCGTGTGCCGCGTGCCCTGCCACCCTTCGCCCGCGCATGTATTGCCTACCGCACATGTATTAAGTTACCTCTTTTTGCGAAATAATATTTATTTTTAGGGGGATTTTTTTTTTAAGTTTAGCCCGGCTTTGTGGACATTAGTAGAATCAGTTATCAATACCTTCACGGATCAGACAGGGTTTTCTTTACATATTATATAAGTACCTACTCTTTCACGCATAAACTTCTAACCGGCTTTTTTTTTAATTTGGCACACAGACAGTTTAAACCAGAAATAACGCAAACGACACTTTTTAGATCGAAACTTGCGCAGATGAAACCGCGGGGCGCAGCTAGTAAACTATAATCTCTTTTTCTTCTTCTCAGCCTGTAAAGGTCCACTGCTGGACAAAGACCTCCCTCAAGGGGTTCCACGATGAGCGGCCTTGTGCTGCTCGAATCCATTGGCTTCCCGCGACCTTCACCAGGTCATCGGTCCACCTTGTTGGGGGCCTCCCTACGCTGCGTCTTCCGGTACGTGGCCGTCACTCCAGAACCTTACTGCCCCATCGGCCCTCGGTTCAACGAGCGATGTGCCCTGCCCACTGCCACCTAATTTTAGCGACTCGAAGTGCTATGTCGGTGACTTTGGTTCTTCTGCGGATCTTCTCATTTCTGATTATTTGTAGACTATAACAGTCATTCATTTATTTAATTGCAGACACGAGTAAATTGGACATGGATGTTACAAGTGAAGTAATTATTTCTCCACGCTGCACGCAGTTCGTTTAAATTAGGTTAACACAATTATCTTTATTGCTACATATTGTATTGACATTACAATAGAATAGATACTCTTTATTATGTACACCATATCAATTACAGAACATAAATATTATACAAAGGGTGACACAATGGGCGGTCTTATAGCTAAGAGCGATCTTTTACAGACAACCTTACAATATAACGAGTACCTACGTCAAGTTCAAATTAGTTAGAATAAAATGTCAGAATATATATTAGTGATAAAATAACGTATTTTTAGGCATAATGCAAAGTTCGTCGTCATCATCTCAGCGTTAATCCCAGTCGCATCCACAGCTTTTTCAGCTTTGGAGTCTGGGGTCCGCTTTACCAGTCTTACTGCTGATTTTGGCTAAACTTCGACATTTTCCGTAAAGCGACTGCCGTCTGACCTACACAACCCAAAGGCGGCATCGAAGCATTGCGGTTAGACCAATTGTTGGACTTTTGAGGGCTCCAACAACCCGTAACGACTGCCACTGGATGTTCGTATGGCAACCGGGACCAACGGCTTTACGTGCTTTCCGAGACACGACCAGACCAGTGCAAATATTCATATTCATGCATACAAATATTTGCACGGTGCGGGGATCGAACCCGCGCCTCTTTGCGCAGCGGCCGCGTTCGCTACCGCTACGCCACCGAGGCAGTCATGCAAAGTTAAATAATATATATCGCATTAAACAGGCAAATATATAGATAACAGTCCTTCATATCTAATGATACAAGTTTATTAATATATAATTACACTTGTCAAATAATCTAATAATAATTATCACTCACCTGCTTGACTACCTATTGCAAAACAAGAAGATAAGTAACAAGTGGCTCTAGACACGTTATTTATTTCTAATTCCTTTCTCAAATGAACAGCCCGAGGGCGCCATTATTGTGGCAATATGTGAACATTGTCACTATTTGCTACTAGACCATATTTTTATGTTATATCGTAAAAAAATATTAAGTCTTACTTTAATGGAGACCGGTACTAAGATCTAAAGATCTAAACGTTTGATTGTATGTACATGCTTTGGTCATAACACAACAAATGCTAAAGCAGTGGGTCTACTCCAGCTTTTTTTTTTTTTTAACTATTAAGTAAGATTTTAAATAGTTTTTTTTTTTTTTAAATTCAGGCATGATACTTGTAAACGTTCTTGAGGGGAAAGAAAGTACATCTATTCAGCACAGACTTAAAGCCACACAATACATCTAGCATAAACATACATCAAAATAAAAAAATAAAATAAAAAATGTAAAATAAAAAACCAAACAAAAAGTAAAAAAATCCCTATTTAAAAAATACCAGCAAAGTGTGCCTCGTGGCTGCACCAAAAAGGTCCCGTGCAGCAAAAATGCCAGACAACTAGTGCCTGACGCTGGTTTTCATCTGAAAGCATCATCTTTATCATCATTTTAGCCTAAAACGCCGCTCGGGGGGCCTGTCTCCACTTTGACCGGTTTTGTGCTTCGTTCATCCAGGAAAGGTAAATCCTAGTGAGTCGTAAGCTTTGTCTTATATAATATTTATGTTCAATAAATATAGTTTAAAAAACTAAAATAACATGCTTTTAAAAAATATCAAACTAAAAAGTTAAAAATAATTTTTAAAAAAGCGTGAAGCGCTTTGTGCCATAATTTTTGTATATTAAATGCCTCACGCTTTTCAATTTTTTAGTTCAATATTCTATTTTAAAAAGGCCGAACGAACGTATTGTAAACGGTGGAACATTTTACAGTAATGAGCCGCTCACTCGTAGTCCAAAGAGTTAGAGACGGACAAACAAACAAACAAACAAACAAACAAGCAGACATACAAGTGAAACTAATAAAAAGCATGCAAACCTAATTTGAACAAATGATTTGTAATATTGATTACTTTTTCTGCATTTAAGCATGCAGAAAGCAATGTGCTGTGAGTTCCCAACTCTAAAATCCTGGCGACTATCAGTCACTGCGCAGATTATATCTAATAGGACGATAGATGTATGGCCTTTACAGTCAGAGGCCAGTGAGGGTAAAAGACGAATGAGTACTTATAGCTCGCTAGACTGTAATGACCATCATTAGGAAGACCGCAAATCTTCTTTGATATAATACCATTATTATCCTGTACTGCAGTCGGCTTGCAGGTTCAATCAAAAGAAAATTTTCATTTATTAGTCCTGTAAGATCCCAACTATCCATCATGAGGAAAAAGGACCGCGTAAAGTGCAATTTCGCTCATTATCTGATTATAAGATCGTTCGATATTCCTGATAGAGTAAAAAGTGTATAGCGTCTCTTTCTTGGCGGTTTTAAAAGCTTTTTCAAAAGGCTTTGCTGTATTTATAAGGTATCGCATGCAAAAGGTATCAATAAATTCAATCACTCAAGACATAATATTATATAACAAAGTCACTTTTACTTTCCCTAAGTCGCTTTATATGATTGAATCTTTAAAACTACGGAACGGATTTTGATAGGGTTTTTATAATAGATATAGTGATTCAAGAGGAAGGTTTTTATTTATATAACATGCATAATATATAAGAGAAACACTGATAATTTTTGAAGTTTCTAACACTAGTCGCAAAATAAACCCATTTTTTGAGCTTACATTGCAAACGCTGGCTGAACCCTATGAGATAGATCAAAATAATGTACTACAGTATTGCAGTCTTTAAAAATTCCCGCAAAAAAAGTCTGCGACTCCATATGTCTACCTACTATAGTTTCTTCATTATGACTACTTATTTATGTTTGAAAAGTTAATTAAAATACCAGTCGAAATCAGAGCCCTCTGTTTGTTCTTTATTATTAATCCTTATCTAAATAAATTTTAGAAGCAGCAGATCTCTTTTTGAATTATTGCAATTGGTTGTTTCATTCAGGAGATATCATGATTTATTCAAAACTAAACACCAGAGAAAATCCGCGTGTCGCTCGCGCCTCTGCCGGCCGCCTGCTACTTGAGTGTTTTTCTGCCTAAACCGCGGAGTGAGTAGGCCGGAGCGGGGGACCATTATTTCGAACAAACTTGCTACCCCGGTAGGCTTTCATTTTGTATGAAGGTGGTGGAACTGGCTATCCATGGACAATAAGGTCGATGTATCTTGCAGAGTCAGATATTAGCTGACGGGCGGCACAGTAGACATTGTTTTTATTGAAGGGCCACCGTTTCTTGAGGAAGACTCAGGTACCTATATCATTTGTCTACGTGCGAAGCCGGGGCGGGTCGCTAGTACTAAATAAAAGTAATTTACTTTTACATCTATTCTGGGTATTCATTATCATGCTGACTCAGGCATAAAATGAACGAAGCATATCGTTTTGTCATCTTGTGCGATTTGTAAGGATTCAATAAAGATTCTATAGAGGGCTTTGTATTATTTAATCGTAACATTATACTGTATAGACAGCGTTACAATCCTTTCTCCGTAGATGCGCAAACAAACATAAAAACTAAACTAATTGCATCGTATCATTGACGTGTTGCATCGTAGTTATGTATATGCGAGTCACTGAGGTCAAACAACACGCGTGTTGAATACGAGGAAATTGTCATGATACTTCTCATAAAGAAAGACATAATTTGCCTAGCTTTGTTCCAACTCCGTTATGGACGGCACCGTCTAACCGAATGCAGTTGAATACCCATCTGATAAACGGCGTCGTCTGTAACGTCAAAGATCCTCTATTGATAACCAGGACCAACGGATTAATGTGGTTTACGAGGCAATGGTCATACAGTAAGTCGTAGTGGCCTAGTGGTTAATACACCAGCCTCTCAAGTATGGTCAGGTCAGGCAAGTACCAATGTAGCTTTTCTAAAGTTATATGTACTTTCTAAGTATACCTTGGACACCAATGACTGAAGGTGAAGGAAAACATCTTGAGGAAACCTGGACTTTTAGTCTGAGATCGCCAACCCGCATTGAGCAAGCGTGGTGATTACGCTCAATCTCTCGCTCTCTCGCTCTGTATGAGAGGAGACCTGTACCCAGCAGTGGGACGATAAAGACAGGTTGTTGATGATGACGAGGCAATGGCGCTAGAAGAGGCGAGGAAGGGTCTTGGTATGTTTTTGGTTACCCAAACTAACCGCAGCAAGCTTAGCTTAACCTGACGGATCGATCCATGCGACTGTTATTACTTAGCCACAAGTCACTCTAAGCTTCCCTTAAAAAAGTAAAATTAAAAGGCGTAAAGGTCCAAGCCAATGTTTTTATAATAATAATAATAATTCATTTATTTCAGATTACTCCACATTTGTTAGCACAATTTTGAGCTTATAGACTAGTGTTAGTAACAATATGACAAAGATACATTTTTATCAATAAATCAATAAGTGGCGGATCGAGTGGAGTCCCCGATGATGGTGGAAAATCGCTATAAGACTGCGTGCAGTCTTATCCAGCGAGCCAGCATCGGAGAGTCCCAGCGGTCCACCAACACGCGCAGGATGGTATTGGGACTGTCGCGCGTGCGTCGTAAGATGGAAGCGCACCGTTTGCGCATGATGGCCGCAAAGCCGTCCGTACCAGCCTCCGCAAACATTGCCGAGGCGCTGCAGTAGCGCGGCAGTCCCATTAGCACCAATACAACAATACTCAAAATATGCACAAGCCTTCGAGGCCCTGCCGGGCCGCATATTATTCGAAATAGTTACCGCATCAGATCATGATGACAATTTAAGGAACAGGGGTGGATTAGTCACTTTTTTACATATCACTACGTATTATAAAAACAGAGCACTTGTTTTTTCCCTATGTCCCTTTTTATGATTAACCCCCTTATTCATAAAGCTGCTTAAAGTTAACTAGTGATTAGCGATTGTTTCACACTACACTACACTACACTTAGTGTTTATTCGTAATGAAAATAATGTACTAAATATTGTACACATTGAAAAGGTCTACAAAAAAGTCCACGATGGTATATGTCTATCTCTTATGGATATCCCACTTTTTTTTTTTTTGTCATTTACTTTTTACGACAAATACCTTCTAATTTTCGAAACGATTTTAACCAACACAGCATTAATTCTTATACAATTACCTTAAATACATTGTTGGATCTACATCGCCCTTTACAGCATATCATTTAAATGAATATTTTCGAAGATATTACAGATTTAAAAATTGCGGGCCGCTATGTTTTATATACAACGTTCACAGTTTTTCTGTAGTGTATTTAGTATCAGCATTGCACCCGTGCGAAGCCGGGGTGGTTCGCTAGTAAATTATAAACTAGAGCTTGACCGCAATCCCGCCTGATGGTAAGCAGTGATGCAATCGTTGATGGTAAAGCGCGCTAGTTTATTAAGATCCTATTCAATCTCGCCTTAAAGACACTTAAATTGTAATCCGACGGAGATACCGCCACTAGCAATTTGTTCCAGTCCCTCGATGTACGCGGTATAAAAGTCGAGGCGTAACGCTTGCTTGTGGTGCCAACAACGTAAGGTGGTAACTCGCCGTACGACGGGTCGTCCGATGATGAAACGGAGATGGGGGAATTTAATCATGCAATTTCCTCGCACACTCTCCAAAATGCATCCGACAGGCTGGCTACTCGACGCCTGTGCTCCAGGCTTTGGATACCGTTTGCAGCTAAATCTGGGTTCACCAATTAGCCTCTTCACACGCCTCTCCACTGGATCCAAAGTAACCAGGTGGCATTTTGTAGCACCAGCCCAAATGCAACTGCATTTAATGATTCCTCGACCAAAAAAAAACCTTCAAGGCTTGAGGCACAGTAGAATTAAAACAATAACTCTGATTCTTACATCATTAATCATCTAAGTAGCGTGCAGCCAACGCCATAATAAAAGCCTTGACTATCATATATCATACTTAGCCTATAAATCTTTAATATCCCCTCGGTACATTGAGAGTAAGTGCCGGATCCCAGAATGACAATGCACGGGGTCCCTGATTTATTCTCAGTTCAGAAATCGAGAGATTAAGTCTACAATGCGATCTCTTGCCCCTACATCAGGCGAGTGTCAGAATTATATTTTATTACTGTCTGCCTCTACTCATATTTCTTCTTCAAAGCATTATGATATCGCACTTGACCTTTAGTCGATGTGTTTCTACTAAGACTGTGTACACACTAGTCGCAAAATAGTTTTGCCTTCTGTAGACAGGACGGTACCTATTGTCTATTTTTTTTTTTATAAATTATAAGCCATCAGGCGGGAGGCAGTGACGCAATCGTTGATGGTAAAGCGCACTAGTTTATTAAGAGCCACCATTTCTTTATTGCCTTTTGACCATTTTATTATATCGTAATTATTACGATTTCTGTGATTATAATTATGTATTAGGCTATTTTGTTGCAAGTTCGGCCTCCGTGGCGCAGCGGTCAACACGCCTGCCTGCGAAGTGGAGGCCCCGGATTCGATCCCCGGCCAGGTCATGATGGAAAACGATCTTTTCCTGATTGGCCTGGGTCTTGGATGTTTATCTATATATGTATCTATTATAAATATAGATAATATCGTTGAGTTAGTATCCCTTAGCACAAGTCTCGAACTTACTTTAGGGCTAGCTCAATCTGTGTGATTTGTCCGTATATATTTATTTTGTCCGTATATATTTATTTAAGTGTCCACGCCATACTTCGTTTTATAAAATGATTAGTAGTGCCTGAGCCTTTTCTGTTTACAAATATATAAAGTCACATACAGAAACAGACAGACCCGTAACTATTAATTGTAGGCCATACAAATATTTGTTCCCGGCGGGAATCGAACCCCCGACACGAAGCGCAGCAGTTGATTCAGCCACTGCGTCAATCGTGTCGACAAATATTCACATGCATATCGGGAAACAAATTAGATTTCATGGGTTTCAATATTTTTGTGAGAAATTTTGTTTTCTAAAATCACAGTGGCCTTACATCTTAAAATATTAATACAGCTGGAACAAACAGAGAGACAAAAAATATATTGAATAAAAGTTTTGTACCTTACATCTATCTACCTATATGTAGGTAGATGCTTTCTTCTAGGCATTTATTAAAAGCCGTTTGCCGTACGCAAGCATAGCCCTTTGTTGCTTTTTAAACAAAACGCAACACGTAAACACGTGTGGCGTTTTGTTTAAAAAGCATTTTGACATTTTCTTTTCGAATCGGTGGTTATACACTTACCCGTAGTTCTTTTTTATATATTTGTTTACTTTTCTTTTCTTTTTTGAACTTTGTCAGACATGATTGTATCGCTTTTTTAGGCCATAATTACATAAAATATACAAAGAAATCAATACCATACATAACTTTTGTCACTGAGTCTTTGACCGTCGTCGCAAACCAACCTCAACCGCTTTATATATTAAAGTAGCTTTTCCTGTTATAGACAGAGCAAACGCTATTACACTATTACATTTATTAGTATTATTCCAATATATTTTAAAGTTATTGCTTTCAATTCAAATTGTCCGCGTTCCGGTCACATTCCATCATAATATACTAAGCGTATTCCACTATTCCACACTTTAAGCAAAGTGGAAATGGATCTTTTTTATTAGTTTGTACCCAGTAAGAGAGTCACAAACAGGCACTTGAATTTAATCGTATTATTTGTTCAGATAGTCTGCCTTAATCTATACTAATATATAAAGCTGAAGAGTTTGTTTGTTTGTTTGTGCGCGCTAATCTCAGGAACTACTGGTCCGATTTGAAAAATTCTTTTTGCGTTGGATAGCCCATTAATTCAGGAAGGCTTTAGGCTATATAACATCACGCTGCGACCACCAGGAGCGGAGCATAACTAACTCCATGCGAACGAACTCGCTGGCGACCGCTAGTATAATATAATCTGGAATCTACACCCTAATTACCTAACTCGCTATTACTATCAATTGGAATCATTCCGAAGCATATTGCTAATCCATTACTCCATGTCTTCGAAAATGTGTTTGCTCAACAATGTAAATAACGCAATGGATGTTGTCGTAGTGTCAAAATTAAACCCATTGCTACTGATAGTGTGTTACGCAATTACCCTACTGTAGGGCAATTGCGTAACACACTACCAGTATCAATGGGTCTGCACGCGGCTTTAGGTCTTCGTGTGCTAAATCCTGCCGGAGAGCGAAGTAGTGGTGGGCTATTCCGTTGTTTCTTTTTAGCAAGATATCTTTACAGAATATCAGATAAGTAGTCGCAGTTTATGGTACTTATCGAAGATATTGTGTGATTAAGGAGGGAAAGGATGTTTTTACCATAGCTTGTGAAATATTTTTAAGCCTCCCGTAAAGTGTAAGTTGGTAATATTAGAGTATTCTTTCATGAATACGCTGACTTTAGTTCTGTTACAAAAGGTAGATTAAGAAATCAGCGTATTATTCTTTTTTTTAGGTTATTTTTTTTTTTTACACACTATAAACCAGCGCTTGACCGCAATCCTGCCTGATGGTAAGCAGTGACGCAATCGTTGATGGTAAAGCGCACTAGTTTATTAAGAGCCTATTCACTCTAGCCTTGAAGACACTCAAATTTTAGTCCGACGGAAACACCGCCGCCGCCAAATTGTTACAGTCCCTCGATGTACGCGGTATAAAGGAGGAGGCGAAACGCTTCGTCCGGATCGAATTTCTAGTTCTCTGACTTCAAGCAATGGCAGTCTTTTCATACCACACTTAATCATATTTCACATAAGTAGATAAAATATTTCAAATGACTAATGCTTGATGTTTTTCCCAGCTGCTTTTCGATATTCAATACGCTGCTCTAACCGGCAAAGGAAATCCGCATAAAAACCCACCCATTTGTTAATTAATTCTAAACTGGTAACATCGCTACCACTGAGCATGTGTAATATGGCAACATCGGGCGCCTTGTATGATAATTACTATCTCTAGATCAAATACCTATGTATATGTCCTATATCTAATGTATGTGTTCTGTAAAAAAAATATGAACTAAGTACATTATTTATGAGTTCTTGAACCAGTAGGTTAGGTTTGTTTTGTTAAAGTAATTATGCGTGCCATTAATATAATTTATATATCTTAGAAATAGCTTCAAATTAATATAATAATATGTAAAGAAAACGCCGTCCGACCCAAAAGGATAATAAATGTTAGGTTGATACATGATGGTGGTTGGTACATGACCAAATAAGATATGAAATTTTACTCATAGTGACAATACCTACTAATGAATTTTGAAATAATCTTTTTTTCCCGCGAATTAATTCCAATTTCTCCAAAATTTGGTAATTTTTAAAAAGTGAGAACACCATTTGTGTAGTCAATAGTGATGCGACCACGTGCCGCCTGCTCTGCCTCCCTTCACCCACGCATGTATGCCTAACGTGTTGCCTACCGCACATGCATTAGGTTACCTCGCTTTTTCGAAATAATCTTTATTATTTTAGGGGATTTTTTTTAAGTTTAGCCCGGCTAGTTATTAGAATCATTTAACGATACCTAACAATACCTACCTTCATGGATCGGACAGGGTTTTCTTTACATGTTGTATGGAGGTATATGTTTGAACTTATTAACATATTTTTGTAGATTAGCTCCCTTTTCACTTCATCTACTCATATGATCACGTTAAACTCCTTTCCTTTGCCTTTTGTAAATAACTAACTCTACCCAACGTTTAATCAAAACAAAAATATTAAACAAACTCATTACGTCTATGGCATGCAATGCAGAAAACGTGCGACCACAAATAAAAAAAAAAAGCAAATTTCTTCAACACAGACTTACCTACGACAAGTTAGGTAACCTATAGTATAGGTCCATAGCCCTTATTTTCTTTTACATTCAATATAAAATACGTTGCCAGCTCATACTAAGGTACCAAAAACGAATAAAATCGAATTCCTTTTTTAAAAAATATATTACCTAATTGGTTTAGTGTGTTACAAACAATCCGAGCTGCGTGCGTGACACCAACGATGCGGTACTGTGAGCAAAAAAATCGCTCGTGAAAGCTGCGCCGTCGCAATTACTGACAGGATCGCCTCCGTTTTTGTGGCCACGTAATATATAGGTCTTCGAAAACTGTACCACTGGGTCCTACTTCGAGAACCATCATTAGAATACCGTGTATAACCATTAGCTACATACTGTGGTGTAATTATAGTCACTCCTTTAGTTATTTCACGGCAAAATGCTTGAAATTAACCCATTATTTCTCCCGCTTTATACATTCTGCTCAAGTTTTTTGTTAAAAAGTAATGCCCATCTCCCTTGCTCATTTTATCGTGCAACTAAACGGCTTACGTAAAAAACAGCTTTTTAAACATTATTTTTAATGAGAACAAATTCACACGTTGTTGTTAAGTGGATTCGTAATCTGAAAAGTGTTTAAAAATGTGAAAACTATTAAAAGATAAACGCCGAGGATCGTGTTCAATACGTGTTATTGAGACGATTGGACGCCTTCAATATGATGTGATAATACTTACTTTACGAATCTGGAAACGTCAATTTCTGCTGCGTTTTATTTTCGAAATTATCGCAACATACATTGTATCGTATATGTAGATTTTTTTGTGTTAATAGTTAATATATTTTTGCTGTATAATTTAGTGGTGTACTAATAAAGAATCTGAAGAGTTTGTGTGTCGAACTCGTTAATCTGTGGTATTCTCAAACCGGTTTCAAAAAATATTGCATTTTGCTATCGATGTGGTGGGTGATCGAGAAGAAGAAAATTCACTCAGATGAAGAAGCAAGCAGAAGTTAGTATAAAACTAAAGAACTGTAACCAATCCCTCCTGTAATTAATTGCAGAGTCTACAGCAATTCATTACGTTTCTAATTTCTATAAAGTAATAAAACAAATGAGACAGTTAAGAGGGGACTCTAGTGCCGAGGAATTTGGAAAATAGGTATTTGTAGAAACTACTGCCGTCGCGCTGCTTCCAACCTCTCCCGGTAAAGTGCGAAAAGGACAGTTGCAGCTCAGGCTGATTTTACCTACGAAAACGTTGACCAAAAGACGTTTCGTATTCCGCTGTTTTCTTTTTCAAAACACGACAGATCTCAATTATTTTTCTATCAAAATTTAGAAGAAAAGTATACCTATACTTTTATTATTTACTTTTTTGCCAAAAACTTATCACGTTTTTCTAATAGTCATCACGGTAAAAATGGTTTATTTTTCGCGATTTTAAAGTAGTGTATTTCTTTTATTAACAATCGCACGTATAATCACGGTGTAAAATTGTAGAAAAAAGAACTGCTCTAAAAGCATTATCCACGAAGAAAACAGCGGAATACGTTTGTATAGAGAAAGCACCACTAGAGTTCCCTCATAAGAACATGTCTGAGTTAATTCCACTGCTTCCTTTCGCACTAAACAAATAAGCACTTAATGCGTTCAGGGGGCAGTGTATACATTTTCTCCGTAATCATTCACTCGTGTACGTAGAAATTATATGCAATAGAATTAATAGCATTTAAATTGCACCCATTTTGAAGCACCCGAGTGTATACAAAATAACTCAGTCTAATAAAAGTGTATCTGGAGCGGATTTTAAATCATTCTCGTGACTGTATGTATGTGCTTTAATCGAAGTGGTTCAATAATAGTTGATGAGTTTTAGATCCTATTATTAGACTTACGTATATGATTTATGTGCAGTAAGTGTATTAGACGATTGACTGGATGACGCGACGAGGTAATAAAAATATTAATTTCACCATTAAAATATTCTATGAATGTACAGATGACATTACATCAAGCTACCACAAACTGTCAGATTTCCCTATTAAATTTTCAACTTTATATCTAAAAGAGTAAGGCTCAAGGTTGATTGGGAATATTTGACGGAAGATTTTCGGTAGCTTGACCTGCTGTCATCCGTACGTGAAGCTCGCAGTCACTGTTTTTCATAATGAACTAAATGACCCGGTGAACATAGTACCACGTGAGAAAATATTTAGTATTTTAGCTGTTCTTCTGATTATTTCATAACTTAATTTCATCATCATCATTATCATCAACGTTTTTTTATCGTCCCACTGCTGGGCACAGGCCTCCTCACATACAGAGAAGGATTGGAGTGTTTTACTCAATGCGGGTTGGCGATTTCAGACTTAAAATCCAGGATTCCTCAAGATGTTTTCCTTCACCTTGTAATCAGTCATTGATGTCCAAAGATTTAATTAGGAAGTAGATATAACTTAGAAAAGTTCTCACTTAAAAAAGTGACTCACTTCCAATATTTATGTTCTTCACACTCTAAGAATTTGCGATCTTCTAACAATCTTCTCTTACTCTGTCCTTCACATACGTCTGACTTTGTTCATTCTTCATTTCACATTCAATCCATTCTTCGGAATGCGCTTCCTCTTGATATCAGGATGGCCGCCAGTCGGTTTGCATTTAAGCGGAAATTGCAGAGTTATTTTCGCAACAACTAGCGTAGAGTTATTGCTACACCCCTCTCCCAAATTTTAGTTTCTATATGTATATATTATAAGTATATATTTTGGTAATAGTATGTATGTAGATTTAGCTTATTTAAGTATTTTTTAATAATTATAGGGGCTTTTTTTTCTCTACTATTTTCTTTCAAGCTAAAGCACCTACCATCTTATCTCTTCATTACCTGGGGTTGACTGGTAGAGAATGTCTATGGCATTAAGTCCGCCCCTGTACATGTCATGTGTGCGATAAAAAAAAAAGTTACATTTGTACTTACGTGAACTGGAATCGAACCCGCACACTCGTAGTTGAGAGGCTGGTGTTTTAACCACTAGGCCACCACGTCGTTCAATTTAATTTTATTCTTTTAAAAAAATTAGCAGTCGTGATACACAGATTTGAAAACTGAAATCATTATAATACACAGAATACAAAAATGTAAAAAACAAAGAACGATCACGGTGTTGGTTCGGTCAGACAATGCTTCTTCCCCATCCAACAAATGCTCAAAGTCACTAATGAAGTTTTCATTTCAAAAACATCAATTTTATACCCATTGCTGCATGCTGTGCGTTCAAAACACGACTTTCGTGTTTTTCGAGACGAACGCACAGCATTCATTGCGTCCTCCGTGGCGCAGCCGTCAACACGCCTGCCTGCGACATGGAAGCCCCGGGTTCGATCCCCGGCCAGGTCATGATGGAAAACGATCTTTTCCTGATTGGCCTAGGTCTTGGACGTTTATCTATATATGAATCTATTATAAATATAGTATCGTTGAGTTAGTATCTCATAACACAAGTCTCGAACTTACTTTGGGGCTAGCTCAATCTGTGTGATTTGTCCGTGTATGTTTATTATTTTTATTTATTTTTATGTATTAGGAAAAATGCATTGACAGTAATTTAATAAAATTAATAGTCATAATGTAGACTAAATGCTTCGCTTCACATTTTTTACTTATCCACTCAGTTTATCACGAAAACCACTTTATGAACTCCTGCTAACATTTCCTCAGTTATTCCTACAAATAGTAATAATACAATACCGGCAACGACTGTGTGACGACTTTATTATGACTTTAGTATGAATACAATTAGACTGCCTTTTATAAAATCACGCTCACCTAACATAACCAGCACCCGCCAGCATTAAGTTATGCGCACATTAGACTCGTAATTAACTCTCATTATCACCCACCATCTATTTCCCAGCGAATTCTAATCAGAATACAGGTTCTTCCCTGCATAGTAACACATGCATATGGCGGTTCATTAGCCACTCCGTCCATATTTACATTTATCATGTCGTGTCAACAATGAGGATTTATGACGTGCAATTATTGCAGCAGTCGGACAAAAACAGGGTGATTGACGTCCGAAGCCGACCTAAGCCGAGCTCTCCCGACAACCAAGAGCCAACAACGTTTAAGAAATCTGGTGCATTTAATGAAGTGGACGGAGACATAAGATAGGTATGTAAAATGCATTAACTTGAGAAATAAAACCAAATAGTATCGGACAAAGGATGTGCCGATACCTGATTTGTTTAATGGTATGAAACGTTCGCAAATATTTGAGTGCTTTACTTGACTCATACGTGTGCATTTGAGACTGGTAATGAGCTTCATCGCCTATACCCCAGACGTTTGTGAGATTGTAGAAAAAGACCACACTTTTACAGAATGCATCTGCATATAACTGCAGTTAAAATAATAAATACACAAGCAAAATATAATAATAATTAATTACGTTATTGATCAATTTCCACGTTCGACATATCCTTGTAATGTAAAGCCCTTAAGAACGTATATCTTCTATTGTCTTGCTCCAAACACATAGAAATATAGGACCAAACTAACGGTACCTAGTTGTTACCCTGGAACAATAAGGTGACCTGCAGCTGAGGTTCTAGGGTCAGCCCACTATTGCAGCCATATTTGCCTTCTATTCACTATCATTGTTCTCTAAATAATACGCAGTCGCACATTATGTGTGTTAGAACTGGTTGAAGTCACGTACTGTGACAAACAGGGTTCAAAGATTAAGACTATTCTGGATACAGTAACATAATGAACGTGCTGGTTCTACGTGGGTAACGTTTTGTAACAATTTCTTGGTAAGTTTGACATTTTATTACTAACACGAAATCTCCTTGATTTATTTTAACTTTATGTACCGTTGTTGTATACAGGCGGAATTGACGTTTGGTTTCTTGTTTGTTTTACAATTGGAAATGGTGGTGTAGAATAGAAAATAACCGGGGAAGAGTAGAGGGTATGTAGTTTTTGAAGTCATTATAGCCATAGTTATTTACATAATTTATTGTACTCTACAAAAAACACAACAAAAAATGATCGAACACTTCAAAATATGCAATGCGGAATATGTTTTGCGGTGTCAAATTCTAAAGTCTAAAATCTTTGGTTATCTCCGAAATATTAATCATATGCCTTTTGTTCATACTTAATGCTTTTAATCCACTTACTTCAAATCCATAGAAAACACTCAGAAGCAGTGTTTTCTAGTGGATTAAAAGCATTAAATATAAAACGTCTATAAAATGGGAAAGAAAAGAAAGAATACGTAGATGTATCTATCTGCAAACGATTGAGAGTGCTAATTGGACTGCCAACAACCGAATAGAAAAACATATTTGCACAAACTAAGGACCTAGAAAGAAAACCTTCCTGTAACAAAAGAAGAGGAAATTCTTTTCTTTTCAAGTAATGTAAACCAGCCATTATACTTTAGTGTTGAAAGAAATAAATAGTATAAATACTTTTAGTTTTACACAAATAAGATTTATCGAGTTTGCACAAATACGAAAAACAAACTTCAATTCGATTCAAATAGAAGCAAAGTCCAAGAAATAAAAATAGCTTCGCAAAACCGCCTAGAGCGAGCCAATCTCGGGCAATCAATAACTGATTATTTCGTGCTTGTCCCAATAAAAACAAATGTGCATACGCATGTCCACGGCAGTCTTTGACTTTGTATCGATAAATTTAATTCTGGCCTTCAAGGATCAATCATGAATGTGGTCTTTGTGGCCGCCGTCCTGGGTGGTACGCTAACTAAAATATTTATTCAGCCAGCGCCTCACAATGGCAACGTATTTCAATGACGGACGTCGGCGCCCGCGCAGCCTCCTAGCCTAAAGCGTTGCGCACGCCCTCGGATCCTCCTTACGAAAATATGGTAAATGTTCGTGTTGAAATAATAATGCTTTTATTTTATTAAAGCTTTCCTCTTTTTTATTTCGGTTGATTTATGTGTTAATTTGTGTTGTTTTATTGAATAAACCAAATCTACCTTCGAATGTCGATAAAAAATAAATAATATATCATATTGGTCTAATTTATGATTTATTACAAAGGTACAAATAGATTTCACTTCGTTAATTTTGTAGTAAAAAAAATATTAGTCCCGATTTCCTTGTCCATGAACTAAATTAAATTCAAGTTCATCGTTTAGTTCTGTCAAAATAATCGGCGCCTGACATATGTAAAATGACATATTTTTAAACGACATGTTTAAAATCACGTCGAATTTGTTTATGGAGTATTGTAATTTGACAGGACTTAATTAATATTTTGTCTTCTGTCCTTTACTTATTGAAATAGAAAAAACTATGCACTGTACTTACATTTAATCTAGTTGCGCCATTGTCGTATTTATATTGTTCATATTTATCATAGGATTATGGTATCAAGCCTTATACTAATCTAAGTTTTTACTTAACCAGAAAGGCACACCAAAGACATTGCACAAACAACCTAAGTAGGTACCTATCATGCATCATTCAATTGCAATTCCAATGCAATTTCTTTCAATAATATTTATACGAAGATAAACCATACGCGCTCAATATTACGATTAATATTTTTATTATTTAAATTTTACCTTCTGGACGATCGATCTTCACTTGTGTAGCATTTCAATCTCCCTCATGTTAATAAAAGAACTAAATATAAAACACGACAGTTTCATGGAAAAAATACTCTTTTTAAAAAACCTGTTTATAAGCAATAGAGTTGAAGTTTGCCTGTATCACAAGAATATGTGACTAGAAACCCGTCTAGGTGTATTAGGACAAAAAGTTGATCGCAGTACAGCTAGTTACGCAAGACTGGGGCTAGATAAAAACTGGTCACCCTTTCAAGGGTTAGATGGTTCAATACTCGGTCTATAAAACGGAAGGGGGTGCTCTGTGCTACTAACCCTTTTAAAAACTTCTTTATTACACTGGCTCAACAAAGCGTACGCGCATGACACGCAGGTCACACTTCTATATCTATAGCTACTGCTAACTAACCTAACATCCCTCCACCATATATTACAAACTAAAATGTTAAAACTAGAAGAATTTCCTGTAATCTACTCTAGTAATATCTCGAAGTTTTGGACGAACTTCCGTATCTGTTCCTGTTCGTAGATCAGGCTTTGGGTCAGCTGCCTGAGCTCCTAGGTCAGTTGTTGGCTCTCTGGTGAGTTCTCTTGACTCAGTGCTTGCCTCGCTGCTCTCTACCTCTTCCCCCGGTGAGTCGCGTTCCTGATCCGGTAAATGAGCTCTTTGTGGTGAAAATTGATCTCTGTCTGTCATAGAGTCCGTGAGCGCCCAGTCCATGTCATTGCTCTGCTGTGGTTCGTTTGATTTCAGTAAATATATTTGGTTTTTGTGCTTTTTTATTATGATGTTTTTTTCTGGTATATATATATCGTATAAACTTTTGCCAATCTTATTTATAACTGTTCCACGAATCCATTTGTTATTGTTACTTCCCTTAAGCAATACAGCATCATTTATTTCTAACTGAATGTTTCTACTACCTTTATAGTATTTAGCTTGTATGGATTGCTTTTCGCGCACTTTAGTTTGTAATTCTTGTGTCAGTAATGACGACGATGCCGATATCTTAAGTGCGTTCGCCGCCTCCGAGGTGTCTAATAAATCAAACCTGCAACGCAATTTACGTCCGAACATTAATTCGGCCGGCGAGCTGTCTGTCGTCGTATGTTTTGAGTTCCTATATCTGAATAAGAATTCTGAAAGGTGTGCCTTAATTTTGTTTTTGGGGGTGCTCTGTGCTACTAACCCTTTTAAAAACTTTTTTATTATTTTTACATATATTTCTGCTTGACCATTACTGGATGGCGAATAAGTTGGTGAAGTAATGTGTTTTATGCCATTTAAATCACAGAAATCTTTAAATATTTTGCTCGTGAACGATGTTCCATTATCGGTCACAATCGTATACATTGTTCCAAACCTAGCCATCGTTTCTTGGAGCTTTATTATTACTGCAGATGTTGAATAGTCACTGCTAAGAGAGAAACATTCTACCCATTTTGTAAATGCATCGATAATGATTAAGTACATTTCGCCTTGCCACGGACCAAAAAAATCTAAATGGACTCGGTGCCAAGGGCGCTCTGGAAAAGGCCAAGGTGTCAACGGAGCCCGTGGCGGTGTGGGCCGTAAACTTAAACATACCTCACAGTTGTTTACCTTATTTTCTATATCCTTATCTATCTGAGGCCACCAGAATCTAGATCTTGCCTCAACCTTTATTTTTAATATACCTAAATGAGGTCTATGTAGTTCGTCTAAAATTTTGTTCCGCAATGTCTTGGGTATTATTAATTTGTGTCCCCTAACCAGGCAACCAGCTTCCCTAGCTAGTTCATACCGACATTTATAAAAAGGCATTATGTTATTGTCACCTAATGCTATTTTAGGCCAACCATGTTGTACATATTGTAAAACTTGCTGTAAAATGCTGTCTTTGCTAGTCTCTAATCGAATTTCATCTAACAAAATAGGTAAATGCCCATCTGCAACGCATCACACTGCATCACGATGCAGCAGATGTTACCTGAATAAAGCCTTAACTGGAATCATAAGTGTATTTTAAATTCAGTCAGTGTATCGCAATGTGAGTAAAGTAGCGACTGCGTTAATAGAGTGTTAAGGATCGTGAGACATAGGAATATACCTTTATTATTAACAGGTTTATAAGATGTTGAACGCGTAAATTGTACGAAGATATGAAAAAGTAGTTAGTTTATTTTCTTTTGATTTTTTTGCTACTAAGCCCAAGAGCTGAGAGCCACACAAAGGGCGATGGAAAGAGCTATGCTCGGAGTTTCTCTGCGCGATCGAATCAGAAATGAGGAGATCCGCAGAAGAACCAAAGGCACCGACACAGCTCTTCGAGCCGCTAAGCGAGAGTGGCAGTGGGCGGAGCACATTGCTCGTAGAAACGATGGTCGATGAGGCAGTAAGGTTCTGGAGTGGCGGCCACGTACCGAACGACGCAGCGTAGGGAGCCCCCCAACAAGGTGGACCGATGACCTGGTGAAGGTCGCGGGAAGCCGATGGATGTGGACAGCACAAAACCGGTCATCGTGGGAAGCCCTGGGAGAGGTTTACTGTTTAACTAGCTTACAAAAAATTTCTGAACATCAACCGTTGGGCAAGTGCCCGCCAGACATGACACCCGTCTGGTCGGAGGACCCCTTATCTACGGAGGATAAGTGAAATTAACCCCCGTTCATCATGCCTCCACACATACACATACATTATTTTGCATGAAGCGACAGCATATTTGACCAACGTTATGTCAATTATTCGTGAAGAAAACAATGATTTTAACCTTTTGTCAATAAAAGGAAGTATAATCATTCTTCTTCTTCAGCCTATAGATGTCCACTGCTGGACAAAGGCCTCCTCCAAGGCTTTCCACGCTGCTCAGTCTTGTGCTGCCCGCATCTATTGGCTTCCCACGACCTTCACCAGGTATAATCATTATCGTACATTAATCAAACAATATAACAGCTAAAAAAAACTCTTAACGTAGTTTCGTTACCAATTAAAGTTTAATTATTATAATAAGTAAAACAAATCTTAACACAATACAATCTCAATAAAACAATCGAGTATATCTTAACATACCTATATAAGTTATTTCTCGCTCCACATGGCGATATCTCGGATGGACACGTCCCTTAGTTATACTGCCAATAGAAACAATCGATGTCCCATAAACAGGTTCAATAAAGACAAAGTTAGGATATGAACTTTAATTTCTTTTTCCCGGCCTTTTATATGCAAATCGGGAGCAATTTATCAGTGCACGACATTTGAATAGGCAACTCTCCATACCACTTGGTAAATAAATGGTAGCTGTCGGAGCAGCGTCGACGATTCGCGTGCGCGGCGATCACTCCAATTGATGCCCACTGATGCATGTGATTGTAAAGTGACAAGATACACTAAAGATTTCCACTGGATTGCCGATACGAATTGTGCTTATTATCATTCCCGTATAGCCTTTTACGGTAAAACGGTCCCACCCCGTCTCGGCGTCTCCCCTCGAACCATTCTCATAACTTTGAGCGAAAAACAAACAAATCCTTAAGCCATGTGAGCCAGGCAGATAAGTTTAAAAAAAGGCTGATCGGCACGTGCCAGTGGGCGACTACCAACTTTCTATGCGAGACCGGTTCGAGACCCTAATGAGTTCTGACTTATATATTGAATCGTTGTGAATTCTACACACGAAAAAGTCTGCGAGAGCTGAAAGTTATCCGGCGTAATTAAACCATTTATTTAAAAAACAAATCGGTGCTCGAGCAAATGAAGATTTATAAGGCAGCGTTTACAACTACAGCTTCTTATCTTTTATCTCTTTTTTAATTGCTCGAATATATCGCTTATCAAAGTAGCGCTCAGAATCAAAACTTTATGAAGCGCAAATTCAATTTACAATTTAAAAAAGCAATGCATTTCATTTAACGTTACTTTTATGGGCGCCGCAAAAATATGAGCGTTGAAAACAATTAAGATTTTAATATAGCCGGAGCCGAAGTCGATATGAATAGAATAAAGTGAATAAGTAATTTCGATGTCAATTAAATCATGTAGGGATACGGGTGCTCTTGAGTTTTTTAATTTATTGTAATAGGGTTTGTAAGCCGGTGGCGGTAGGTGAGATGTGAACTGACTGGGCACACCACCCGCGGACAATCACGACTCTTTCAATTTGCAATGTGATTCCACATCGAGAAATACAGTCTGAACGGTATGAATGAACGACCGATGGCCATGGTCACTATCATTTTACAAAATTATTGCTCCCTTACAACATAAACAGTATAAAGAATACTTAGACACAAATACACTCCATGGACTTCCCATGGAGTATACTTGTGACTCGATGTTTTACTCTATTTTTGTTGAATTTAATTTTTTCTTCATCATCATCATCATCATCAGCCCCTACTCGTACACTGCTGGACATAGGCCTCCTTCATGGCACGCCAACAAGCTCGATCCTGAGCAGTTCTCCGCCAGCCACTACCAGCCACCTTTTTGATGTCGTCGCTCCATATTCGCTAATTCGCATTTCGTCGCTAATTTTTTCTTACCACTCTAATAATATGTGTTATTTAGAAGCTACTGTGTATTAGCTTAACACACCACCAGTA
Organism: Sesamia nonagrioides; assembly: GCA_017933935.1. Taxonomy (NCBI): domain Eukaryota; kingdom Metazoa; phylum Arthropoda; class Insecta; order Lepidoptera; family Noctuidae; genus Sesamia; species Sesamia nonagrioides. The sequence goes on from JADWQK010000006.1 coordinate 1,620,311, forward strand.
ATAATGATTTCATTTTTACAGTTCAAAAATATTCTTTGCGTCATTTGCATTGTTAAGAAAAAAATATTTAAAACATTTTACACAATTAATGTATTTTGTTTTGAAACCAAATAGGTACATCCGAATATAAAATTTAGAAAAAAAAAATGCTCAGATATAAATAAAAAAGATCTAATTAAGACCGGAAGCTAACCCCAAAACAGCTGCACAATTAAATGAAATGAAATTATTTATTCTTTTTCAATGTTGATGATTCTGATTCAATTCTCAAAACTACACGTCACATTTAAAAAAAAACATGTATGTATAATTCACATGAGGTCAGTGACCGGTTTGCTAAGTGTGATGAAATCAGAACACACATTTCTACTGTCAAATGGTTTGAACTTCTTCACACACAGTAAACATAAATACATTTTGAGTCAACCAGGAAAGCAATTCTCGTGCAAAATATCCATATCAGCAGTTCAACGCTCTAACATACATTTGCTTTTTAACCAGCACGTGGGCGATACAATACCATTGCAAATGTCAGGAGATAAAGTAACATTAAATCGGACAACAGGACGCGAAAATAAAAAGTTAAGCCCCAAAATGAATGAAATATTACATACAAGTCTGTAAAGTACCTGGACGTGGGAAGAGATCCTTATCTTGATAATGCGTGTACGCATAATTTACCCTTTTTAAGTAAGTATAGGTATGCACGAAAATGCACCATTAAAGTGCATTTTATACAAGTTACTGTTATGCTGTGTTAAACCGTGTTTTATGATGATTTGCATGACACATACAATCATCCTTTTACTATCTTTTACTTAGCTTTCTGCGTGAAATCAATATCCATACTAATTAGTTCTGGGAAATACAACCTCAGCTCCATGTGGAATTTTTGCGTCATGTTTACCGCAAAACAAACGTTATTATTTTTCTTCCTTTGTTTAAAAGTAATAATAAGATCATCCAGGGCAGAGTAGAAGGGAACAGACCTCGTGGAAGGTCACCGATGAGGTGGACCGACTAAATCAAGTCGGCAGTGGGACCTGTAAATGAATGCTCCAGACTGTCGTCCAACAGAGATAGATGGAGAGATATCGTGCGGCGAGCTACATCAACGTCTCGAAATCAGTCATATTGACCATGACCGTTCTGTCAAGAACGAAAGGAAGAAGAAGAACAATAAATACTTTATTGATAGATAGAGGAGACAGAGGAGCTCGTGGTTAGGTAATCATAGCCGCACAGGTCGATTCAGATCGGTTAGATTAAGCACTGTTAGTTAATGTACTGGCCGTGGTTGGTCCAAGGTTGTCTGACCATCTTTACATATGAAGATCCCTCCATTCCTCGGGAAGCAAGTTAAGCCGTTGGTTCCCTCTATCATTCCTAGATCTTTGACAGCCGTCACCGTCGGTCAGAAGTCAGAAATACTTGCAACCAGTCTTACCAAGGAGGACCGTGTTATGCTTTATACTGGGCTGTGGAAGTCAGATAGGCAGTCGCTCTATGTAAAATACTAGTACTCAGCTGCATCAAGTTAGACTGGAAGCTGACTTAAACATAGTTGAAAAGAGGGCAGACCAATGAAGACTGTATTGAAAGAAGAAAATTTTAAATGTTAGTCTACTGCTAGTTGTCACTTGTCACGACAAACGTTTTTCGATTAACGGTAGACAAATTCCGGCTTTAAGTCTGAAATCGCCAACCCGCATTGAGCAAGCATGGTGATTAAGCTCAATCCTTCTCTGTATGAGAGGAGACCTGTGCCCAGCAGTGGGACGGTAAAAGGTTGATGAGGATGAGGAGGAGGAGGATGAAAGTCCGAAAGGATTCACAAGTACCTAGTAAGAAGCAATATAATCTTTCATCCATCAATGCCTTTTGTTAAGGAACCCAAAATAATACGTGAAGCAATCAAACGTAAGAAACCACTTATTCAGAATAACAAAAGGTATAAAGGAAGAAATAACCGTATCTAAACGACTAATTTATCCAGTGATGAATATAAAAGGCGCTTTCAAAGCAATATCTCCTTTAATAGCCAATATTTCCTTTAAAGACTTTATACATAATAGATTAAATAATTCTCGGTGTATTTGCACGTTTGACACGGTCGCCACTCCAGATTCTTTCGGCACCATCTGCCATATGTTCTGCTGATACTGCGGAAGCAATACGCCTTGCTTACTGACACTTATGTTTGGTAATTTTTCGGGGTATAGTGATTACCTTGGTTCTCTTGTGGATTCAATCACCGTGTTACAGAAGACTTAGCATTGGAAGGCAACAACGACAACGACAAGGTGGACCGATGCCCTTGTGAGGTTATAGGAATTTCGCTGGATGCGGAAAACACAGAACCGGTCAAAGGGGCTGTGCATGAAGAAGACATAAACTATTGTGAATGTTTGAATGTTTGCAATACAATCACGCAAAAATCATTGAACTTTTTGATTGAAGACACGTTTATTTGCGGTGAATATCAAGCAAAACAAAAAATAACTAAGAAATGGTTAAGGTAAACACTAAGCACAACGGCTGTTGCTCATTATTACAACACTATGCAAGACAGAGCCCCAGAAATGGTTTTACCCGGCCCAGTAAAAAATACAAAAACAAAAAAGGAAATATACATACTGAAAGATTATTTTACACAAACAGTAGTACAAAAAAATAAAAACATGACAATAGGACCAGCGGCCAAACGATCCCAACTGATCCCAGCTATGATTTGACAAAAATGTGTTCGCCGATTAGGGGCCAGGAGAAAATCATCTCAATAGGCGCTTTATGTAGTAAGCTAAGCTTTATGTAGTAGCAACATTGCGACGCGTCCGATTTGACGTTTGAACATCCAACATACACCAAAGGAGTTTTGGTAGTTATTATGTAATGAACTACAAAAATTAAAGATGAAATTTGGCATACAATACTACACATCTATATGTTTAGTATTGTATGCCAAATTTCATCTTTAATTTTTTCTTATACCATGACTTAACCCAGGATAGCCTGAGTTAGGACATAGTGTTCTTTTTCCCGGTAGTTAGTTCCTATTAGATAATCTCAGATATCCAAGCGGGCGTAACCACGAGCAAAAACAAGCAGTAGATATAAAAATGGTGACAAAAAACCACTTAAAATAAAAAATTATAATTTCCTTAAACTAAAACCACTCAAGTTATTACAGGGCAACGCAAATTGCGATCGTAGCCGCTGATTAGACTGAGCAATTTGTTTTGACATGTACTCAACAGCATTAAGTACTCACATATTCGTTATTAATAGAAGTGTGAATGAGATATTGATTTAATTTGTTCACGGTTGATCGCTGCTGCTTTATCGTAGTAACGAGCTCGCGTTTGCTCTTTTGCTTAGTAATAAGTCTACGTCTTTTGGCGCTTAATTAAAAATAACATTAGCATTATAAAATGTATGTTGTTTGTAATTTTTTAACGTGTATTAACAAGCCAAGATCTTTCACTTGTTGCGCTGCGAGTTGTTGAACGAGTTTATTTTTTAATCTGCTATTAATTAGAAAGGGAAAAAAGTTAAATTTGCTGTCAATTTGACAGCAAATTTAACTTTTTTCCCATTAAAGGAATTAGAGTCTACTTTAGAATCTCATCTTTTATTTTATTTCTATTTATTTTTATTTTATATCTTCTCTACGTAACAGTACGTGACTGTAAACAGGCATAGCACTGTGTCCCTTTTTTGTTGGGGTGTTTGGAGATAAGGCCAGGGAGTGTGAAAGTTTTCATCATCGTCCATCATCCACAGCCTGACTTCATCCACTGCTGAGCATCATCATCATCATCCCAGTCGCATCCATAGCTTTTTCAGATTTGGAGTCTGGAGTCCGCTTTACCAGTCTAACTGCTGATTTTGGCTAAACTTCGTTATTTTCCGTGAAGCGACTGCCGTCTGACCTCCACAACCCGAAGCCGACATCGAAGCGTTGCAGTTAGACCAATTGTTGGACTATTGAGGGCTCTAACAACCCGTAACGACTGCCACTAGATGTCCGTATGGCAACCGGGACCAAGGGCTTAACGTGCTTTCCGAGGCACGACCAGACCAGTGCAAATATTCATATTCATGCATACAAATATATGCACTGCGCGGGGATCGAACCCGCGCCTTCTTGCGCAGCCCTGCTAAGCATATTACTCTCTTTTCTTGTGCCAATCTCCACGCTCCTATACCAGCCTCATCCAGGTTCATCACGGCAAAAATATCGTCCGCTTAACTCGCCGCTGGAGGACCAGTATTTCGTCTTCCAGTGATCCTGGGACGACACTCGGTTAGTTTACTTGCCATCACTGCGTCTTTTCAGGTGGCAACGTTATCGTTAACGGATCGTCATGAGTAACGATCCTCGTCGATATCTCCAAATGCAATCATGAAAGGTGTCCATGACCCAGCCACCTATGCCCAGCAGTTTTATCTCGCATGTATGCGTGTTTTCTAACTCGATTTGTACGTTATGCCAAATTATAAGCATAATCTCAGGCTCAACGACTCCAGTACCAAAAGCCATATCACTCAAAATTATTTAGATCACCGAAACCAATAGTCAATTACGTACCGACGAACCAATTTGATGTTGGATCAATAACCCCTAAATTATTGACCAATGCGAAACTTTTTTGTGTGGTTGGTAATAAGTGATGTTCTCACAACATCCATCAAGATCATATCTAATTATGTATTTCAAATTACCTTTTGTTTTTGCACTTTATATTAGTAACGTGAAATTGTATAGAGTTAATTTGAACCTTTTAAATTGCCTATGCGATATATTCGCTATAATGTAAACGATTATAATAAACTAGTGCGCTTTACATCAACGATTGCATCACTGCTTACTTACCATCTCTGGTCTGCTATTTTTATAAATTTTTCATTCCATTGTCATTGTGCTAAAAGCACGTAATCTGCTAAATTCACGATGATCGATCAATTGGTCAGTCGTCTATTAATGGAATGCTGACAAAATGACATTATCGTTTTGCCATTATTATAAAACCCGCTAGTAGAAATGATTTTCTTAAAACTACTACTCAATTTGAACATTTATATGGAGTAGGGTGTTAGTGGTTGACCACTGGAAAGTCATAATGACGCCATTTTGTTAGTAGATTACGAAAGTTGTCAAAATCAATCATTACGTGATCACTGATCGCACGCACACAGAGCTGTGTCAGGCCACTTCGGGCTGCCTCGGCAGCCGTATACAAGGCTAAAGACGCCATTATAAATAATCCACCATTACAAATACACACGCACAACTGTTTTCACGTAATGTTACGACTGCTCTGCGATGTTTCTACCACCCGAACTATTCTGAGCCTTCCCAAAATCAGCTACGGCGTGCTTAAGTGTGCTTACGACTGCCGAGGCACCTCTTAGGCGCCCGAAGCCGCCGTAAGGCGATCGAGCTGTACCGAGCCGCACCGATGCCGATACCCACCGATAGTGGGCCTTAGTAAAAAAGGTGGGAAAAGAATATATCATAACAATTTTAGCATTAGATACTGTCTCGCTCAAAACGGCTCAAAAGATTTGGATGTAATTTGACACATACATATATAGACCTTGTTTCGGGTAAGGACATAAGCTATTTTTCATTCTGAATCGCAGACGAATTCCCGAGCAACAGCTATAAATCAATATAATAAGAAGATTCTAATACAGAATTTTAAATCACACAATGGCTCTATTTGTCATTTCACAGAAATGACAAATAGAGCCATTCAATCTCACCAACTCTGACAAAACACCATAAAATTTGTACCTCGCACGTGTAACACAATTGCTTTTCCAACAGTTAAGTGTTCACACATGTACTTTAGTAAAATGCTGTGCAGCGTGAAGCACTAACTGTGCGAGTAACCCACAATCTAACAATGGCGACAGTTACGATCCCATGTCTATCCACACGCTCCTAATATTTACTTAAGTTCCATTCTTCCTCCGTACTATGATACACACAGAAAATGACTTCCTCGCCTAGCCAAGCCGTTCATTATACCTCATTTTCCATTGCATTTATTTCAAAACGTACTATTATCCTCTTTGAAACGTTTACCACCTTTTAAGTCTATAAACGTTCGTAGAATCATGTGTTCAAAAGTGACTCAGATATTTATCTTTATTGAATAAATAATATCAGTAAGTAGCATCTTTGTGGTTGTCATCGCCAGCACATGAAGAGTAGTGAGATAACCGTTAAGTACATAATATATTTTTACTGCTGTTGGACAGCCTCCGTGACGTAGATGTAGCGCACGCGGCCGCTGCACAAGGAGGCGCGGGATCGATCCCCGCCAGTGCAAATATTTTTATGCATGAATATTTGCACTGGTCTGATCGTGCCTCGGAAAGCACGTTAAGCCGTTGGCCCTGACTGCCATACCAACATCTAATGGCAGTTGTTACCGGTTGTTGGAGCCCTCAAAAGTTCAACAATTGATCTAACTGCAATGCATCGATATCTCCTTCGGGTTATGGAGATCAGACGACGGTCGCTTCACGGAAAATATCGAAGTTTAGCCAAAATCAGCAGTTATACTGGTAAAGCGGACCCCAGACTCCAGAGCTGAACGGGCATCAGATGCGACTGAGATTAACGCTGAGTAGATGATGATGATATTTTGACTGTTTTATTTAAATTCAATAGTAGATGTCATTAAGTCATATATTGAAGATTTAACTTATCAATAAATATCATCATCATCATCATCAACATCACTTTTCATCATCACATCACAGCCTTTACTCGTCCACTGCTGGACATAGGCCTCTTTCATGGCACGCCAACAAACTCGATCCTGAGCAGTTCTCCGCCAGCCACTACCAGCCACCTTTTTGATGTCGTCGCTCCATCTCGCCCAAGGGCGTCCCACGCTACGTTTGCCGAGACGCGGTCTCCACTCAAGGACTCGTTTACCCCAACGGTTGTCGGTCCTGCGGCATATGTGACCAGCCCATTGCCACTTCAGCTTGCTAATCCTCTCAGCTATGTCGGTAACTCTGGTCCTCTGTCGGATCACCTCATTTCTGATGCGGTCATCAATCATCAATAAATATGTTCTTTATAAAAATTTGCTTTAGCTTATTATACACATATTATAACAGAGTTCAGTAGATATAGATATGCCCTGGAAATATCCTAAAGGAGATGCGGGAGTGCTTTCAAATGAAGTAAATAACAAGTTAAGTCCTTAGATGGTCGGAACGTGGTCCTGTAGACCTGTAGCAAGTCGGGGACAGCCGAAACAAAAGCCTATAAGTAACGTCACAGTGCTGGGACCTGTCGCAAATTGGTTTATTGAGATTGTAACCGCGATGCGTGCAAAAAGCTACGCCCCGCTTTGAACCTCGCCTTACATCCTTTTCTACACCGAATTATATGTCCTACAATCAAGTCGTAATCGTTAAATAGAAAAACGCTTCGGAAACATTCGTTCCGTGGCCATTTTTATGGGTAGCAACATAGTTCCCTTGTTTCTACGACCAATGTAAGCCAATCACTTTGATGAGCAAAAAGTTGCCCTTTGATGTTGATGCACGCCTAACAACTTAATAGAAGAACAGATTTCTGATGCGTGTTCAATTCTTTTTTTTCAGTTTTTGTTAAAACTTCGCACTCCGGTATGTGGTGCAACATTGAACATACAATAAAAAAAGAAATATTTAAACTGCATCGTTGGAATTTTCTCTACGTTGTACAGTCACCAAAAATGACATAAATTCTGGAAAATTCGCTGAAACTTCTTTTAATTTTAATTTCGGGTTGTGATTTGTGAGTCCCGTGTGGAGTATTGTTAAAAACGCTTCCAAGTGAATGTGCCCCTACATATCACCGTAACGACCACTCAATACCGCATTGTAGATTCAATTTATATTGACCACAGGGCATTTTCTCTCTTAACGCCGGTAACTCCGACATAATGTTGCCCTGCACACTATTTACGAAGCTATTTATTTCTGAATTGCGTGCAAATAACTATGCTGTGTTTTAACATTAACAACAACTTTTATTTTTGTTCAGTAAATTGAAAGACGACACTCTTACTAATGATTATGTTGGTCACAACTAGAAAAAGGCATTTTTGTTTGTACCTTAGCAAATCTCAATGAAACTCGTTACAATAATGAAAAATATCTTTCACGTTGTATTTTAAAACGTTTATTCAGTCAAAGTAACATAACCAATGAATCAGCTAGTGGCTTGAAGTATGTAATGGATACCACATATCTCTGATTGTTTAAATGCGCTTATCAATCTGGATTTGAAAGATACAGCAATTAAAGATATGTTAATCATTCATATCCTAACACTAAAGTTAGATCCAGACAGTCGCAAGCAATGGGAGTTAAGGGTAACTTCAAACAATGATTCGTCCTTGCTACCAACGTTTGAGCAATTCAAAGACTTTTTTACCAGTAGGTACAGAGCATTTGAGTTCTCAGAATTGAGGTCGAGTACAAATCAAATTGTGAATACAACTAAAGCAAAGGTATTTCACACAGTAGCTTCGAGTTCTTCTGTTAAAAAGGGATTTAAATAAGTTTTTGTTGATTGCCTCGTCCTGGTAATGTATGTCATCAAGTATGCATGGCAATCTGCGGGTGTGCAAAAATACACCCTGGCTTGTTCCTACGGTATGTTACAGCTTTATTGAAAATTTTAATCTGTACTCAAGACTTAAAATTAAGTTATTGGCAATATTGATAATTTAATCCTTTTAAAATGTATTACAAGACTGCCTTATTTATTGTGCGAAGTCAATAACTACTTACCTACAACACAGCGTAGCGTATCTAGCTTAAACAAATAGGTATTAGTTCATTTTAAATTCTCCTCGAAATACAAACATTTTCGAAGAAAAACTTCCATCATCATCATCATCTCAGCGTTAATCCCAGTCGCATCCGAAGCTTTGTCAGCTTTGGAGTCCGACCCCAGTCCGCTTTATCAGTATAACTGGTGATTTTGGCTAAACATAGATATTTTCCGTGAAGCGACTGCCGTCTGACCACCACAACCCAAAGGCGATGTCGAAGCATTGCAGTTAGACCAATTGTTAGAATTGAGGGCTCCAACACCCCGTAACGATTGCCATTACATGTTCCTTTTATTTATTTATTTTTTTTATTCGAACCACCCCGGTGTCTCTTCTATCACGAGCCAACGCGTGAGGCCGCGGGAGTCTAAATTCTTCCACGGCCCCACACCCTCGTGCTGGCCCGGTCTGTCCGGGCCCCGTCTCCTGCACGGGGTAGTGGGGTGTTAAACTACCCCGTGCATCGCCTCAAGGGCCTGCGTCGACACTCGCGCGCGCCTCCGCCTCGGGGTCCATAGGGGGCGGGGACTTCCCCATGTTCCTCGCCCCTGGACCCATTCATGGGGGGCGGAAGAGGACGTTATCCGCCCTTCTTCAGCGCCCGGTGCGTCTTCTGCGGCTCGGGAAGGGAGTTGAGATCTCCCTCTCCCGTTCCGCAGCTTCCTTCTGCGACATCACGTCCTCGCAGAAGGACACCACTGCATCCCACGACTCTGCGCTACCGACCATCCTCCGCACTACTACCGGCAGCGTCAGGTCGCCTCCTACTTCATTTGTGAGGACACGGCGCTGCTCCTCCCAAGCTACACACTCGGAGAGCGTGTGCTGCGTCGTGTCCTCCCCGCATTGGACGCAGTGGTGGCAACGAGCGTCCGGCTCCCTGCCTAAGCGACGCAGGTACTTGCCGAAGCAGCCGTGCCCCGACAGCACCTGCGTCACCCTGAACGACAGGGAGCCGTGCCTTCTCCCGAGCCAGTCGTCGAGTACTGGCCGGATCGCCTCGACGGTAACGAGGCCGGCGGTAGGGCACATAAGCCTCTGCCGCCAGTCCGCCACCAGGACCTGACGGAGCTCCTCTCGGTGCAGCTCGATCTGCCGCTGCACCGGACTGGAGCCCCGTTTCCGCTCTTCCTCGCGCCATCGGTACAATGACGCGAGTACTTTCGCCTCTAGGTCCCAGGGCGGGGATCCGACCAGGACGCAAGCCGCCTCGTAGGAAATCGTGCGGTACCCGCGGACGACCCTGACGGCCATCGCCCTCTGCGGCTTGCCCAGAATGGCGAATGTTCCGGCTGTCAAGTCCATCGCCCACACAGGGGCCCCATACAGGGCCATGGACCGCACGATTCCCACGTATAACCGCCTACAGGCGGCGCTCGGGCCCCCCATGTTGGGAAGCAACGTTGATAGCGCACCTGCTGCACCCATCAGCTTGGGCGCCAGTCGCCGGAAGTGGGGCCCGAATTTCCATCGGCTGTCGAGCACCAATCCCAGATACTTCATGGTGGACTCGACAGCTATCCGGGCCCCACTGACCACGATATGCGATCCCGGCACCGGCGCACGCCGGGGGCCATGGAAAACCATGGCCTCCGACTTGTCAAGGGCCACCTCCAGGCCCAGGCGCCGGATGCGGTTCACTACCTATGATACCGCAGCCGTGGCTACCAACGTCGCCTCCCTGTGCGAGCTCCCCCGGGCAGTGACAAGCGTGTCGTCCGCATAACACGTCAAGTCGGCGCCCGACGAAAGCTCGCCTCTCAGCACCCAGTCGTAGCCGATGTTCCACAGGAGCGGTCCCAAGACCGATCCCTGTGGAACACCGCACGACATTTGGTGCTGACCGGCACCGTCACGTCCCCGATAGATGACGCATCTGTCCTGCAGATAAGCCCCTACTATGCGGCGGAGGTAGGGAGGCACCCGATGGTATTTCAGGGCCTCCCTAATACAACTCCAGGGTAGGGTGTTGAAGGCGTTGGAAATGTCTAAAGACACCGCCAACACCACCCCACCCCGGGACACCGTATCCTCCGCCAGGGCTCTCACGCGCATGATGGCGTGTATTGTGGAGCGCCCACGACGAAAACCGAACTGGTTGTCGTCCAGGTTCGGCCCCTCCCCACACAAGTGGCCGACGAGGCGATCTGCGATAATACGCTCAAAAAGTTTGTCCGCCTCGTCGAGCAGCACTATGGGCCGATACGCGGACGGCGAGTCCGCAGGGCGCCCCTCCTTCCTAAGCAGGACCAGCTTCCCCTCCTTCCACACACTGGGAAACTGAACCTGCTCGAAGCATGCCGTGAAGAGCCCCCTCAGCTGGGGCTCAAGCTCCTTCAGAGCCAGGACGAGAGCTCGGCCAGGAACTCCGTCAGGTCCGGGCGCTTTATTCTTGGCCCGGAGCCGCGACACGGCCGCTCCCGTCTCTGCTTGCGTCACCTCGGGGACATCGGTGCCCTCCTCTTCTGGAGAGTCTGTGGCTGAGGGTGAAACCATTGCCGGGGGAACATGTCCCGCCCGCTCAGGGAAGAGGGTAAATACTACCGCCTCCAGCAGCTGGGGTTGCATACTTTGCACCAGTGGGGGCGCCCAGGGACGCAACTTGCCCCGTACCCAACGGTAGGGGCGCCCCCACGGGTCGCGATCTAGGGACCCCAACAGCTCTTCCCTGGCCCGCGACTTAGAGTTGCCAATGGCCAGCCACAGAGTCTCCTGGGCCGCGCGGTACACCCCATACCGCGCGGCGCCATGTTCCTATGGCAACCGGGACCAACGGCTTAACGTGCTTTCCGCGGAACGTCCAGACCAGTGCAAATATTCATATTCATGCATGCAAATATTTGCACTGCGTAGGGTTCGAAACCGCACCTCCTTGCGCAGCGGCCGCGTTCGCTATCGCTACGCCACGCCACGGAGGCTGCGGAGATAAACCTCCAAACTTGAATAAAAAAAGAAACTAAGAGATACTTTCAAAATTTTTGATTCTTTCCAGGAACGTCGATGTGGGTGTGTTTTTCAAATACTTAAATATATTTACTTGTTCAAATACAATGAAAGAATCCTACTACTTATGGGGGATTCCCAAAATCACTTGTTCCTACGGTATGTTACAGCTTAAATATCAGCTTTATTTAATATCAGCTTTATTATACAGCAGTAGCGAAATTGAATTAACAGGAATATAAAACGTGCATAAGGCTAGGTTTTTTTTTCAACGGACACCATCTTAGGCAAATGTCATTAGTTATGCATGCACAATTGTAATCTAAAACCGTATGTAATGAGTTTAGCAGTTGTATACATTAGTAGTTACTACCTGACTATTACCTTTCTTGTATTGTAGAGCCTGTACCTATGCATCTTAACATCTGTGCAAGACCTTTTAAGATAATTATCTTCTTAGAACTTCCTACTAATATTATAAATGAGAAAATGAGTTTGTTTGTTCCGCTTTCACGCCGTAACTACTGAACCGATTGCTTTGAAATTTTGCAGACGTAAAGTTAGAAGTAGTCCGGATTAAACAATAGAGTACTTTTTATACCGGAAAATTTTGATATTCCCGAGGGAAATATAAAGAGCGCGTTAAAACCTAACTCCACGCCGTCGAAGCCGCGGACGGAAAGCTAGTTAAATATAAATATCCCTTTATTCAATGTTGCTTAATGTTAATAATTAGCAACTTTTTAACCATAACTTTAGGACCTTTATACGTTACTATCACTAATCATCGTTTATAGGTAATAAACCCCTGAAACGCTAACCATAACCCGCAAAATTAAGCGTTGCCAATAAAACATGCTTCTGCCCACATCGTGGGAACCTAAAGAAACCTTTGCTTTTTGCAAAGGTTTCTTTAGGTTCCGTTATACATCCGTTATAACGTTTTCATATATTTTTTCTACGCCTAAAGCTTCCAATTAACGTGTCAGAATGATACCTGTATGGTGTCGGTCCGTCTGGCCCAGTGTTAGAACGTGAGGATAGCAACATTCCCACCACGCGCTTACAATTTGCAACACACGACGCCAATTAAATACATTTTTAACAATGAAACGAAGAGCCACGACTCTGACCTACGCCTCTAAGGCTGAGATCAGACTTAATCAATTTTAAATCGACTAAGCTGTAAACAATGATGCCTACAGTGCCGTGCCAGATGCCAGATGCCTTAGTAAGTTTGCATTTAATAGACTAATTATTAAGGTAGGTTGTAGGCTATTTTAACATCACTCCACGACCCTTAGGACCTGAACAAAATATTGTAATAAAAAGTAAAAAAGATCGCTAAGCCAAAACAAAGTATAAGCACGTGCTGGGAAGCCGAAATTTCACGCGCACGAAGTCACGTCCAGTAGCTAGACAAGTATAAAAGCATGGCTTTATGTATTTTCGTTCTGTTACTAGACCTGTGGGCAGCCTAATACCGCTAGTGTACATAAAGCATATTAGTATTATCGCTAGTGTACTCCAGTCTTTAAATAAAGCTTCGATCTAAAAGTATCCTATCGTAAAATACGCAATAGACAGGTAATGCTTAAAGTAACTTTGTATATCGTTTTATTCGCCTATTTATATTTTATGGATCAGTTAACATCTAATAGAGTTGATACGCCCTGGGAGAGGAGGGCTTTTAACTTTCTTTAGGAATATGATAAGCTTGCTTTAGAAATCTAGAATGTTATTTATACTCTAGGTTGCATTAACTAACGTTGTGCTGGAGACTTAGTTGTTAAATTAACAAGTCATTCTGTATACAATTTCTAAATTACATGTAACATTGTCAGGTTTTGAAGCACCAATATAGGAGGTACAGGAATTAAGTGGAAATGAAACTCACTATTACCATGTAAAAAGTTAATTTCTCCGACTTAATGCCTTGCTAAGCTAGTCAGAAAATAAATGTAAAAGGCGTGTTTAGTGCTTAGTAAAAACACGTTAAATGTTTAGCATAGCAGCCTCTCGGTATTTTCACACTTTGCGCTGAAGACTGGAACACTAATGAGAAACTTTCATTACAATTCGCATGCTCAAGTTCTTCGAGCATTTGCAAGTGAAATAAAAGTGGGAACAGCACGGCTCGGCTGGTTATTGCCTCTCTAACGCCGATAGTGGGTTCAATAGACGGCGTCCGCGCATGCGACTAACGAACGAGATGCGCGCGCGCCGATAAAGTCTGCATTTCAATACCAAGTGCATGCGTTGTACTGCGACACTCGCACTCAGCAGCGCGCAGGCTTCATATTTATTGCGATTGTGTAAGATATTGTGTTATGTTAGAAAATGAGGACTTTGGTGCTGTTTTGTTGTGATTCTACATCTTTCGTTCTTTTGCAAATCTTATTTTTGTTTTTTATTACCATACAAACAATATATAATGCATCATTTTGAAGAAAGTATTGCGGATGAATGGGAATCTGTGTAAAAGTAAGGGCGAAAAGAAATATGACAGTCTGTGAAAAAGATGATATGGCGAAAAAGAGAACGGAGACAAATAAAGAAGTTTGAAAGAAGAAAACACTTTCCTACTAAAATAAAACATACAACTACACCACACTAAAAATTACTTGCACGATACGGTAGGTGCAGTAGCTGAGCAATCGGCCGGTGCGCGGCGTGTCGTGGGTTCGATTCCCGCTTGGAACAAATGCTTATATGGTCTAGGGGTTCTGGGTCTTTCTGTTTGTGTATGTGCGTTTAAGTGTTTGTAAACGCAATCATGGCACAGGAGTAATTGTGTGGAAACGTTTTAAATAATATAATATATATAGGTATAATTTTAAACTACTGCTTGACCGCAATCCCGCCTGATGGTAAGCAGCGATGCAATCATTGATCGTAAAACCCGCTAGTACATAAGAGCCTATTCACTCAACAAAATTGAGTGAATAGAAAGGAAGACGGCAGTTGAATGAGCTGATGCAATGTTAAACCCAACAACACAACCAACGATGTTGCGCCAGAGATCTGGATCTGGAGACCCTCCAGGACCAAACTCCCGAAACAACAACATTTAGCGCATCGTACCCGGCACACATCGCAACACAACTGCTCAGACTCGTCCTGCGTACGGCTTCACCAGAAAGCATGCGGAACACGACAAATCGCTTGGCGGGAAGACTTTGTCTGGTGGCAATCTATACTAATCCTCATCAATAACAAACAATACTACTACATTATCTACTATTAACCACTATTACCATAGAAAATATTCGTCTTTACATCGTACTTTTCACTTTCTAAATGTATTTTTTTTATCTGCTATCATGTGTACTTTTTAGTCTGTGCTAATTAAGTAAATCAAACTCAAACTCATTTATTGCGAATTTGTATAGTATATTATGCATATATCATAATATTTTCCCCCGTTCAAAAAAATATATATATCATCATTATGCGCCAACTCCAAATAAATTGAGAAAAGGGCAAGATAATGTTTGTTCATTTAAATCTGTACTATTTGCACTCAACATTCCAAAGAGGTTAAAGCTTATAAGTTCCTCTTATAATGTCCATTACAAAAGTTCAACCGATGTCAAGACGCAGAATCAATCACTTTCCGAAGCCTGAGAAATTACTTGAGTTAAAGATAAAAAACAAATGAACCAATGAAGTGAGGATACCTATTGCCTTTGTTCACCTTCATCGAGGCTACTTACTTTACTAAAACATTATTATTTCTCTGAACCTATATTTGTACATTTTACACCTGGATTGAAACCGCAAAATGTAAAATTAAACTTTTTTTAGAGCACAACAGACTGCTCGTTGTGGGAATATAAGTTGTTCTCTGCCATTGCACAGGAAATCGTTTTATGCTCCGCTTGATTACCTACCTTCAAAGGGTAACAGCAGAAGTATCCTTCAATCGCACTTACGAACATAAAATAAATAATACATGCATGTAATAAAAGCAGCCGGAGATAGCATGCTGTTACGCAGTAATCAAAATGCAAACGTATGCATTAACATTTATTAGAATAAAAGTACTTAATAACGATTGAAGTTGAATCCTTTGTTTTGCGCAGATTTCCATAATTAGAGCCAAGCATTATTCCAGGCATTATTATTAAATAAAACAAGTAATGGCATCTCTATTTGTTCTAGTTGACGACATAATAGTTTTCTTTAATGCCAAACAGAACATGATAACGATGACGAACTAATTTTAAGTAATGTGCATCTTCTTTTTTTTTCATTACGTTAAGAAAAGGACAGAAGATAAAATGTCGGTTTAGACCTGTCAAATTAGTGCGCTCCTGATGTAAACTGGCGTATTTTTAGTCGCCATGTTTATAATCGCGTCTAAAATGTCTATGGAGCATCTTAATTTGACAGGAGGAAATTAAAATGTTAACTTCTATCCTTTGGTTTTTTGGCGGGAATGTCAAGATGAGTGTCACGCTCATTTTTCATTGGACTTTTAAAATTATTTATAGTGTCGTTTACTAAATAAAAACGCGTGATTTATTTAGTAAAAAGTGCATTCAGTGAATAATTCAAAAATAACAGTGAAATATTGTAGCATAGTGGCCTCATCATGTCTTTACGCTAAACCGCTCCTTATCGTCCAAACGCGTAAAACGAAAGGAGTTAGTTTAGGTTAAGTTATGTTAGGATAAGTTAGGATAAATTAGGATAAGTTAGGATAAGTTAGGATAGATATTTAATAAAAAAAAATTACTGAAGACTTGGCTGTATGGCATACTATGCTTTTGCCTTTTCCATTCGCCCGAACGGAAAGAAACGAACCAAAAAAAAAAACTTCTATCCTTTTCTTAACGAAATGAAAAGAAAAAGATGCACATAACTTAAAATTAGTTTAGTTTGTGAACAACAGAATCGGCGCCATTGTGGACTCATGTTTTGTGGCGCCATTAAATGATTTCATAACACTCACTATTTGCAGATTGGACGACTAGTCGCTGAATAAATACGGTCAGCAATTACAGTGAGCAACAGAATCTGTAACACCTTGTCAAATTAATACTACAGATGTAATCAGAAGCTATTGAAAACGCGTTTAATACTTGATGTGTTTATTAAATTGTCGTAAGTTATTTACGGCTTTTACGAGCATGCAAGTAGTCGCGTCGCGTATAATTATTGAGAACACGCTTATTCTTACGTTTACTTTTGTTCGAGATTACAAACTAGCAAAGAGAAAAAAGATACGTTACAAATGTGTCACTTGTTTTATTCTATGTTTAACAAGCCAACTACTACTGTCTAATAATGTCTCATCTGTTGTATGTGTTCGCTACTAGCTTCAGGTAAAAGTAATAAAATAATTCACGAGTTCGGTTTTACGACTTCGTGATATTACAGGTTATTCTTACACTGGATGTAAATAGAATAATATCGTAATATTTATTCAAGCTCTATTAGTGTCATTATTCAAATGATGCTCAGGATTAAAGTTGAGTGAACTTGGACGAGACGAGACGACAACCGTGTAAACTGCAGTCCCACGAACTCATAAGTCAATCCATAATTACAGAGCCTGCCGTATATAATCGATCAAAGGTAATTAAACAAATGGCTAGATAGAACGAGTCCTGTCCCTTGAGTTGCCATAAAATTTCTTGTTCCGCGTGAGATTGCCACAGCCTTTTTATAGCGAAACAAGTCATGTTTGTTTAGAAATGCGTTCACGTTGCGTAGTCGCAACAGAAAAATCACAAGTAAAAACTGGTATAGAAAACTAGATTTCCACGTCGTCGTGGCGTTTAGAACGATTAGCCGCCAGGGACGCATTGTTGATACACTATCAGCTGATTGCGCGCAGTCCGCCATGGTAGCGCGGCCAGAGCGCATGCGCGCGCGACCCCACCACCTCGCGACCACGCACGCGCACCTCGTAAAGCTTCCGACACTTCATGAATGAGACTCTTTTATCAATTATCGTAATGGCATAATTAGTACGATGCCGGTGAACGGGCGGAAGTTCGTGCGTGTTGTGAAGTACCTGCTGGCGGGTGTGACGGTGTCCTGGGTGAGCTGGCTGGCGTGTGTGAACGAGTGGCCGAGCGGCCGCGAGGAACTCGGCCGGGCCATGTCCACGATGAGGACCATCGTGGCCTACTCCGAGAGCAAGCAGGCGGAGATGGACCGCCCCACACCGCTCACCTGTGACAGCTTGCCAGTATTCCCGAAGCTCTCGCATACTGTTAGTTGTCACACAGTAATTTTCCACCTATTTAAATTTTTACAACCTTAACGTTAGTGCACATTTAATTTTTATTCATTTCAATATCAAGACATTAAGAATATAAAACGAGCACTCGTAAAATGCAGGATTTCGTATTGAGTGCAAAAATATATTCTTAAGTAGGTACAATCCTTGCAAAAAACAGAGCAAAATATATTATAAATTAGCGATATTTTACATTTTATGAGCCAGAACCGGAGATAAACTACATTTTAATGATAATTTTTATGATTATAATTTTGTGAAATAAGAATGTTGAGTAACGAACCTTATAAAAGCTTTTTTTCCTTTATTATGTTTGCTAAATAAAATAGGTAGGTACACATAAATTATAGCATCCGGTACTGAACTAAATTATATAAAAAAATAAGATCATAAAAAATATCGTACCTGCGACGGCATTAATTAAACTCACAAATAAAACGATTTAGCGATTTATGTAGCATCCAATACGACAATTAACTTGGCTGCAGATTTCTATGTACAGAAGACAGCTGATCAAGCTACTACAATCTGGCAGATTTATTTATTAGATTTTGAATTTTATCTTTTAGCATTAAGGATCAGGATTGGTTGGTAGGTAATATTTGTCAGTTTTAGGTCGCTTGACCTGCTATCGCCCGTACATTAATTCTATCTTTGTTTTTGAACTTTAAAAACACAAGAAAGCCAAATCTAAATCATAAAAATGACCTAAACACAATATTACACAATTTTAAATTCCGTCGAATGTGATTCAATTTAAAAACCCGTTATGGTGCACATAAAATAAACACCATCACGCCGTACACCTCACATCGCGTATGCAAATATCTCAGACAATAATGGATGAGAAAACACATTTCCAAGAAAATACGATCTATTGTCGCTTCTACTTTGTACCCAGGAAACTTTCTGTTCCCGCCAACTCGATTCACCCAACTATTTTTAGAATTTACCGCAAACTGTACAGCACTCAAGTTTATATTATATTTAATGCGCAATCTGATATTTTTGTGCCTTAAAAGGTATTTTAAAACCCTCACTCAACTTCAAAAGAAAACCCTCTCTTTTTACATCACAAGCTAATGTAAAACGTTGACAAAACCAACAAAGACCCTTTAAAACATCAGCTCGAATGTCGAGTTAATAAAAGCCAAGCTCACCCTTCTCATGCATTAACCTCACAGCTTTTCAAATTTATTAAAACAGTGGAACAAAAGTGAAAGATACAAAAGAGCCCGCGTCCAACTACAGACAGATAGACATAAAAACATATTGTTTCTTATTTCCCACGTCATCTATACAAAATGATTGCTATAAACAAATTGTCGACGATAAGAATCGAGTGGTATCGCACAAACGCCGATAGCCTCCGCGCAGCGAGCACGCCACGGTTTTATTTCAACTCGTTTTGTGTAGCGATAATCTATTCCGATGCCGGTCACGAATGGAAAATAAATCGAAATCAATATCCTCTTCTGGCATTTCTAATAGTATGCCGCCATTGGCACGCTGCCTCCTGCTCCATAAACCTTAGCCATATATTATAAACAGATAACTGTGGCGCGATTATGTAACCACACACATAGACATAAATCAAATAAAGAAAGAAAAGAAAGAAAGAAAAATTGTTTATTCCGCACAAACAGAACGCACATTATAATATCTAATAATAAAAAAACAAAGAGATATAATTTACTAAAAAGCCTCGTACTCAAAATAAAAGAATGATTTCCTGATGTCAATCAAATCATTTATTTCGGAAAAATATTCATAGATAAAGCACAAGTCAAAAAAGTACAAGATAAAATAAAAAAAAAAATTGTAAACTTAAATCATTTAAAAAAATATATTTATTTAATATTTTTATTACTTTTTCATCAATATGAAATTTCAGATTTGTACGGCAAACTATCTAAATGCTGTATCAAAAAATATCGTCATGAATTTCCCCTTACATTTCGTTATGTGCATTTTTCTTACATGTCGTTCTATGGATTTTTCCTTAAGTTTTTTTTTTTCCTACAATCCTTTGGACCAATGAAAATGCACGGCATGTAAAAAAATATTATCTATGCATAAAATACTTTTGAAATAAATGAATTTTATGTTGTTTCAAATCACCCCCGGACCAAGGAAAGAGAGGGGGTTGCAACTCTCGATTTTTTCCATTTGTCGCATGATTTTTGTACGGACGTTGCGGAATAATGGAATAGAAGCTGTATTGAAACAGTATGACTGATTCCGTACAGAATGAAATGACCAGGTTTATACTGAAAATTGTCAGGAAATCAAAAAAATTACCGACTTTGTAGTGCACCATTTTTTTAGGGCACTGCGCGCTTGCTTATTATTTCTCATGGATCTCTCTATGGGAAAAAAATATATGACCAAAATGTACTCACTCTACCTCCAAAAGTGAAGGGACCCAGGGGAATAGCGTCAGAATGATCGATCAGTGGTCTAACAATTATCCATTTTAACAAGTTTCATAATATACCAACAAAATAGCGTCATTATGACTTTCCAATGATGACGCTATTTTGTGATCAATCACTGACAGTCTACTCCATGTTAATAAATGTTCAAATAGTTTTAAGAAAATCATTTCTATTAACGGGTTTTATAATACTGGCAATACGGCAATGTCATTCTATCACCATTCAATTACGAGATGACTGAGATAATTAATCAATCGTTAAGAATTTAGCAAATCACGAACTTTTTTAAGCACAATGACAATGAAATGACAATGTAATCGTGTTGGAATGACAAATTTATAGAAATAGCAAACTAGGGCCCCAGGTAGAGTGAGTACATTTTGGTTGACATTTCTCACCAGCACTCAGTTGGACAGCTTACAAATGACGGCCATAGTGCTGGTTCTTATTATTTTATGCTCTTTTATCGTCCTATATGCATTACCTGGTGGTCCATATGACCCATCCACTTTTGGACATGGGCCTGTAGCCTAATAATAATGGGCCTGTATGGTTTTTGATTATATGGGCCTTGATGCCTGAAATAAATGAATTTATAAATAAATATAAAAATAAAATAATAGACGACTAGGCGATTGACACTATTGAACTTACTCTAAGCTGACATTTCCTAACATTCTACGGTCAGGTTTTTATAGAATCGATCTGCTGGCCACATATCGCACATAATATCATAGTTCCTATACGGTAACCAGACATGCATGCATTTGCATGCAAAAAACGAAATAGATACGTACCTACCCATTTCCGGTAAACCGCCTGAGGTCGGTAACTCTCTACTTGCCTTACAGACAGGATCTCCATCGTGGCCGTACATGCATCATTTCATACTGAGAATAGTTTGTAATACATAAATCTGCACATCGAGAAATATGGTATGGAGGCGAAAATCACGAACGCGGCCGTGAAAATTTACTGACGTGTCGAAATGATATACAAAACTTACAACATTTGATGAAAGTTATCTGTACAAAGCTTGTCATGTAGCATTTTATAAGGTACTACATGCGCCCCACTGTTTCACCCGCGTAGGCTTCGATGTTTTTTTTTATATGCTCCGCTCCTATTGGTCGCAGCGTGTTGTTATATAGCCTAAAAAGAATTTTTCAAATCGGACCAGCAGTTCCTCAGATTAGCGCGTTCAAACAAACAAACTCGACACCTTTATATATTAGTATAGATTCATACCAATTTTTGCCTCATATAGAAGTTACAAACGAGAGTTGAAAGTTACAAACGAGAGTTGAAAGAGGAGTTCCAAAAACCTTACAAATGTTATAATAATTTAGCGAAGATCTTTTTCTTCTGTAGATGAAATGTTTTTCGTATGCAGTGCACAGTACACAATATTGCAGGCACAGCAAGTTTTATATAAATGCCATTTGTCCTAGTGGCATTTATACAAAGCCATCCCTGCGATGTCGTTTGCGTGCAAGTCGGAAAACAACCTGGATAGCAAACATTTTTTAAAAAACTGATTAAGCCTAAGTTACTCAGAGAAAGTTCCGTCATAATCGTTCTAGCCGTTTTGGAGTTATGCTGGAACAAACAAACAGACAGACAGACAAGCAAAAATTTTAAACTTTGTTTTACTTTTTATTATTAAGTAACGTGTACACTTTCATAAGAATTTAGTGAAGGCCTGTCATTTTGACATAAAATAAACAGAAACTTGAATTTTAATTACATATTTTTGTAGATTCGTCTCATTCCTTTAACAATAACGTAAAAATAAACACAATAATATAATCTATTCACGGCACGCACTGAGCGCTGAGTAAACATGGCATGTTTGGTTTTAAAAGTACCTACGCAAAGGTACGCAGCAGTTACCACCCATTTACGTTAAAGTTGGCGCTTTGGTTGACCGCCATTAATATCTCCCATTAATAAATGCCGCCGCTTCCAGAGCCAAATGATCAGATTAATCTAATCTAATGATAAGCGACGTTTTTGCAATTACTAAACGTGTTTCATAATTAACCGGGTTGGTGTCGTTTACAAGTTTAGTTGCAGCTGATGTAACTTTTTTTTTTCGTAACTTTTCTAATGGTAACTTTACAAGATACTGCTACAAGCAAACTTAACAAAAATATGCATTAAAAACTTGTTCTCCAATTTTCTATAACCAGTTCGTTGTTTATAACTTATGTAAGCTTTTCGGATGAAAATTGGAAACATTTCGTTGGGATGTTACATTCTTCTAATCCATGTTAATAGGACGAATAAACAAAATACGTTTGCTCTAAAAAAACTTTTTGTTTGTCTACTTAGAGCTAGAGTATCGTTCGATTTTCAAATGTTTGTCGTCATGTGTAACAAAGTAACGTGTCGTTTTTTTTGACAGGATAGCTAAGATGAATGTCACGCTTATTTTTCATTGAACTTTTATAGTACATTACGATATTAGTGCGTAATGATGGTTATAACATGCGAGGCGGAATTTCAGCCCGAGCCGAAGGCGAGGGTGTAATTGAGCCGAGCATGTTATAACCAATACGCACGTATATCGTACGACATTTTTTAACACACTTGCGAGGAAACAGAAAAAAAGATATTCAGAATACAAGTACAAAGAAAAGAAAATTTGAGAAAAATGGCGCGAGGTTTATTTTCTGCCGTAGCTGCGTGAAAATGTTGGCAAAGATGCTAGAGCATGCAGTCAAGTTTTTAAATTACCGAATAAACTGTTTTTTTTTTTACAAATACTCATTTAAATACAAACAAATACAAATTTGTTTATTTCAAATAGGACATCAGTTATTTTAAATAAACTCAATCTGTGAATGCACACTGTTGATTTCCCGCCATTAGTATTATTATTTGCCATTTCAAATATGGAACAGCGCGCTGCTCACTGGCTAGAGCCGCGCGGCGGCGATCAGTTCCATAATTATTTGAAATGACAAATAATGCTGTTATGGAATTTGTATGGACTATAACTTAACTATTTGCTTTGATAACACACGCGTTTGTTATGGCCCGCTTTACATATTTTAAACCGGTGGGATTACATCAGCTTTACGAGCAAGGGTGTTAAATTATTTATAGTGTCGTTTACTAAATAAAAGCGCGTGATTTATGTAGTAAAAAGTGCATTCAGTGAATAATTCATAAAGAACATATATCGCAGCATAGTGGCCACATCACGGCTTTGCATCAAATCTCCTCGTAGTCGGCTAACGCGGCCGTTTTTTCAACTGTCATTGGCGATATCCGTCATTATTGTGAAATATTTTTTTTAAAGAATTGCTATAATTTGTTACACGTGTTATTGGTAAAATTGTGGTATCTAACCACAGGGGCCATTAAAGAGTTGAAATAGTATTCACTCTAAAGAAAAGAAAAAATAAAAGAGTAACGTGTCAGTGTGTGCTGTTTTCTTGCTAAGTCTAGTTATCTTAAAAGTTCTACACACATTCCAGTCGGCTTTTGTGAATAACAAAACCGACCCATAACAATTTGCTGTCCTATTAAAGTTGTATTGGCAAAAATCATTTAGCATTAAGGTAACCTAGTCATTACGAATCGGCACTGCCCAAAACAAGCAACATTTTCCGATTTTTTTTTTTTTGGAGGAACCTTGTCCAATGCTATGAATTACTTCTGTATCGTGGATGCTTTTACAAACAAACCTATCTGTAGGCCATACAAATATTTGTTCCGTGCGGGGGTGGAACCCGCGACACGCAACAGCAGTTTATCGCTCCCCCGCTGCGTTAACTGTCGTCAAATTAGCCCAACCTGAACATGAATATAACATCCCTTAAGTTAGTGGATGATCTACTAAATCTAAATCCCTAAAAAAGCCTAGGTCGGTACAAGATTATCACCATGTCGAATCTCCCACGAACTAGACCGTAATGTCTGTGCAAATTTTATTACTACCGCAGCAGACGATCACAAATAAAGATTATCATTATCTTCATAAGCATTCCTGTCACGAAAATGTCTGTCTAGAACAAAATTGATATTTAATTCCGCAAAAAAATTACTACCTAATCGCTCACGATTTTAGTTCTTTACAAAAATATGATTTATACATCGCACCTTGAGGCGCGTGGCTTGCAAACTACATTTAACGTTTTTTTGCAACTCTCAGGTTAGTACGACGTTATAAGTTTACCTAAATATGATGAACCGTAACAAATATAGTATACTAGCTTTCATCCCGCGGCTTCGCTCGCGTGGGGATTGGTTATATCGCGCTTTTTAGATTTCCCTCCGGAATAAGTATAATTTTTTCCGGGATAAAAAGTACCCTATTATTTAATCCGGACTTTTACTTGTACGTTTGAAAAATTTCAAAGCAATCGGTCTAGTAGTTACGGCGTGAAAGCGGAACAAACAAACAAACTCACTTTCCGGTTTATAATATTAGTAAGGAAGTAAGGATTTATAGAATTATAAGCAATACAACTCCATGTTCAGATAACCTTAAAGAATCTAGGTATTTCATAAAGTAATGACATATGCTTGGCTAACTGCCAGTCCTGCTCCACAGCCACAGACAATTTTGTAGGTTTAGAAGAGATAGCATTCCCCCTTTTTGTTGTTTTCCAAATATTCCTTTTTTATTTTTATTTGTTTATTTCAATTGTGCACAAGATTTTGCTACCATGATTTTGCAAATGGTTTAGTATTGTATAATGTAAAAGCACTTTTCAAGTTTGTGAATGTGAGGCACCATGGACTATGGTTTGTTTTTATTTAATATATATATATATATATATATATAACTTGTTTGACATTACGAGCATGGCAGTTGGGAGTTTGTCATGCTCCCTCACATGTCTTGCTGATGGTGGCGCGTGTTGTTGGGTCATTTGGTTCCCTTCAAAATGGTTGAGCTAAGTGGGGCTGATGCGCGCGTCATGCTCGTGAACGGGGGCCGTCAGTGGAGACTGGTCATCTCTTAGCTGCCGGTGGGCTTAATTAATTTTCTATCTTTTCGTTATTTTTTATAATTATATATTGTGCTCACATGATAGAGGCAACAGAAATATGTAACGAAGACATGTAATCCAGATTATGATTTTAAAAGAGTGTCCATGGAGTTTCTTGCACGTTCTTCTCCATAGAGATCTACGCTTTGGAACGTGCAATTTAGCTTCACTTTTCTTGGACTGACGACATTGACTATTCAAAAGTACCAACTGTTGGTTAATTTGAAATAAACAATTTTGATTTGATTTGATTTGATGAAATGTCGTACCAAGAGTTAGTAATTATTTTGGCGACCGAACGCTGGACAAAACAGTACCATACTGGCTCAACCAATTGCCTGCTGACATAAGAGGTCAGAAAACAAAAAGAAAATTTGCCAGAGCACTTAAAATGTTCTTACTCAGTAGTCTGTAAGAAATTTTGTAAGACCTGATATTGTTGATGTAACTTTTTTGTTATATTGTTGCATATTTATTTATTGCTGACGCACTGTTTGTTCCGTTCCCGCAGACAAACCGTGAAAACGGTTTTGCGGGGCATAGCATTTATCAAAATGTACACGTGGAGATTAAGAAAATAAATAATAATAATATAAGGTCAATTTTTTTAGTACGTTTTGCTCCACGCTAGAAATTTGTGTGCGCGCCAATATCATGGGTGCGTTTACAAATATTTAAACTCGCATTCACAAACAGCCAAAGTCAGAGCCACTATTTGTAGATCATACAAATGTTTATTCCGCGCAAGAATTTTAACTCAAGGAGTTGGTTACTCAATCTACTATTAATAATTCTGTAACAACAAATATGTAACGATCACAAAATATTCAAAATCTTATCGCGATAAACTCAGCAACAATCACTGTCAAAAAAGTACCGAATTTACAGGGCGCCAAACATCTAGTCCGCTCTGAAGTTGCTTCGCGCAATTGAATTGCAGGTGTATTTATACATATATATGTATAAATATAAATTAATATTAAGTGTAAATTTAATTAAGTGTATTAATTATAAGTGTAACAAAAAGGGTATATACATACCAAGGGCATGGCATCTTTAGATGATATCAAACGATATCGAAAGGGTTTCAACTCAAAATAAAATACTCAAAAAATTGGTGTACCAAACTTTCGGTTTCGTGTGTTTCTTAAAATCAAATCATAACAAACGTGGCAGCACACTACATACGTTAATAAATTTTCGTTACCCGTCACGTTACTTGCCAAAATCCGATAAATGTCTTCAATATCTCTGTGCGACTAGTATGATAGTAGCCTATCACAGGCGGTGTTTTTCCTCGTAACTTCCTAACATAAAGAGATAGGATTAAAAAACCCTTCCAATATCGTTTGATATCATGTAAAGATGCCATGCCTTTGTTATGTATATACCCTTTATGTTACACGTTATATATGTATAAATACATATATTTAAATAGTATGTGTGACTGTACAAATGCGAGAAACAACTACAGAGCGGACTAGATGTTTGGCGCGATTTATATTTTTGACAGATCGAGACTGGGATCGGACAATGAACGTTCTTGAAATTCTGAGAACTGTCAATCTGACACGATTCCTTATTCAAATTAAATTAAATTAACTAAATTAAATTTAAGTTCAGTGCTTCTTTTTCTTTCTATTTCATTAAGAAAAGGACAGAAGATAAAATGCTAGTTTAGACCTGTCAAATTAATCCGCTCCTGACATAAATGGACGAATTTTTGGGACGCCATGTTTATAATCGCGGCTTAACTGTCTGTTGAGTATCTTAATTTGACAGGATTAAACTAAAATTATACCTTCTATCCTTTTCTTAATGAACTGGAAAAAAGATGTACTTAACTTTAAATTAGATAGCTTTTAAACGAGAGAATCGGCGCCATTGACTTGGGAATACGGATGTATCCAAGGTACAAAAATCAAAAAAATAATTAGTCCGACTTACAGGTAATAAAAAACTAAGATCTGTATTTTTTATTTTGTCGAAGTTACCAAAAACTACTGAGATACCTATAGCGTTTTAAAGTTACGGAGTGGGGGCTAATTACGTCACGCCGTGGTATGCTTTGTACCACGGCGTGACGTCATGCGACATTTCAAATCAATATATCTTCCTAAGTATTTGAATGAAAGAAAAAATAAAAAATCCGTGTTCAATATTTTTAATAAAATTATATTTTTTAGGATACAACCCAATTACAAACAACGTGAGCAAATGCGAATTTTACGGTCTTCCTTGGTGTTGTGTGAGAGAACAACTGTATTGATTACATATCATTAGTGTAAAGTTACAATAAGATTGTACACTTAAACAGACGCGATCGATATTTGGTGCGTGTGAAATAAGCCACGTACTTCGCGTTCAGTGTATTATTACATTTTATTACCGTCATTATGTTTTTTACTTCTCTTTTTTTCATTTGTCGATGTAACGCCAATGATTTTTAATGTTCACACTAATGTATGTAGCAAATCGCAACAATAAAAGTACCAACTGACATAAAGTCGGTACATTAGGACAGTAGGTACTTTTGTTGTTTTTATTGTGCCTACGTTCATTACTTCAATTGATAACTATATTGTATTCAAGATGCTTTAGGTCATAAGCTCTTTTGAGAACTGAATGAACAGACGTTTATTTCGAAGGAAGATTGTTCAGGGTACATATTGTAACTAGGGTTGTAAGAGAGCTTCGCCTCCGCTGCCGTTACTGCAGAAGTTCCGCAAGAAATGGTACCTTCGCTTCCGCCTCCGACTCCGAACAATTTTTGCGGAGTTATAACGAAAGTTTATTTACGTATTATAAAATAAATAACGCGCAAGCTGCGACGCTCGGCAACCGTCCGGCCGCGTTTGAGCGCAAAATGTTCAAGAATCAAATAGTGCGAGACGGGAATGCGGCGAGCACAATTCGCTTTTCTCCTTAATTTTCATTACTAGAAGGTAATATTTTTTTACAGGTCCACTACTATTAATGCACGTATTTAAAATAAAAATTTTGTTTTAATTAACTATAAATTTAAAAAAAATTCTATATCTTGTTTCACCTCCGCCTCCGCCTCCGTTAACCTCCGCATCCGCGGAGGTGAGACTCGTAGCCTCCGCATCCTCCGCCTGCAGTAACAAGTGCTCCGTTACAACCCTAATTGTAACAATATATATATAAATTACATTAACATAAAATACTAGTTTAGCTCGAGGTTTAATTATTCGAAAACGGTTAATTGATTTACGCGAAAAAAGGTAACAAGTAATCAGACTTACTTTCGAATTTATAGTATTTGTCCGGTAACCTTGGCAGGATTACTGCCCTGATTATCATAGCAGTAACCCTCCAAATGTTAAGCAGAGTTCTACCTACATTTCATATTTTAAATCCCATGTAGGAAAACTTAACACGTCAATATTACATAAGACAGTCCCCCAAAACGCCCGCCCATCGCCACTTCCTAGTGCTTTCACTAGGAAGAATTGGCGAAATAAACTCCCCAGCAACACAACTGTCTGTTTATTTAAAAAAGAAATAGCGTTATACAATATCATGTATATAAAATAACTAAAATAAGAAAACACAGAACATTAAATTATTTACCACATGCCAGCTAGCCAAGTCAATATAGCAATAACGCAAAAATATATATATATATAATGGAAATAAAAGTAACTAAAACTAATCAACTAAATAAAAGCCTCCAGGCATATTTCTAGACGCAAAGCTCCTCTTTATCAAGCAGGACTTTATGCGCGAACCATACAATTACGATAATAGAAACCTACACCTTCCAGACCAGTAGCGTGACGGGAGATGTGTCTATATAATTACGTAAATACCCAGCAATATGCAAACCTTTTCTAATACCAAATGTAAATTCCCATTTCCTACCATAAACCAATGATTATAAGGTATGTATAAGAGAGAAACCATCAGAGCACGACATTAATATTGTAATCCACGGTTTTTTAGTACTGCCATGTCGTGTCTCTATATTTACACGAAAGAGATCATTCTATGCCGTGGTTAAAATTTATACAAGACTTAACCAAAAGTTCAATTAGTGCATCCCCTTTTATTTTGAAGTCAGTCCCCATCCTAACTAATATTATAAATGCGAAAGTTACTCTGTCTGTCTGTCTGTCTGTTACGCTTTCCCGCTTAAACCTCTCAACCGATTTTGATAAATTTGGCACAGACAATCTTTAGACCCTGAGAAAGGACATAGGCTACCTTTTATCCCGGAAAAATTTGCTATTCCCGAGGGAAATCTAAAAAGCGCGATATAACCGAACTCCACGCGGGCGAAGCCGCGGGCGGAAAGCTAGTTATCTATACTAATATATAAAGCTGAAGAGTTTGTATGTTTGTTTGTTTGAACGCGCCAATCACAGGAACTACTGGTCCCATTTTTTTTTTTTTTTTGCGTTGGATCCTTGCTCATTGATCCAGGAAGGCTTTAGGCTATATAACATCTGGCTGCGGCCAATAGCAGCGGAGCGTACGTTCTGGTGTAGAAAGCGACAGATGTGTTAATTCCAGGGACCCGAGTCTGCTATTTTCATAAATTTGTTATTCCAACACAATTCCATTGTCATTGTGCTAAAAGTTCGTAATCTGCTAAATTCATAATGATCGATCAATTAATCGGACAGTCGTCTCGGAATGGAATGGTGATAGAATGACATTGCTGTATTTCCATTATTGTAAAACCCTTTAGAACTGATTTTCTAAAAGCTACTGCACAATTTAAACATTTATTAATATGTCAGTGATTGACCATTGGTATGCCAAAATGGCGTCATAATGACGACATTTTGTAAGTAGATAAAGGATCCAACACAATTCCATTTAGTCGATAGTACGGATGACAGCAGGTCAAGCAGCTACCCCAAACTGTCAAATATTCCCAATCAAACTTGAGCCTTAATGTTTCAGAGATACATTTGAAAATCTAATAAAGAAATCAGACAGATTGTTGTAGCTTGGTGTGCTGTCGTCTGTACCTACGTGTATCTCCTATTTAGCTAAAGTATCAGACAGAACACGTTCCTAACATAATATGACACCGTTAGGAAACACAAAAGGAACTTTTTATTTACACTTTCTCCAATTGACTATTTACAAAAGTGAAAAGATCGGTCTGTATTTGTAAACGATTTTATTTGTTCAGTAGTTCAGTAGAGCGTGCAGAGAGAGTTGAAGCATGGATACGATTTCAATTTGCCTGAGAATGGTTACTTACTGTATCATTATGTTTTTTATCTGCTTCAAACAATCAAAAGTCACAATTAAATATTTATTTCTTTCTCATAAATGCACGAAATAATTGAAATAGTAAGAAAAACAATACATTTTCTTAGCATATACTCAAAGACACCAGATACCTATGAATACATTAGATAGCACCAAATAAAAGTTTGTTAGAAACCATTGATATAATATTAAACAGATATGATATGCTCTAACAAATTAACCAAAATAAATGTGCCGATCGGAGCAGCAGCACACACATGCAATTTTTTTATTCTGCGTACATTTCATACGTTGGCACAGTGTGAGTGAGATGGGGCGCAATCTAAAGCATAGAGAAGAAAAAGATGGCTAGTGTTTATCGTTTGCGCTTACATAGAATCGACGTATACTAAAGCGACTTGCTGGACTTACCTCCTTTTGTACGCTATATTTTCAGTGCGCTAGTGACGTATCTACCTTAGTTTAATATTATATCAATGTTAGAAACTGTAAAGACCGATGTAAAAAAGCAGAAGAGTGTGCTCCGTGGGTTGCCCCGCGGGTTGTTGGTGTAGACCAAGAGAGCCTAGCTCAGCACAAAATATTAAATTTCATCATCATCATCATCAACCTTTTTATCGTCCCACTGATGGGCACAGGCCTCCTCTCATACAGAGAAGGATTGAGCGTAATCGCGTAATCAACACGCTTGCTCAATGCGGGTTGGCGATTTCAGACTTAAAGTCCAGGTTTCCGCAAGTTGATTTTTTTTCACCTTTTAATCAGTCATTGGTGTCCAAGATACACTTAGAAAGTACATATAACTTAGAAAAGTTACATTGGTACTTGCTTGACCTGGACTCGAATCCGCACACTCATACTTGAGAGGCTGGCGTATTAACCACTACCTACGCCACCACGACATTACATTTTTATTAAATTATTTTTATATCTCACCATTTTATTACCTACGTTTCAAAACTATATTTGTTCCAGTATTTTTGCTGCTACTCCATTCCTTATTTTATAGTTTCACCTAGCGAGCTAAAAAGGAGTTCTAAAATTACCATAAAAAAATATTTTTATGCCTTTATATACGCTTAACTAGGCGCTTCTAAAGCAGACTTACACCTCACATCGTTAGGGGCAATACTAATATTTCTCTTTTTTGAACTTCGAAAGCACGTGAGAGTTCGGCGTTGCATTCCTCTTATAAATCAGCGCGGCGCAGTAAAACCAGGCATCGGGCCTGGCCGAGCTTAGACTTACATATGCAAATTAAACCGACGGATACTCAGCGTCGAATTGAAGCATAGGTTTAAATCAGCTTTATGGCTTATTATAATTTAGCGGTTACTTCTTCCCGATAGTTTATTCGCTATGGTGCCATCCGAGGAGTATTTATGCACGATTGTGCCTAGCCCTGCCGGTCCGTGGCGGTTCCTGCCACTGCACGTATATATCTATGAACAGTTCGGTCGCGTTTAGTGCCGCTCTTTGCTTTTCTTTTGGTAAGGTGTACGTCATAGACGGAGTTAAATATTTTCGTACAGTTATTTATAGCGTGTATTGTTATGACTTTACTGTATTTCCATGTTTCTCTTTGAGTATTTCTCTATTGAAAACTTATTTTTAAGTTAGTCAATATTTTTCCTGTAGCATATATTTTATTGGAAATTGTCTTGAGTTCTCGAGGTAGGCATCTGGAGGTCTTGCACTAACGAACCGCGAACTCATAGCAATGGCCGTATAATTGCTAATGAACGGGTTGTCAGTTTTCGACAAACACATCAAAGATGGTGGGTAGTAAATCTTTTAATTAAAAACAAATCAAACAGATACAAATCAACGGTTATGTTCTCAATTTAATATTTTATTTATACATTTAATTGAAAAAGTTATGAAATATTAATTTGAGAACATAAAAGTAACTTTTATATCAGGCCTGTAAATTAATGTTTTTGCCAATGTCGTGGTTGATGCACCTTTTTTTAATTTTGTACCTAGGGCGTTCAAGTATTACGTAACGCAATTTGGGGGGCTCGTGAAACGTTACGATGCGTTATAGGGGCGGGAGGGGATCTTTATTAAAATAGGTTACGTAACATTGTTTCTAAAAAAATATTATTGAGTAAATTATAAAAACTTTTTTACAAAAAAAGAACCGACTTCCAAAAACCACTACAAAGTGAAAAATAACTAATTTCGGAAGTCGGTGTCTTTGGTTTTGTATATTCATTTTTGACACCGACTTCCGAAATTAGTTATTTTTCACTTTGTAGTGGTTTTTGGAAGTCGGTTCTTTTTTTGTAAAAAAGTTTTTATTTTACACTTTTTAGTTGTTAAAAGTAATACCTATGTATCAGTTGTATCCGGTCAGACTGGAAGCTCAGGCAAATATAGTTCGAAACGACGTAATTTTGTTTACTTTAATTTTTGCCCGTAAGTATTCCCTCAACTCCCTATGGTCTTCATCGTCAAATTTACTGTAGACCATTAGTTTAACCCAATGGGTGCAAAGGTCTCATCAATATAAATGAATTGAGTCCAAATGCGAGGTAGCTACTATAAATCGTTTAGGAGTTCCCTGAACTGACCTTTGTCATCATCATCAGCTCCCTAATAACAGTTATCTAGGTGTAAGGTTCTTGTCAATACAAATTATTCAAGCACAAACACAAGGTAGCTGCTGTGAATTGTTGAGGAGTTCCTTCGACTGTCTCCCGGCTCCATCATCAGATCTACTCCAGATCTTTATTTAATTGTAGTGCTTTAAAATACTTAATGAAAATGCTAAGAAATGCACTAGTCGACCCCGCATTTTTTGAAAGTTTCCCTTGTATTCTCTGGTCTTTCACCATCAAACCCTGATATCCTAATCATGGGACCACCTTGGGAACGTCTTCTTTCCAACAGAAAAAAAATTTATCAAAATCGGTTCATAAACGACGAAGTTATGCGTGAACAAACATTAAAAAAAAAGCATATATACGGTCGAATTGAGTAACCTCCTCCTTTTTGAAATCGGTTAAAAACTATACCAAGTGTAAAAACTATTACATAACTTTTTACGACTTGAGGATAAAATTGATCACTTGACTGTTACGTAACGTTTAGAGAAGGGGAGGGGGTACAGATAAACGTTACGGTTCGTTACAAGGGAGGAAGGGGGTCAAAAATCTTCAAAAATTGCGTTACGTAATACTTAAACGCTCCTCTACATATTTCCAAGGGCCCAAGTCTGCTATGCCATTGTCATTGTGCTAAAAGTTCGTAATCTGCTAAATTCATAATGATCGGTCAACCATCTCATAATGGAATAGTGATAATATGACATTGCCGTATTGCTATTATCATAAGACCCGTTAGTAAAAATGATTTTCTAAAAATTACTACTCAATTTGAACATTTACTAATATGGAATGGTGTCAGTGATTGACCACTAGAAAGTCGTACCTAATTTGTTTTTAAATTATGAAACTTGACAAAATCGGTACACTATGAGATCACTAATCCACAATTTTGACACTATTGTAGGCCCCAAGTAGACCCCCTTCATAAACGCTGCTTAAAATAACTAGTGATTAGCGATTCTTTAAGGCGGTTCCAGGGGAAAAACACACCGCAGGCCGTTTTTATGTAGTTTTTCGGAGCTATCTACTCTTTATCCAAAAGAAATATCAACTTATTAAAAATACATAAATTTTCTCCATAATCTTGGCTCCAAAATTGTAGATTTTTTTTTTTTACTAAGCTTAATGTTTAAATAATTCCTTCACAACGAAACCTCTGACAAGAGAAATAATTATCAAAAACGTGCATCACCTCGAAAAGTAAGCATTACTTAGATTGCGTTCTTACACTAATGGATAGGCAATTTTATGACGAACATTATTGTAGACATATTTTTTTAAAACGACCAAAACAAAAAATTTATTCAGCAATCTGAGCGTATTCCCCATCATTTCTCTTGCCCGAGCTATTGTGATTCAGTATGCCACAAGCTCTCGAAGGGGGAACCCGTGTCGTTCGTCATCGCGCGGTCCGCTAGCATAGCGGTCGGCGCGTGAGCGAGAAAGCATCTGCTTGCCCGCTCACGCACCGCATGTCGCATAGAGTATATCTATCATAAAGTGTCTCTGTTATTGATGTTCATTTTGGTGTTCGTTTTTTTAACCGATTTCAAAAGGGAGGAGGTTTTAAGTTTTTTATGTTTGTTTGCGGATAACTTTACTATAATATGGGTAACTATATTAGGGTATTTGACTAAAAAAAACTAATTAGTCCATCATTCAGATTATAGAAAAATATTGGATAGGTTTATTATATACGTTTTACATTTCGTATATTTTGTTTTATCAAATCAATAAAAATTGACAAATATAATAGGCATCAGAGATCAGGAGTGATGGCTGGTGACGTCACTGGCCGCTAAAAAGTGTAGCGTGCAGTGACGTCACACGAGTTTTCAAAGCACTGTGTCGTCTTCATTTTTTGTTTATATGAAAGAAGAAAAAAATATGTGTCTAGTATTTTTTGGGTAGGCCCCCGACAAGGTGGACCGACGACCTGGTGAAGGTCGCGGGAAACCGCTGGATGCGGGAGGCGCAGGACCGGTCGTCGTGGAGAACCTTGGGGGAGGCCTATATCTAGCAGTGGACGTCTTTCGGCTGAAATGAGGATGATGATGATGATGATGATGAGTATTTTTTGGAAATCTGACTGACGGACTAATTAGGTTTTTTTAGTCAAATACCCTATTGAAAGTCGTGGTGGCCTAGTGGTTAAAATACCAGCCTCTCAAGTATGAGTGCGCGGGTTCGATTCCAGGTCAGGCAAGTACCAATGTAACTTTTCTAAAAGTTATATGTACTTTCTAAGTATATCTTGGACACCAATGACTGAAGGTGAAGGAAAACATCTTGAGGAAACCTGGACTTCTGGAAGTCTGAAATCGCCAACCCGCATTGAGCAAGCGTGGTGATTACGCTCAATCCTTTTCTGTATGAGAGGAGACCTAAGCCCAGCAGTGGGACTGTAAAAGGTTGATGTTGATGACCCTATTGCATAAGTTGATAAAAGCTTTACCGCGGCAGTTCCCGAGTGCCACATGTTTTTTTTTTTTTAATTAGAAAGATTATATCTTCAAGGTAGTCTCATGTTAAGGAAATTAGGGTCTGATGATGGAAGACTAAGGAAACCTAGGAGAAATTTAAAAAATCATAGGGGCGCCTAGGGCATTTCTATGTTTTTTTCATTAAGTGTTTTAACGCATTACAATTTAGTAAAGTTCGGAGTTGATGATGGAGCCGGGAGACAGCCGAGGGATCTCCTTAACGATTCACATCAGCTGCCTCGTGTTTGTGCTTAATAAATTTATATTGATAAGAACTTTACACCTAAATGAGTTGTGATTGTCATTAAAGCTCTGATGATGAAGACAAAGGCCAGTTAAGGGAACTCCTCAAAGGTTTACAATAGTTATCTTGTGTTTGGACTTAATTCATTTATATTGATGAAAACTTTACACCCATATAGGTTTAAATGAACGTCTGCAATAGATCTGATGATGAAGACCATAAACAGTCGACGGAATTCCTCAACAATTTACAACACTGTACTTTAACATAGTAATCTCATCAATTAAAATCAAGAGACTGAATTTAAGTTGTGTTATTTCATTGCGTTATTTCTAGAAATGCTCATACTTTCATTGTGGTTTTATAGGAATTAAAGCAAACGAAATACGTCGTTTGCTTGCAGGCCTTTTCCAAATATGTTGCCGTCAGCGTCCAGTCTGACCGGATATTGTATTAGTCAGATGTTTATTATTTTTCTGCAAAAGGACGCTTTGTATAAATAATATTATAGTATATGTATTTGTTTTTTAAGCGACTTCAAAAAGGAGGAGGCCTTTTTTTTTCTATGTTTGTTCGCGCATAACTTCGTCGTTTATGAACCGATTTTGATAATTCTTTTTCTGTTCGAAAGAAGACGTTCCCAAGGTGGCCCCATGATAAGGATATCAGGGTTTGATGGTGGAAGACCAGAGAAAACAAGGGGAACTTTTAAAAATTGCAGGGGGGACTAGTGCATTTCTTAAAATTTTCATTAAGTATTTTAAAGCACTACAATTTAATAAAGGTCTGGAGTAGATCTGATGATAGAGCCGGGAGACAGTCGAAGGAACTCCTTAACAATTCACAGCAGCTACCTTGTGTTTGGGCTCGATTAATTTGTATTGATAAGAACTTTACACCTAGATAGGTTGTCACTGTCATAAGAGCTCTGATGATGAAGACAAAGGCCAGTTCCGGGAACTCCTCAACGGTTTACAGTAGCTACTTTGTGGTTGGACTTCATTCATTTATATTGATGAGACCTTTGCACCCATTGGGTTAAAATAATGGTCTGCAGTAAATTTGATGATGAAGACCATAGGCAGTTGAGGGAAAATTAAAGTAAACAAAATTACGTCGTTTCCCAACTATATTTGCGTCAGCTTCCAGTCTGAGCAGACGCAACTGAATACATAGTACTTTTAACAACTAAAAAGTGTAAAATAAAAACTTTTTTACAAAAAAACAACCGCCTTCCAAAAACCACTTCTTCTTCTTCAGCCTATAGATGTCCACTGCTGGACAAAGGCCTCCCCCAAGGTTTTCCACGCTGACCGGTCTTGTGCTGCCCGCATCCATCGGCTTCCCGCGACCTTCACCAGGTCATCGGTCCACCTTGTTGGGGTCCTCCCTACGCTGCGTCTTCCAGTACGTGGCCGCCGCTCCAGAACCTTACTGCCCCATCGGCCATCGGTTCTACGAGCAATGTGCCCTGCCCACTGCCACTTAAGTTTAGCGACTCGCAGAGCTATGTCAGTGACTTTGGTTCTTCTGCGGATCTCCTCATTTCTGATTCGATCACGCAGAGAAACTCCTAGCATAGCTCTTTCCATTGCCCTTTGTGTGACTCTGAGCCTTCGTATGAGGCCCATTGTGAGCGACCACGTTTCAGTTCCGTAAGTCATCACCGGCAACACACACTGGTCAAAGACTTTAGTCTTGAGACACTGTGGTATCTTGGACGACGAGAAGATGTAGCGTAGGTTCCCGAACGCTGCCCAACCGAGCTGGATTCACCGAGACACCTCTTTCTCGAAGTTGGACCTACCTAGTTGGACTGTTTGTCCCAGGTATACATACTCGTCAACAACTTCGAGTGCAGAGCAACCAACTACAATTGAAGTGGGTGCGACATGAGAGTTCGACATGATCTTCGTCTTATCCATGTTCATTTTTAGACCCACTTGCTGGGAAGCTCTGCTGAGGTCATTGAGCATTTTGCCCAAGTCTTCCAGGGTCTCAGCCATGACCACGATATCATCTGCGAAACGGAGATTAGTGATGTACTCGCCGTTGATGTTGATGCCAAGTCCTTTCCAGTCCAGGAGCTTGAAGACATCTTCCAACGCAGTAGTGAACAATTTAGGAGATATGACATCTCCTTGTCTCACTCCACGCTGCAGTTGGATCGGTTTCGAGTCCTGATCCTGGAGAAGGACTGACATGGTGGTTTTTGTACAAACACTTTATCACCTCAATGTATCGATGGTCAATTTGGCACCGCTGGAGAGATTGTAGCACCGCCCAAGTCTCGATCGAATCGAAGGCCTTCTCATAGTCCACAAACGCCAAGCATAGTGGTTTGTTATACTCCTCGGACTTCTGTATAACTTGCCGTAGCGTATGAATATGGTCTATGGTGCTAAAGCCTTTCCGGAAGCCTGCTTATTCGGGAGGCTGGAAGTCGCCGAACCTGCGAGCGAGACGATTCGTGATGACCTTAGAAAACAGCTTGTAGACATGGCGCAGGAGGAATATCGGTCTGTAGTTTTTCAGGTTTTTATTGTCACCTTTTTTGAAAAACAAAACCACCACGCTCCTGTGCCACGCCTTAGGCGTTTCGCCTTTAAGAATGACGGAATTAAATAGCTTCTGAAGCGCTTTAAGACCCGGTTTGCCACCCGCTTTCAGAAGCTCAGCCGTAATTCCATCATCTCCAGCCGCCTTATCGTTCTTAAGCTGTTTCAGGGCCATACCAATCTCGTACAGGCTGACGTCCGGGATATCGTCGGTGTAGTGTCGGGTTAGTCTGGCTCTAGGATCATTAGCCAGGCTTACAACAGGTGCGTGTGTTGATGTGTATAACTCTCCGTAGAATTTCTCAATCTCACCCAAAAGCTCGGGCTTGCAAGTGACGATCCTACCATCCCCAGTCTTCAGCTTCGCAAGTAGACTCTGTCCAACAGACAATTCTCGTGCGAACACTTTGGAGCCTTTGTTCCGCTCGATAGCCTCTTTAATACAATTTGTATTAAATTGGCGCATATCGCGAGTCAGAGACTTTGAGATTTGTCTGTTAAGGCATCTGATACGCGAAGCGTCATCAGGGGATTTTAAGATCACCTCCCGTCTTGCTTCCATTAGCCGACGGGTGGGACCGGAGATCTTCTTCTGTCCTTTTGAACGGAGGGTTTTGTAGAACTTAGACCCTTCCGTTTGGAGAGTTTCCACAAACCTATTGTTGTAGTCGTCCACATCTACGCATTCACCGAGGCATTCGAAGCGGTTTTGTAGTTCGATCTGAAAGCTCTCGGGGTTTTGGAGTTGTGTTGACGCTGGACGGAGCGTAGACTTCATAAGTCGAGAGCGTTCGAGCCTAATGTTCGGGTTCAAGATGTCTCTAACAATATGGTGATCACTCCCGGTTTTAACCGCATGGATCACGGAGACATCGTTGAACACTTGCCTTCTCGTTGACATTATGAAGTCTATCTCGTTTTTGGTCTGACCATCGGGGCTGAGCCAGGTCCACTTGCGGTGCAATGGTTTCCTGAAAAAAGAATTCATCGCAAAGAGTCCTTCCTTTTCCATGAAATCCACTAGCATCTGACCTCTGGGATTCCGATTTCCAACTCCAAATTGCCCCACTTTCGTCTCGTCCGCCTCTCGCATGCCCAGTTTTGCGTTAAAGTCCCCCATGACAACGGTGTAGTGGGTTTTGGTGGAATGTATGGCTCTACTGACGTCCTCATACATAACCTCCTCGTCAGAGTGTTTAGACGTCGTGGCGTAGACCTGTATAATCTTTAACGAATATCGTTTTGTTATTCTGAGTACAAGGTACGCCACCCGAGTCGAAAAGCTCTCGACTTTAACAACGTTGTTCACGAGGGACTTGTGGACAATAAATCCGACGCCACCCTGGGACAGCTGGTCGCCTTCCCGGAAATAGAGCAGGTTGCCAGACTTCAGGATTATCGAGTCCTCTCCCTCTCTTCGGACTTCAGATAACCCCACAATGTCCCAGCGCAACCGGCTCAGTTCTTCCTACAGTTCGACAATCTTCTCATCGGTCCGTAGTGTGCGCGTGTTAAATGTTGCCCGGGCCAAAAGTCGTCGTTGGTGATGGTAGCCGGATCTCTGCCGGAGATTCTTAGCACCCCTTGCTCCGCCGTAACCGAGTCCGCTACCGTAGACTGGCATAGCGGAGCTGCCGGGGACTAGGGGCCTAGGCTGTATCGTGTGCATCATTGGGGGGGGTTACCATAATCCCCACGCTTGGCAGGCGGGTTGGGATCGCAGTGATTTGATATTACACAGGAGAAGCGCTGCTGCCCGCTTCCCTGGTGATTTCCCTTAGTCGCCTCTTACGACACCCACGGGAGGATATGGGTTGGTACTATTCTAGGCCCGGTACCACACGGGGTAACCACTACAAAGTGAAAAATAACTAATTTCGGAAGTTGGTGTCTTTGGTTTTGAATATTAGTTTTTTGACACCGACTTCCGAAATTAGTTAGTTTTTCACTTTGTAGTGGTTTTTGGAAGTCGGTTGTTTTTTTGTAAAAAAGTTTTTAATTTTTATACGATAGTTTTATTTTTTACAATTTACGTATTGTTTTTGTTTTATTAAATGAGAATAATAATATAATTTCAGTCTTGCCTGAGCCCAAAAAAAAACATCAAATCTTTTTTTTATGTAGGTTTCCTGTCTGCAGAAATTTATTTGACCCTGATTACGTTTTCCCTTAAAATAATAAATAATGATAAATTAACCTTTAATATATTATTTTTCTATTCCTTTGACCATCTGACTTAGCTAACTTTCAATCTACAAAACTAACTTCCAACCCTGAAGTTACAGTCATAACATATTTAGTTGTAAAGGTCTAATCAATACAAATTAAGTAAGCCCAAACACATGAGAGTTGCTTCCGATGTGGATTCCCTTGATTCTCTGTCAACTCCATCATCAGGTCAGGCCCAAATCTTCACGGTTTTATATCATCCGATATAAATACCAGTATCAAGTTTTCATCCGAAGCGTGCCTACAATTTTAGATAATTGGCCTAAATTTCTTAGAATGTCCATTATCGACACTGACGTGGTAACAATGAGATTACATAGGCAGCATACTCTTTCATATAAAAAAAGAATGGTCAAAATCGGTTCATTAACGATAAAGTTATCAGCGAGCACACATAAATTGAATTGAGAACCACACTTTTGGGAAGTCGGTTAAAAAATAAAATACCCAAAATTTTTATTATGAAGTATCGTCAACATTCGTTTCAGTCTATAATAACCAAAAGTATTTGGGCGCACCAATAAACAAAAATAAAAGTGCCATGTCTGTTACTTCTGTGGTCTATGAATTTAACTTGTATTTGTAAGTACTTCGTCCGCCAGACGGCGCTAGTAATATTTTGCGAAGTATTGTAGAGGTGGGGCGCGGTGAAGAGGGAGCAAATTCTCGAGGTCATTTGGTGAGGGTGCGACCTTAACCATACATTTTTGACCTTATAACGTCACCTAACTTTAATCACCCTTTATGAATAAACGCCACAGAGTTTAAAGGG
Organism: Sesamia nonagrioides; assembly: GCA_017933935.1. Lineage (NCBI taxonomy): Eukaryota > Metazoa > Arthropoda > Insecta > Lepidoptera > Noctuidae > Sesamia > Sesamia nonagrioides. The sequence goes on from JADWQK010000006.1 coordinate 1,661,954, forward strand.
TTTATTCATAAACTATGATTAAAGTTAAGTGACTTGCAAACGTCTAAAATGTATGTTTAAACAATCGCTAATCACTAGTTAACTTTAAGCAGCGTTTATGAATAAGGAGAAGAATGTACAGTTGCATAAAGGATTATGCAACTGTACATTCTCCCCCTTATTCCCCTAGAGAAGATAGGAATCTTCTCCATCTGTTTTTAATGTAACCTTCATTCGTTACAAAAATAAATGATTTCATTATTAATATGAATTTGCCATTTAATGGCTAAATTTTTAATGTAGGTAAATGTGTCCGCGGCCCTTTCACCTATCCATATATTATGGATCGTACCTGTGCTGGACAGCCCTGCCACCTCATCGGCGAACACATTTTTGTCAAATGATGGCGACTAGTTGGGATCTTTTGGACCGAACGGACCAATGGGCAGTCCAAACGATCCCAAGTGATCCCAACTAGTCGCAATCATTTGACAAAAATGTGCTTGCCGATTAGGGAGCTGGTTTATTAAATAATAATAATAATATTTATTGGGACAAAAACACATTTTTCACTTTTCGTGTACATTAAAACTGCATTACAAATAGGTAGGTACAATAGGTTTATCCCTGTCCCCTAAACTAGGCTAGGCCTGTATCTTAGGGGGCAGTGTCCAGTTATAGGGTATGCTATACAATATGTAAAGAAAACCCTGTCCGACCCATAAGGATAGCAAAGGTTAGGTAAACACTTGACTAAATATAATATCTAAATAATAATATCTAAATAATAGCATCGTTTAGTTGTGTTGGTCTTGGGTTTAACATTGCATCACCTCGCTCAACTGCCGTCATCCTTCCTATTCCTAAGTTTTTTAAGTGAATAGGCTTAATAAACTAGTGCGCTTTACCATCAACGATTGCATCACTGTTTACCATCAGGCGGGATTGCAGTCAAGCACTAGTTTATAATTATTAAGAAAAATAAAGTAGCATTACTTTAGTAGTAACATTATTTTAACCTTATCTTTCCATAAAACTGTGCAGTAATAAAGACGTTCTATAAAAAAAACTCTGTTATTACATGCTATAGGATTAGGAACTATTAACCATGAAATATCGGACGAGTATGTAGATATTAAATTTTGAGTGTAACAATTTTATAATAACTTTAGTGTTCTAAAAGCTGGTACCGTTAACTTATATGGGTCAGATTCAAACGTTCAAATAAAATAAATTGTATTCAATGAGCCTGCAGTTGCGCACACAGATGGATTTCATTGCCTTGTTCACACCGACTTTGGTACAATTCACAAATACATAGTACATATAATGCTGTGAGAATTTAATTCAAGGCCAATTAATTTAACTTTTCTTTGCGAATATCTGTCGATAAACTTGGTGCTTAAACTTTAACCCACCCATAAATACTGCATAAAGTAAAATGAGACAATCATCTTATCAAAACAAATGGATGGAAGAAAGAATCTACTTCTTCTTGGGTGGGTACGACAGTTTATTTGTCCTGTAAAAATTATCATCATTGTCTGCCGCTCAAGAACGGGTGGGGCTTATTAGACTCTCAAGCGCCGCGCAGATGGATTTGTCCGCGATGAAAGAACGAGGTAAATCATTCATATAAAAATAGTAAATCCATGCAACAACGCACACGACGTATAAATATATAAATATACTGCTGAGGTGTCCAAACATTTTATTGTCGCGGACAGATTGTCCATGATGGACAATCTGTCCGTCCTGCTTAGTGACTAAACCCATAAAATGACAACCTGACTGATTACTACAAAAATTAAAAAACCATATACTTACGTAATCAGCAATGTGATTCTGTATCTCACCGTGAAAACTTTTGGGGAAGCGAGCGTGGAGAGAGCTGTCTTTCCAACTTATGCTATTAGGGATTGACACTACTAACAACTCACTTTAAGGTCTCTTCACCCAACTTTTCATAGCGAGAGACCAACCAACTGTTCACCAACCAACTTTCAGAGCAATTCATGACTGCTCTCAAAACTTATCTTCTTTTTCTTCTCAGCCTATAGGGGTCCACTGCTGTACAAAGGCCTCCCCAAGGCTTTTATTCCATTGGGGGGCATTGCCATAATCCCCACGCTTGGCAGGCGGGTTGAGGATCGCAGTAGTTTGTTATTCCATAGGAGAAGCGTTGCTGCCCGCTTCCCTGGTGGGAGTTCTCACCGCCGGGAGGATATGGGTTGGTACTATTCTAGGCCCGGTACCACGGGGGACAAAAACTCAAAACGATTAAATAAAATTTTGTGAGGAAACCGGCATGTCCTAGAACCAAAAATTCTAAGACATGTGACATCCCGCATTGGCGGGCTGGTGGATCACACTCTCTCACTCTCTCGTTCAATAGCGAGAGAGTGAGAGAGTGTGGACCGTAATTCAATAAGCATATTGAATTACGGCCCTCACTCTCTCAAAGCCAAAGTCTCAACAATGGAAACATTATTTATAAACTGCGCTATTTAACTGTTAGCTACAGACAAAGATTAATAATATTCCGATTGCGAGTGGTCATGGCAACGAATGGCCAATAGCTACTGAAAACACTTAAATAATTATCCTCGAAAACTATTTAGACATCCAATTCGCCACACTCTGCACCTCCGAGATAAGCTGTATTAGACATCAACGCGTTCGACCATTCATATAATCTTTCAAACTCAGTCGACCAATCAAACGCCTGCTGAAAAACTAATCCAACCAATCAAAAGTGTTCTGGCAAACTAATTATAATTAGCAACGCTGCTTCGAGGAACCGTGGAGAATGCTTAATATCCGGTCACCCACCTACTAATAAAGCACATTGATTGACAGTGTCGAAGTTTTTATTATCTAATTTAAAATATGGCCAGAAAGTACAGCGGAATATATGTAATTATATATTGAACAAAAAATTAATTGTATAACCGTTAATAGTCGTTAGTAATAACAATATCTATTTAATTATTGTTTCGCACTTTAATCATAACGCTACCACAGATTTAAAAAAAATCTTTCCTCTCTGTGTGCATAAGAAGTCTAACTACAACATCATCATCCCAGCGTTAATCCCAGTCGCATCCGAAGCCTTTTCAGCTTTGGAGTCTGAGGTCCGCTTTACCAGTCCAACTGCTGATATGGCTTAACTTCGACATTTTCCGTGAAGCGACTGCCGTCTGACCTCCACAACCCGAAGGCGACATCGAAGTATTGCAGTTAGACCAATTGTTGGACTTTTGAGGGCTCCAACAACCCGTAACGACTGCCACTAGATGTTCGTATGGCAACCAGGACCAACGGCTTAACGTGCTTTCCGAGGCACGACCAGACCAGTGCAAATATTCATATTCATGCGTACAAATACTTGCACTGTGCGGGGATCGAACCCGCGCCACCTTGCGCAGCGGCCGCGTCCGCTACCGCTACGCCACGGAGGCTGTCAAGAAGTCTAACTACAACAATTCGATATAAAAAAAAGATCTTGCTAAGAAAATCTAATTATTTTTTAATCATTACTTTAATCAGTTAAACTGCGCGTAATTATAATACCAGTAAAACCGCTCGCTTGAGCCTCGTTACTCAAGATCTTCCCTAACAGTATAATTTCATAGTCCTGCCATTTATATAAGGCTCATTAATGCAAATGCTAACTAGATTATTAGGAATGCTCTGAGATAACATTTGTGCACACATAAAGTACAATGAACTGCATATAGGCCATATATATGAACCTGCATACAGCTACCATATTTATAGGTACATACATTATAAATATTAACAATGTGCGCGTGAGTCGTGACCGGGTCACGGTGTCACATGAATTGCTAGCCCGTGAATACTTAATGTGTAATTAAACTCGTTTTAATGTCATCCATTTGGAGGTTGGACAAAGCAAGGTATGCAGGAATAAACTGTGTAAGTAGGACTGACTTGTGTAGTAGACTTTGGAGTCTGGGGTCTGCTTTACCAGTCTGACTGGCTGCTGACTGCTGATTTTGGCTAAACTTCGATATTTTCCGTGAAGCGACTGCCTTCTGACCTTCACAACCCGGAGGCGATATCGAAGCATTGCAGTTAGACCAATTGTTAGACTTTTGAGGGCTTCAACAACCCGTAACGACTGCCACTAGATGTTCGTATGGCAACCGGGACCAACGGCTTAACGTGTTTTCCGAGGCACGACCAGATCAGTGCAAATACTCATATTCATGCATACAAATATTTGCACTATTTATACTATCCACACTAATCCATACTAATATTATAAATGCGAAAGTAACTCTGTATGTCTGTCTGTTTGTTACGCTTTCCCGCTTAAACCTCTCAACCGATTTTGATGAAATTTGGCACAGACAATCTTTAGACCCTGATAAAGGACATAGGCTATCTTTTATTCCCGACGGAAATCTAAAAAGCGCGATATAACCGAATTGGGGCGGAAAGCTAGTAATAAATAAAGATTTAAAAAATACAAACTATCCTTACTAGTACAAAACAGTGTTTATCGATTGTTAGACTAAACACCTTTTAAACACGACATTATTATTTATGATTTGACATAACACTGACACACTGTTAAATAGTGTGTAAGTTTATGTGGTAATACATGACATGTTCATATGAACTTTGACGATACAATGACATTAGACACACGTTGGTTTAAGTTTTTGGGGTTTGTGTAAGAATTTAAGATAATTTAATTAATTTTTCTAGCTGCACTAAAATTCTTATTTGTTTTATTTTATTAGGTTCACCAACAATTGATTACACAAAAACAACCGAATAATACATTGCCAAAGCTAAAACAACAGTGCATCAATTCTTATAGATAAACACAACATGCAAACGACAAATGAAATATAGAGATAAGCTAACTTACTTAACAATAAGCGCTAATATCGTTAACTTTGGAATGAGATTCCGACTAAAAATAAAAAAGAAAAAATATGTAAACTAAAATTTGTTAAACCTTCAAATGGTCGTTTAATGCCATGGTTTTTTTTAAATAATTAAACAAATAATAAAACAATAATAATAATAATAATTTAACATATTAGGTACTTACCTAACAAATGTGTTATTTTTCTTCATATAAATACAATGTGCGGCATTGTTTCAGGACCGCAGGTGGCCTGGTGAAGGGCGAAATGCGCAGGAGTGGCAGCATGTAGCTGGTACGCGAGTTTCGCTGTACGCCGCATACTACGATGAGCGAGCTCCACAGCGCTACGTGCGAATTCTCGCTACCTTTCACGGTATAGAGGCTTACATTTTTTACTTCATAAACAAAGAAAAATAGTAGTAAATACAGAAAAAACGGATATATTAATTAGAAAAAGAAACACAAAATAAATGCCCAGAAGTTGACTATGATGGTCAAAATTTAATTCTCTTAAAATTATTCGGTAAACATCGCACAAAATGTTGGAGACGAAAGATTTTAACAAACTTGACTTGCAGCGCCATCTTTCGAGCTCAATGGTAAACTAAGCTTTCGTTGAATACATTTTCCTAACAATTATCTAAAATTAGACTATCTAATATAAACTGGACGGATATTAAAACATAAATAATTACTACCCCTATACTTAACCACTGACTCAGCCAGTTAGATAGTATCAGCTATCCACCACTTAAATACTAAGTTGCAAAATGCAAGTCTATAACTTATATGGAGCGTCTAATTTGTGCTAGTCTTCCTCTAACATTGTATGACCGCAGCAGAACATTAGCGCCTTCATAATTGACAGGACATCGTAACATGCAAAGGGTTAATGACACTAAATTAAAAGTTACGTACTTTATATGAATTATTCAAGTTCCACGCGTCGCCATTTTTTCGAAACTAGTCTTTATAATCGTAGTAAAAAAACTGGTTTACTACAACTTGTAATCAGGCTCACATGCTAAACGTAGCAGATATTAGATACATAAAAGCATACATATATAAATGAACTCAAAATAAATCTAAATAAGCTCACAAACCACTAAGGACATCATATGTGTTCTGACCATATTTGTTAAGTTTGCTGTTTTCCATCAGATTTTGCATTCCTTCTCGTTTACAAGATGCTATCTCGTTTCGCCCCACGTAAATGCATCGTGAATTTCGGGCTTTTTAATTTTATAACAGAAACTTAATCAGCAATTAAGTTGTATTAAAATTTTGTTTGTGCGAATCGCACGCGCGTCGCCGCGAGCGCTCCCGTCCTCCAGTCCTGCTATGCCAAGCTCGGACAAGTGTAATTATGTTCTTCCTACTCAGACGTTCCTCGCTAACGATTATATGAATTTACCCTAAACGCATATTGAAATATGCAAACAACTCTAGTTTCTTGAGAAACAATTTAAAAATAAATTTATCTACATAAAATTTTATGACATAAACATCGCAAATTGTCCGATATGTTCATATCAGACAATGTAGAATTTATTTAACACATCCCATAATTTTACACCCTGGGCGTTTTTTACTTCATAACGTCTTATTTTCTTTTACAAAAACATTAAATTTTACAAGCTTAAACTGTCCCCTATAATCCACATTTATATGAATACTATCAAAATCCTCCCAGTAATTCTCAGAATCAGCTCGAATAGCTTTTTCTGCCTCGCCCACTTTTACAGAAAAAATAAATAAAGGCAAGGTAAACAAAATAATCTCGGTCAATAAAGACATCAGGGAAATCTCAAGTACTGATAAACCAACGCCATAATTACCAGAGTCCGTGATAGCCGATCGCGAATCCTTATTTTCTCTACATACAAAACAAAAAGCTGCAACGTTCGCAACTTAATCAGGAGAGGAGATTTTTTTCTTGTAAGATGTGTGTGACAATAAGTCGGGTTGGATGTCTCATTAAATTTGTGCTAGTATTAAGTATAGTTTGTAGATGTATTTTTGTAACACACTAAAGGATTTAGAGTAACAAAAGCTTGGATGGAAAGTGCGCGGCCCGATAAGCTCACACTCATTTGTCACTGGAGGCGAGCGTACGCGTCGTGTAAATTCCTTCCCGGCCGAGATAAACCCACCCAACTCCTATGTTGTGGTGAGGAATGAGAGACGGATTAAACACAGGCTCTTCCCGCTGCCTTTCGCTTTTACGTTTTGTATTTGGTTTGGTAAGATTGTTTGTCGATTTTATAGCTCCCTTTTGCGGTTAAAAATAACCGTGCCCAGTGAATGCAGTTGCCTTTCAATGGACTTGTTATTTAACTCTTTCATTTTCAATTACTTTGCAATATTAATCTTTTAGGAAAGTCATATGTATTAGGTCCATGATGAGTTTTAGACGTGTTGAACCTATTAACATGTGTGACGTACATTGAGATATCTACTCCGTTATACAACGGTACCTTCATGATAGCATTATCATTATTGTCTCCTACAACCTCTAAACTTAAGAGACTTAGAGGTAGTCTAAATTAAAAACAAAAACTCTAAAAACCCATCCACCCACAAAAACGTTAGTACATACAATAAAAAATGAATTGCTTTCGTCGCCATCTTCACCAGAAAGGCGTGCCATCCTGATCAGGCAAGTCTGTAATTGAAGCACCGTTTTAATGACAGTTCCTCGCAAAGCACCGCAAGTGTACCCGAGGAAATCATTCCAACAAATTACTATTATATAAGTCCAAGTAATGGAGTTTCTCTATATAAATTATGAGTGTCGGGAAGATGCTTGGAACGGTGCCGGCGAGCACTTTCCGTTCACTTACTTCTCACTTAACTGTAGGAATATTTTTATTTTCTCAAACAATCATTACACTTACCTCAGTTTTTTTTTTTGCCTTAAAATTAATTATAGAGACCATGTTTTCTAGTTCGTTATATTTTAATAATATTTGTATGTATCTCTTTCACAGGACGTAATTACTCAACGGAGGATACACTATTCTGTCAAACACGTTCGAGAAACGGAGATTTAATTGAAGATATGGTCGAAGTCGTAGCAGCGAAGCCTTTGGAAATATGGTGGCATAAGTGGGATATTACTTTATCAGAAGTTGATACCCCGTTGCTACTGTCGTGTCCTCTAACAGAACCGTTGTATGGACCTTCAGTGGTGTCAATTGTAACAGAACCTTGTAATGACCCTACGAATGCGTTCCGTTTGAAACCCGATAAAGAAAATAACAAAACAAGAACATTCACAGTTTGTGTCAAAGACATGAAGTTTGATAAAGATATATCACAAAGCTTAGTTGAATGGATCGAAATCAACAAAATACTTGGTGTAGATTTAATAGATATGTATGTAGATGAAGTCACAGAAGAAACAAAAAGAGTTCTACTACACTATAAAGATGAGGGTCTTATTAGACTATTCCATGTTCCTATTAAGCATAAGTCAGAAAGGTCTCTTTGGCAACAAAGAAGAGATCATATTATAACTTATAACGATTGTTTGTATAGAAATATAAAAGAATCTGAGTATATTGTGCCACTGGATATTGACGAAGTAGTTTTGCCAAAAATTGCAGATACGTGGCCAGAGTTACTCAAACGTCTTAATAAATACGGCTGGAAGTCTTCAGAACGTTCCTCTATAATGATACAAAATGTATTTTTCTTTGACTTCATGCAAAACATTGACAAAAACAGTATGGATGGTAGTGGAGTAAAGAGCAAAATATACGTCAAAAGAGACGATGTACGAATAAGAAAATCTATAAATGTAGAAATAGATGAAATAGAATTAATATTAGATTCAAATAATTTAAGCAATGAAGTCATAGATGATAATGAAGAAGATGAAGTACTAAATGAGAAATACAAATCTAGATGTGGTAGTGAATTACCTACTCCTAAATTAGCCAGACATATAATAAGTTCGGCGGTGATCAGTCCTATAGGATACTACACCAAGAGTTGGATGTTAACTAAAAAAGTTTTAACAGCATTCAACCATTACCCTTTGAGGAGCCTCGGGGCTTCAGGGTCCGTTGGTTGGTCAGCACCCTTTAGTGAAGTGCAACTCAATCATTATAAGGTGAGAATAGAATTATATACTATATTACTCTAGACTATTTATAAGATAAGTGGGATATAACTTTGCTAATTTCTCCACACTTGTGGGAAGCTAGCGTAGATAAAAGTCCCTGGATTTATATATCGAAGGTAGTTAGTTATGCGGATGTAATTAGCATTACATCCGCATACATTTCTGATGTTTTCATACACTCGGGCAAGGTTTGTGATTATTTCGAAAACCCTTAAATAAGCATATTACATAATAGCTTTTGACCGAACCCTGAAATGCTTTATTTTCTTATCTAATTCAAATTCAGTGATTTTAATACATGCGGTCATCATGGTCAAAATGTTCTAAAATCTATTCCTTGTATATGCAAAAGGAAACTACTATTCAAATTATTCTAGCTTTAGTGGTTTAATTTCTATGTTGAATGCAAGTCGGTACAATATTTGTAAAGGGTACAAAAGAAACTTTTATTTATTCTTATTTATTCAAGTTTTCCTCACAAAAGCGGACTTAATGCCTATGCATTCACCACTACCAATCAACCAAAATTCTATTCCTCTGTACTACTGCTAATCCGTTCTCGAGATCCATGGTTCAGCCCAAACAGTTCCAACATTGTTTTTACCAGTGTCCACAAATAGGTAACTGTACTGCTAATACCGAGGGATATTTAGCTCACGTTTTCAAATATGTCTCTAATAAATAAGGGGCATGTTGTGAAGTTATAATCACGTTTGCAGGAGTCGTGCAACACGACGGTGGTGGTCGAGTGCGCGAGGTACGGGCGGCGCGCGCGTGTCGACCGCTCCGCGCTGCGCTTGCGTCGCCGACTCACGCGCGCCCTCGCTGACGCCGTCTGCACCGGAATAAACGCTATCTGAGAATTATTGTCGTTTCATTTTCGTATTTCATATTTATTCATTTGTTAGCTACCATTGTTTCAAATTGGAACCACTTTCATCTCTGTTAGTTAGCTTTGGAAGTTCTGACACAGCAGCATCATCAATCTTGATATTTAAAAAACCAGTTACAGCTTTTATACAAGGTGATGTTACTTCATGATGAATGGATATAGATTAAGTTGCTCATTAACCATTCCTGATTTTTTTTTATTATTTCACATTCTTACAAAGGCATCTGTAGGAAATTATTTATTTTCTTTAGTTTCGCCGTCGAACTAAACTAGCAACCTAATTGCATAACACATCTTTACTATCAATTTGAATTATTTTGAAGCATATTGCTAATTCATTACTCCATATGTTTGAAAATGAAAAAAGTGTTTGCTCAACAACATAAAAGACGCAATGAATGTTGTTGAATTGTCAAAATGAAACCCATTATTATGTACTGATAGTCTTTTACGCAATCACCTTACATCTCCTTCAATCGCTTTAATCCTAATACATACTAACATACAAATTCAATGCAATGTAGGAACTTTAACTTACATTTATAAACAAACACATAAAATCACTATATAATAACATAAATGTGTACATAAATGAGCTCAGGCACTAAACTCCACACGATCAAATGCATGTATTATGCAAAACGTTGGAAATTCCCAATATGGGAGAATATTTAAAGTATAGAGCTGTACGCCTACGTACGGCACGTGCTCCGGAGTACATGCAAAAAGTTACTTTAATATTTATAAACAGGACTATATGAAGGCATCCGTCAGATGTGAAACACGATTGATGGGACTGTCCCACGGATTGACCATAAACGGACTTCTGTGTTTTGATTTAGATAAATATGGAATGTTGAATGTGGACGTCAAATTTCAGAAACATGAAAGGACATTTCTCTCCTGAACTAAGTTTTTAGTTATAATCTGGTAGGACATAAAGTTGCTATTAATGAGATCATCATCATCATCTCAGCGTTACTCTCAAACTCCCTCCATAATTGAGCGTTGTGAAAACTATCACGTTAGTAAATGACGCCCCCCTCTCGCCCCGGCAGTTTTCCAACATGGCCGGGATCAATAATTTGGCTGGGCAATGACTGTGATGACTCGGACATGCGCAAAAGGTACGCACGCTGGAGTCATCGGCAAAACCTGAACTTGACTTGGCGAAAACGAAAGTTAGGCGAATGTTTCTACACCGTTCTTGGCATACGATACTAACACCGACGGTACTAAGTCACATGGTCTTTATTATTATTTTAGAAACGAGAAAATTTTCAAGTAATTTTTTATATTTTTATGTAAAAATGGTTTATAAGAATACTTTACACATGGAAAATAAAGAATTACATAAGTTTAAAGACGGAGACGATGAAGCTGATGTAAAAGATAAAAAAGAAGGTAATGCAAAGGGTAACGTGGACAAATTCTAGAATGATCCTGAAAAAGATGAAACAGTCGATACGGTTCCCGTAAGTGCGAGCGAGATAATAGATGTCAATTTTATTTTAATAGCGGGCGGCCATTTTGCTCATTACCTATATAATTTTAACGTAATTTTTGAACCCAAAATAAGGGTTTTAAAATATTAAATAATGAAGTAACAACTGTCACATTTGTGATATTTGTTTGTTTTCTCTAGAATTTTGATCAGTACTTATCCGTCATTTCAATATGAAAGGACCGCGTGGAAAACAAAAATGGACATACGCTTTAATTTCTAGTTTATACATATTATTCTATCCTGAGCACTTACCTGAGTGCCGTCTTCTGCACGACGAAATAAGTCTATTTCGTAGTAAAGGTGTAAAATTCTGTAAATCTTCTGTAAAGTCTTCTTCTATATAATCTCCTGTCTTCTCTGTTTCTTCCCTGTTCTTTAGTATTGTCAGTTTATTGTATGTCTGCCCTTTTTATGCCCATTAATTAAACATACTCATATAAAACGTTATAGGTATAGAAATAACGCAAATATTTAACTAAGTCTTAACGTTAATTTTATTTTAATTTTGTACTATTTAACGAAATCTAGAAGTCGTTCAACAGGTAGGTAAACTTGGTAAAATTTAGATTTTTTTTTAATTTTTTGGAGTAATTTTATCTTACCTTTTTTACTTATAATTTAAGGCCAATTTAAGGCACAAGAATTTGTTTTTAGTTTTGCTTATTTGTTTCATCCACCAATATCTGGAGCGGTTGATGAAATTGGTCGAAAGCTTTTCCCAAAACTTATTTGCCAAATATTTCAAATATCACTTAGCCTTAACGTGTAGGTCCAGAGTCTTTCACTAAATTACTTTTCACTAGATATATATAGAGAGTTTTGTATATAAAAATCAATTTAAATTATATTTAAAAGTTCCAAAATTAACCAGTGTTGTTTAAATGTACTCAAAAAACGTAAGATTTAAATTCTCTTTTCTATTGATTCCTTGTAATAACGGTTGATATAAACTTAAAACTTGTTCTATTGCGAAAAAACGTATTTCTTTATCGTCAAATGGCGCCGGCTGTTGATTTGTTTTGCTAGATTCCCCTTAGTTATGAAATCTTAGCTTTCTTCGGTTTCTTGCGCATTTAACTTATTTTAGTCCGCTTCTATGATTCCATGGTCTTCTGCGCGGACTTCCCATAAGATCTTCTCTTCTTCTTCTTTTTTATTTTTGATAGCTGCTTCTCCCGGATGGTCGTTGATGTTTAGTAGCCCTTGTACGACAAATCCGAGTCAAACTGCCTTCAGTTGCCTTAACACTAGTTTTACAGTAAAATGAAACCGGTTATTTAAAAGTCTATAGAGTTCAAGTGTTGCTGAATACTATTGATTACAAATTCACTTAATGCTATTTATTATGATTATGGTGTGTTGTGGAGAAAAATTAAATAGAGTCTATTGCATAAAACTATTTCTGAATGTGTCGGCGGGTGGCAGCGGTGCGTAAGACGCATGCGCGCAAAATTTCGAATTTTGTCACCAAATTTGGTTTTTTTATTTCGATTTTTTGAATTTAGGCCGTTTTTGTATAGTGATGTTAATAATTATTGAGTTTTTTTTAGTAGGTTTTTAATATTTTTTGCGCGGTAGATTTTTGGCGCTGCGTAGGTGGTATACACGCGACACCAGCAGCCTCGCCGGCCACACTGATGGGTAGGTTGCATTGCTGCTGCATCGGCGACCCCTCGGACATTGGGATGAGGGCCTCCTGCCACCCACCTCACCCCTGATGACTCGCGTACCTCGAAATCATCAAATAATGATTTTACGTGTTTATTATAAAACTCAACGCGCTTGCTTGTGTGTGTGAGTTATCTAGGATATTCTAAGCGCAGTAACTATGTGTGTATGATATTTGTTTGTTATTTGGCCTGTTAGAATAAATTATTTACCTATCATTATATTCATAAAGCGCTTTATGGAAAATGGATCAATAATGTTATGTACTTGTGTATTTGTATCATTGTGTGGTTCTTGAAAACGTATATACATTAAGTATGTATGGCTCGCAGTATATAAGACATGTCATGTTGTATTATATTCATCCTGTTTTACTTACAGGGTAGATAGGAAGGGTGGGTGGGTGTTGTTATTAAAAGAGTTATATGTTTCTGGCTGAAGGCAGAATACCGATGGACGTTTCTCGTCATAACAACGAAAATATCTATAAAAATGACTGCTGAGATTTATTAATATAGAAAAAAGTTGGGTATGACTGTACTTCACTATTCTTCATCAAGTACATGATCTAAATAAACAAGTCTCTACGAAAAAAATACTAGGTCCTGAACCTCAACTTCAATGACCTTTTTAACCACTGAATCTAAGGTACCTTCTAACTCTATCAGTTCTTATAAAACATATTCTAGTAAAACCTTTATAAATTCATTTCTAACCTCAAAACCCATAGTATTTACCCCCAAACGATTCAAAATCATTGACACTACACTCACTGCTAACCCCCTCAAACAGCGAAACTTCACTAATAGAAAATGCAGCCACAACTTTTCAACTGTTGAACCTTTTACTCCATTCAAAATTGTACCCTATACCCGTTACATAAAGGTTGGAAATTGATATTGAACATGTTTAACAAAAAGCTAATCGTATTTTTGCCCGTCACTTTTACCCTTGATGATCGTACATTAGCCTCGAGGTATTGGTCAATGGGATGCGACCTGCTATCAGAATAATATGGTTATGTATGGTATATGATTTTATTTTTCTATGTTTGTAGGGTTGTATATAGTTGTAGAGCCTAATGGTATTGGCCGTGAGTTACAAGTAGTAGATCGAAGGTTCGAATACCATCAGGCACTTACTATACTTTGTGTAAATTATTTGATCACCAATAGCCAAAAGCTTTGAAGACATGTGACCACTACCAACCCGCACTGGGCCAGCGTGGTACGATTACGGTCTACTCCCTCTCAGCGAGAGGAGGCTTGAGTCCCAGGAGTGGGGACATTATAGGATGATTATGTAATTACCTTTGTACAAACACTTTTATACATCAATCTTGGGTATGTCAACCGATGTTTTCCTTCACCGTTTTGAGAACTGTGGTGATGAATTACAAAGCCTGTCGTGGTTAGAACCGACAACCTCTTTCTCCACGCTTTTGCGATAATCATCATCAACCTTTTTTATCGTCTCACTGCCGCACAAGTCTTCTCTCGACATCGTGTTCGTGTATTCCATACCTATATAAAAGCCATTTTCAATAAAGAATAGAGGTAAACAAACCGTTGCTAGGCAACGAGTTGTTTACGCCTATTCTAAAAACACATTTTGACAACCTTTTCTAGATAGATGATTTTCATAAAAGTAATAATCCTACTTCCTACTAATGTAAACAGTTTATTTATGTTTAGAAGAGAAGGTTTGAGCGTAATCCCCAGGCCACGCTTGCTCAATGCGGGTTGGCGATTTCAGACTTAAAGTCCAGGTTTCCTCAAGATATTTTCCTTCACCTTTTAATCAGTAATTAGCGTCCAAGATATACTAGGCTTTTGGGATATTACGATTGAAATAGCTAAACTATCGCAGCATAGGAAATATGTTTTTATTAAAAAGAAAATGCCTTTCATAGGCAGCAAAAGGTACTTAAGAAGGGAAATGGAACTAGAACAATTTGGACAAAAAATAGAAGTCACTGACATAATTCATACGCTGATCTTAATTAGAGTATACCATTTAAAAACTCTGTAGTTTCAAATTCTACATCACGTCATACTATTCCTTATACAACGTGTAACATAAAGGGTATATACATACCAAGGGCATGGCATCTTTAGATTATATCAAACGATATGGGAAGGGTTTCAACTCAAAATAAAATACTCAAAAAATTGATACCAAATTTTCGGTTTCGTGTGTTTCTTAAAATCAAATCATAACAAACGTGGCACCACACTACATACGTTAATAACTACTCGTTACCCGTCACATTACTTGCCAAAATCCGATAAATGTCTTCAATATCTCTGTGCGAGTAGTATGATAGTAGCCTATCACAGGCGGTGTTTTTCCTCATAACTTCCTAACATAAAGAGATAGGATTAAAAAACCCTTCCAATATCGTTTGATATCATGTAAAGATGCCATGCCTTTGTTATGTATATACCCTTTATGTTACACGTTGTATATGTCACTTGTCTGTCTGACATTTGCTATAACTATTTTTACTCGTACTTTTTGTAGTCATTAGTTAAAGGCGAAGGTAGAAAACATGACGTCATACGCGTGTATGAAGGTTGAAGTTTTTTATATTATTCAAATGATTGTTGGTAGTAGTTTAGTATCAAAATGGTTCCGAAAGAACTTGGCGGTGGCTTATTCTCAACTAGCTTTCCGCCCGCGGCTTCGCCCGCGTGGAGTTCGGTTATATCGCGCTTTTTAGATTTCCCTCGGGAACATCAAATTTTTTCGGGATCAAAGGTAGCCTATGTTCTTTCTCAGGGTCTAAAGATTGTCTGTGCTAAATTTCATCAAAATCGGTTGACAGGTTTAAGCGGGAAAGCGTAACAGACAGACAGACAGACAGACCGACAGACAGACAGACAGTTACTTTCGCATTTATAATATTACTAGCTTTCCGCCCGCGGCTTCGCCCGCGTAAATTTCGGTTATATCGCGCTTTTTAGATTTCCCTCGGGAACATCAAATTTTTCCGGGATAAAAGGTAGCCTATGTCCTTTCTCGGGGTCTAAAGATTGTGTGCTTTCCGCCCGCGTCTTCGTCCGCGTGGTTTTCGGTTATATCGCGCTTTTTAGATTTCCCTCGGGAATATCAAATTTTTCCGGGATAACAGGTAGCCTATGTTTTTTCTCAGGGTCCAAAGATTGTCTGTGCCAAATTTCATCAAAATCGGTTGAGAGGTTTAGGCGGGAAAGCGTAACAGACAGACAGACAGACAGACAGACAGACAGACAGACAGACAGACAGACAGACAGACAGAGTTACTTTCGCATTTATAATATTAGTATGGATTATGGATTATAATGTACCGTACGTAGTTGGATTATTCAGAATGAAGCCTACTGCCAAATTCGGACGGGCAAAAACATATTGACATTAATGACAGCTGTCAAATTGTGTTGTCATTATTCATAGTCCGAGCCACGAACTAATCTTATGTCCGTAGATGATACTGAGTAGAAAACGCCCGTTCGATTCCAGACCCCAAAAACCAAAATGATTTTTGAGGTCTAGACAACTGTTATCATGGAGTTGACGTTCACATAAGAGAAACAAGACAAAAAAACTTATTCATTGTGACAAGTACAGGCAGATTATAAACTAAACACAATAAAAAAACTATTTTATAAAAAAAAAGTAACAAAAAATCATAAAGCTCTATACGTGGCCAAAAGGCTCCTATCTCAGCAGGATGCTTCGATATTTAAACAGACAGTGCTGGTATTCTGATGGTGCGCTGTGATATCACGGGCAATTAAAGTAATAAATAAATAAAAGAAATGAAAATCGGGTGGTTATGGACCACGCCCTCTTACAAAGAGGAGGCCTTTTACCTCCAGCAGTGGGCATGTTACAGGGTGCTTATGATCTCAACTAATAGTTAGCAATGATCTGGGGCACTAGTCTCATATTGATTGATTTTGACAACTTTCGTAATCCACTAACGTAATGACGTCATTACGACGACTACGACTTTCCAGTGGTAAATAACTGACACACTATATTAACAAATTGAGTAGTAGTTTTTAGAAAATCATTTCTACTAATGGATTTTATAATAACGGCAACACAGCAATGTCTTTTTATCACCATTCCATTACGAGACGACTGAGATAATTTGTCGATCATTATGAATTTAGCAGATTACGAACTTCAAAGCACAATGACAATGAAATCGTATTGGAATGATTAAAAAAAAATACAAACTAGATCACCCCTGATCACAGACGCTGGTTCCCATTACATTCATCATCATAAACCTTTTTATTGTCCCACTGCTGGGTCCAGGTCTCCTCTCGCACAGAGAAGGATTGAGTGTAATCACCACGCTTGCTCAATGCGGGTTGGCGGTTTCAGACTTAAAGTCCACGTTTCCTCAAGATGTTTTCCTTCACCTTGTAATCAATCATTGGTGTCCAAGATATACTCAGAAAGTACATATAACTTAGAAAAGTTACATTGGTATTTACCTGGCCTGGAATCGAACCCGCACACTCATACTTAAGAGGCTGGTGTTTTAACCAATAGGCCACCAGGACATTACCATCATTTTATGCGTCCGTCGTCTTATCAAAAAGAAAAAACCGTCTTCATCACCTGTGATAAAGCACTAATGATTCTCGATGATGATGATGATTATACAGGGTGTTGTCGCGACGCATCACCACGTAATCCAACAGATTAAAGGAACGCTCGCTCAATTCTATATATCATTATTAACTGCATGCGTTGCAGTGAGTGGCAGGGTCAGCAAAAACGAGGCAAGTTTTATGGAAAAGATTATATGTGTATAGGGTAAATATAATCTATAATATAGCCCAATAGGGTAGCTGACTAAAAATAATTAGTCCGTCAACAGATTTCCGAAAAAAAAACTAGACACGTATTTATTCTTTTTTAATATAAATGAAAAATGAAGACGATACTGTGCAATGAAAACTCGTATGACGTCACTCCTTGCTACACTTTTTAGCAACGAGTCACCAGCTCCCATTCCTGATCTTTGATGCCTTATAAATTTGTCAATTATTATTGATTTGATAAAACAAAATATACGTATCCAATATTTTTCTATAATCTGAATGACGGACCCAGGAAACAACCCTATTGCGTAACTCACTATTAATCACTTTAAAGCATATTATTTTACTCGGTGGTAGGCCATAACATCAGCTGCCGGCAGAATTTACCACCCACCAGACAAAGTCTTGCCGCCAAGCGATTCGTCGTGTTCCGGCATGATGTCTGGTAAAGCCGTACGGAGGACGGGCGTGATTAGTTGTGTTGCGATGTGTACCGGATACGATGTGCCAAATGTTGTTGTGTCGAGGATTTGCC